>PYXC01002372.1:962500-1012500 GCA_015244755.2 Tenualosa ilisha
ACAAAGAGTGCTAAATCTCTTCTAAGACTCCCAGTGGCTTGTCAAAAAGGATCTGTTTGTGGTTAATAAAATGAGAGTGTCTGTGTGTGTGTGTGTGTGTGGGGGGGGGGGGGGGGTTGATTTGTAGGAAACTAATAGTGCTCTTCTTGACCAATAGAGAATGGCTTCTTGAACCAGTTCCACTGAGAATTCTTTGAACCTTGGTACTGTTTACTGAACCAGCTCAAACTTATACCAGTTTTGAACGGAACCACGTGTGTTCCATCAACAAATTATGTTGCATGCCCAAACAAGAGGTTATAATACACATATACAACACAATGATATGACAGTGGACCTGTCAAAACAACAGCAATGTTATTAGCTGTGTAACACAAGTAAATGTTAGCTATAAAATTCTAGTTGATACATTTTGTTAGTTTGAACTTTTCAGGTGTAGACTCAATTTTTAAATCAGTTTTTGGTTGAATTGCTCAAAATATTTCAATATCTAGAGCATGGAATAAAGCAGAGCTTTCTCTCTGTCACTGAAAAAAGAGCTTTCAGTGGCCCTGCAGCAGTAAAAATTGAGAACTGGACAGGTGTGGTTTCTGTAGGGAACTAGACAAGCAGGAAAATGGTTTGATTGAAAATGGAGAAAGTCAGAGAACTGACCTAAGGGGGAACTAGATCAGTGGTAAACTGGGTAAGTAGGGAACCAGACAGGAAGGGAACCTCACTATCTTAGTCAGGAACTAGAATCTTGGTAAGGAACTAGCTTGGTAAGGAACTAGTGGACAACTGGGGTCATATAGTGGTGAAGTTTTTTTTAAAAAATGACCAAAATGACCACTCTACACAAGTGGACCAGCAGTGGGCAAATGCACAATGAGCTGGCAAACTGTTTTTCCTCCCTCTTCTATTCCACAAAGCCAGAACAGACGAGTGCATAAACAGTCTGCCACGGGTAGCCAGATGAGGACAGTGAAGGTGTGAGTCCCGAGTCATCTAGGGTGCTTTGCCAAGCAGGACAGTGGCAGTAAGCCAAAGGGCCGAGAGAGAGAGAGAGAGAAAGAACAAACGTGACCTACATATGGAGGCGCAGGAGGGGAGCAGCTGCACAGAGTCACGGACTAGCCTTTGGAGGCTCAGGGGCCTGACGCTGGCTGCATCCCCGCACTCTGACTCATCATCGACGGCTGCATCGGCTCTGCAGATTCCCATCGAGAGCAAGCGTGAAATTAGGTAAAAAAAAAAAGAAAACACCACAGATACGATAAATGCAGAGGGACAGTCTGTATCATCTGCAGTGTGGAATGCAGAATGGAGAGGGGGAAAACGAAGGCGGAAAAAATCCTGTTTACACTTGAGGAAAACATGGAGGCTTTTGAGTCATGCGATAACTCCGCCACCAGACGGCACATCTCCTTCTTCGAAGACAGAGTGTCTGTCACAGCACAGCTCCTAAAAAAAATAGACAGCAACATAAAACATACCCCCGCATCCACAGTGCTGTGGCATAGGCCTTCATAGGGAGTTTCTTAGTGACCGCTTGCATGGCACAATTTTACAGGATGTTGAGCTGAAAGAGTGGCTGGACCAGAGACGTTTGATAAACCATCTTTGACTAGACCTCTGGTGTGAACCTGAGGGCAGTCATAAAGCTGTGTACTACATTTTGCTTAACATAATTTTTACTGTAAAGCAAACCAAAGCTCATTCCGTATACTTTACCCTCATTTGATATTGGATTTACACACACAAATGTGGACACACACTAACACACATACACACACGTGTACACACCTACACACACACAAACACAGACACACACACACACATTTGCATATAAGACATATGGACATTTTATTGCCCTCCTCATGAAGGGGCTGGTGGAGGTGAGCTAATTTTGTGGCTGGCAGGTGGTGAGCACTGTAAATGTGTTCATCCCTGTCAGATTCTATTAGTGTCTGTCTGGTCCCGTGTCATACCACGTGTGCACCAGAGATGAGCAGCTGCAGGTCGCTGAGGTGCTGATATATTAGGCTGACACACATACTGTACGATAATATACACACTGATTTACACACTCTGTCGTACCCACACACTGCATTTATAGACACAAAGTGCATGAGACACACACACACACACACACACACACACACACACCTGATACAGACACTCATGCGTGTCTGAAACATGCATGAAAAAAATTCGGCCCTCTTTGATGCACAAATTTGATAATGTACTTTACCATTCCACAAGCAAAACTTTCCTAAAACTGCTGCAACCCTCTATGTTGTAAAACAATTCTAGCATTGGCATTAACCAACAAAATGTGTATATTGTGTATATTTGGTGTATATTTTTTGCTGTACTCAACTATTTTTCTCAAGACTTTTCTCATGACTACACTGAGTGCACAGAGATTTAGAAAAAACGTCCTCCTTGTACATTCATATTATAAAGACAATTCTTTTATAAAGCACAACTTATAAAACTTCGATTAAAACTGTAAGATGACAAGATTTGTAACATTAGAAGAATTTTCTCTGAAATGTGCTACAGATTAAGTGCTTTAGTTGATCAAACCAATGTGAGACTGGAATGATGCAACCGTGTAAACAGATGTGTTTTCACAAAACGCTAGATTTGGAAAAATGGTAGATTTTGGTTTAATGCTTCATTTTGGAGAAATCGTCATCAAAAATATCAACATGGCTAAATCTAGAACAGTTTCTAAGCATGTTAATTAATGCATATTGTACCTTATTAAAATAAATAAACATAAAACATATGACTTCTGTGAAAACTAATCACAGAGAATGTTAGCAGTTGAATAAACAGAGCTAAACAACTAAGTGCTCAGCTGACAAATCACAAGATAACAGGCTGACAGACAGACAGGGATTATGAGAGGTTTGCCAGTTAGACAACACAAACTTAAGACTATATAAATATATTATAATAGACTGAAAAAAACATCAGAGAAGATCAGTTATACGGAACACAGGCTAGATGGACTAAATCTGTCCGACCTTTGTACAGATTTTACACAAAGGGGAAACAGATCCTTGCCAAATTAAAAACAATGAGGGGCACAGCCTTCAGCTAGCTACCCTTTCAACCTTAGCCTCTCTTACAATGATCTTGACACAAACCGAATTCCATCTTTGTCAGTTATGAGAAGCCTGACAGAAACATTCTATAAACACAGGCAAGGGAAGAAGAGGAAAAGACTGTAATTCATCTACCACCTTCTCGACAGGAGAAAAACAGACTCACATGCTCACGTAAGATATCACCAGCCACCCTACCCCCTATGCATGGGCTTTATTGCAGCCACTATCCACTCCCCTCACCATCAGTGCACACACACACACACACACACATCATAACCATGACAGGAGACAGCTGATGAGCAAATCATACAGGAGGCATAACAGCACTCATACAGTAAGAATATACAGTGGTGTGTGTGATTGACAGGAGGAGATAAGGATGCGTCTCTGGGTTTTATGGATTGAGGGAGGGAAAGGGAGAGATAGAGAGAGAGAGAGCGAGAGAGGGAGAGAGAGAGAGAGCGAGAGAGGGAGAGAGAGAGAGAGCGAGAGAGGGAGAGAGAGAGCGCACTCCCGCCGGTCACTGTTTCCAATCACACCTGCTCCCTGGCTCTTCTTCGCCCCGAGTTCTGAGGCGACCAGTCCAGGCATGCTGCCTTTGCACAGAGACAGGCTTAGAGTTTGGATCCCAAACACACACACACGCGCTCACATAGACACATGCGCACACATACAGGGCGCTTTTAGTTCTAAGCAAGCTATACACACATGTGCACTGGGTACATACACATATAAATACACTTACCTCACAGAGAAGCTGTTGCTTTATGCTGCATTGGTGCAGGCATGTCTCCTGAAACAAAATATATAGACACATATCATAACACAGACAGTCTGGCACACTCATCAAAAGTGTTTTACAAATAAGACACACACACACACATACATATATACATATACATCCATACACACATTCATGGCTCAGTCAGTGCACACTTGCACGCACACAAATACACACAAATTCATTCATTCACTCACATTACTGCAGTGCAAACACAAAAATTTTAAATACATACACACACATGCATGCACATGCACACACAGACACACACACACACACACACACACACACACACACACTGTGTATACTCGACATTCCCTCTGCTCCATCAAAGCCGCCTACGTGTCAAAGCCTCCTGTAAATGCCACAATTGTTCAGTCAGCATCAACTGAGTTGAATAGTGCGGCCTGTGAATCTCTGAGTCTCCAAGACAGTTATTGATAGCTTTTCGCAGCTACAACACTGGTGAGGCAATACTACCCCAGGGGACCTGGGAAAGGGAGTGACTACTCAGGTAGCTGTGCACCTTTCCGTGACTGATTTAAAGGCCTAATCGGTTTGGGCAGTGTCGCATCTGGTTTTTGGACAGCCTGGCTTTGGAGCTGGCCCAAGGCTTGGCCCTAAATCACCTAACAGAGACAGAGGCAGAAAACAACACCATCGCTTAAAGCAATGGAGCTGTGTTGTCATGCACGTTGGGTAACACAAGCTGTGTGCTTTGGTGAGAAAGGCAGAGGCAGAAGAGAGGAACAGAAAAGGGGAAGAGGGAAGGAGGGAAGCTGAAAGAGAAAGAAAGAGACAGAGTGAGGGTGAGAGAGAGAGAGAAAGACAGAGATGAGAGAGAGAGGGAGAGAGAGGGTGCATTTTGAGGCCAGACTGACGGCCATCTGTGCCACAGAAATGAAAAGCCAGACCCTGATGAATTCAAGTAGATGCTGGGCATGGTTATCTTCAAAGAGAATCAGAGAACCAGAATGCATTTAATCTGTTTTTAATCCACAATTGAATACGTTTGGATCTCTGGCACTCCTCAGCGTGGATGGATGTAGACGCATGCTGTTCCAGAAGAGTTGACTCAAAGCCTATGCATTGGTTCTGTGTGGAGGCTTGGGCTCGCCCGGGATGACGCATGTTTGTCTGGGCGAGCAGGGTGACGGCCAAAGGAGACAGGGTGGAGCCGGAGGGAGAGGACCAGATAGTGGACATCTAGGACAGCCAGAACATGTCTCTCCAGTCACAGGACTTATAGTGGCTAGATCAGATCACTGGCACTGCTCTCCTCATCCTGGGGAATGGAAGTGTTTCTGAGGGTCAGCTGAAAAAACTAGGTGCTGACAACATAGGGGAACTTTTTGAATAGTGTTGCTGGGCAACTATATAACTTCTGACTTCATGTATTCTAAATTCAATAGAGCCAATAATTTACCTACTTATTATAAAAATCCTCTAGGTTCTTTTCCCCCCAAAGGAGAGGAGAGATGTCAGAACAGCAATAGTGATAAAACAAAGTTGTCTTTTATGTTGTCTTCCTTAAAAAAAATCCAATAAACGGTTAAATATCCATGGTTTCAATATCCATGGTAAAAAAAAGCAACATTGTACATTCTCACCAATCCATGTGAATTTGTTTGCAAACCAAAGAATAGGAACCATGATCATTTTTGTGCATTACGTTGACTGACAACCCTCTGATAAACACAATTTTGATTTCATTCAGTTTTAGTTTTGTTTTCACTGCTTCACCGTTTCAGTTCCTGCAAATATAGTACCATAGAATCTAAACTAGAGGCAGCCAAGAGACCCTATATTTAACCCACAAAGAGCCATTTAATCATCAAAGTGACTACAAAGCTGGTAAATTAACCTAAACACATTGCCAGTTGTGACTTTAAAAATGAAATTGGTCATTCTTTCCCGAGTGTTTACACAGTGTACATTCACTGACATTCACATCTGCTTCATATGGTTTACATACTGAGGCCTCACTGTTATGAACCTTCAGCCAACGAGCAGCCAATGAGATCTGGCAACAGTGGTCGCAGACACTTTGTTTCAATTTGCTCTCTACATGACATCAATGCAAACTCATTAGTAGGACCATGAATAGACTACTCTGGAACAGTATGTGTTCATTAAGCCTTAGGACGCTTGATGTGTGCATCTGAGGGCAAGTGTGCTCTTGGGAAGAAAAGCAAACTCCAAACTATATAAAAACAAGAAAGATTCAAATTGTTTTCTCCCATCTGAGGCCTCCACACACTATTGATCATGCATTTGTGAAGCTCCCACATCTACTCTTGTTCTGACCACTCATGAGGACGTCTGTCTTCAGTATCTATATTTCCAACCACAGCACAGCTTATAATGTTCTCAAATGGCATAACATTTATTCAGTGTCCACCATGACTGCAGGAGGTCCTGCAGAGGATCCTGGGAGACACCTGTTCTTTCTGTTCATCTGGTCTTTCTGTTCATCCCTACTGACAGGGCAGTGCAGTTATGGGTCTCCTGGGTGTCACTGGGGGAGCAATAAAAGACACAATACTGGCTGGTAGCAGGGTGTTTGTGTCAGCAGTGATACAGCTGCTAAGACCCCAATCAGACAAGGCAGAGAAACCAGAGAAATGAGAGAGAGAGAAAGAGAGAGAGAGTATGAGGAAACCAAGAGAGCTTGATGAATCACATCTCTCATCTATCAGACAGAGAGGAGAACAATAGATGTGCAGAGGGGAGAGCCAGTCTGCTTCCATTTACCAAGGAACACTTGGAGCTGGGATAAAGCTGTCCCATATGACTGTGTTTCTGTTTTAGTTATTAATTAAAAACATACCACCCTCGTTCCCAATTGTTCAAAGCTCTGCTGGCCCGAGAAGAGCAGCTGCATGGCTGAGAAAATGGCCGCAAGTGAGCTAGCAGAGATGAGGGGGAAAGACACAGTCATCAAAGGAGAGGCGAGTCATGCCCAATGTAGTCATCAAATGACACAAATGGCTAGACCAGGAAAAGGAGACAGGTGCTCTTGGTTAGTGGTCCACATAAGAAAGAGACCTCTCTGGATGAGGCAAACCGGGTCTTCTTTGCAAGGAGGACCAGTGCAGAGTTTAGACTACGCGTTGGTAAGGTGATTGCCGGGCCAGCTGTTCAACATCTGCCCCAAGACTGCAAGGCAACAGTTTGTGTAATTATCTAAAACAACACTGAGACTGCTGACAGTTCTGGCCCAGTCTCCTGCAACTGAGACTTGTCAAGGATTTGACATATTGAATATCTAATTTTGAAATATTAAATATAAATTACAACAACCATAGACTATTATAGTAAACCACATGATAAAGTCAATCACACAAATTCTTTTGATACAAAGACATCTCACAGTGGTATTATCCATGTCTTATGTATTGCAGTAAATAGTATAGCAGTATGCCACTCAGAAGACAGTCACGGTTCTATTGTGATTTTGCATCTGCACATTCCTTCAGTTTACACAAACAGGAATATTCATTCAATCAGTGTATGTCATTTTTATGTATTGCCATGAGGTACACCAATACACAGAAATGTCACTTAGATAGTTTGGTATTGCAATATTCACTCAAAATATATATAACACAACATATGTTTTACATATGTAACATAGGTAACAAACACACAACATATGAAACAGTTGATCTATGTCAAACTGTATGAGAAAAGCTATATTTTATGTGTGTTTGAAGTTGTTTCTGTTTTTGTGTTCATTACACATTGATTGCCACTGAGTGACAGCATGTGCTATAGTTATGGTTACAGCAGTATTAGTGATTTTGGGTAATTTATGAAGACTTTTGGTGGCTGTAGTGCATTTTGCTGCAAATGTTGTGTTGTGGTAAAGCACACTTGTATGAAGAGTTTTGAAAACATTACAAGAGTGAAAATATTTGGCAAAAACTGTAAGCATTGATTTGAGTGGATAGGGGCCTTATGTTGTAAGACAGCTGTGGTCCATCACTGAGATTAATCCTGGTGAAAGTGACTATTGTGTAAGCACTTTGATTATTCTAACAAACATGCTTTTTTAGTTTTTATAGTGGTAATCTTCATGACCACTTACAACACACTTTCAAAAGGAATTTCAAACAAAGGAAGAAAAGTTCATTTATGTAACATTATGTGCAGCAATTCTTATAAATGTTAATTGTAGCAAGACAGTTAAGAGAAATAAAAGATTAAAAAAGGAATGATTATGTCTGCTAAAATAACATAAACAGCAGTGTATTAAATCTGCTAGCACAAAATGAGAGGATGAGAAGAGTTAGATTCTAAGTATAGATTTCCAACTGGCCACAGACTGAAATCATGAATACTTGCTATCATCAGAAAGTTGGTTGTCGTAAAATTGGGCAAAACGAAGATACCTTCGAAGGCAAACTTTATGCATTAATCTGATTCGCCTGCCTTGATGCCTTGCTGCCGCCAAACGTACCCTTCAACATTTTTTGTGTTTCGGTCACAGCTACTTATAATGTGGTGTTGCATGGTAATAAATCTGGCTATAAATTAAATTAGCATTAGCTTTTATGGAGATAATGTTTTGTTTTTATTATTTAAACAAAGAAAAAAATTTGAAACCTTGATTTTTGCTTTCAACCCATATTTTTTTCTGTTTTCAAAACTGTATTATTTGTTTGGCTTTTTTTTTTTAATAATAATAACAAAGACACAAAATTATCTCCATAGCCTGTATGAGATTGTACATAGCATGTTATATAAATTACAGCCCTGTGCGGTATAAACACAACTGTAAATTCAGCTCTACTATGTGTGTGTTTGTTGCCTTTATTATACCAAGGAAAAAGTAAAACAACAAAAGCCCCAAAAAATCTCTAGTGTGTTTCTGACTAGTTGCAATGATGTGAAAACAAAAGCTATGTAAGTCTGTAACTCTGTACACAACACATTTGAATGTGTCCAAAAAGCATTGTGCAGTGTGGACTTGGCATGGACACGTACCTACATGCATACAGACACACACATACAGATGCACACACACACACACACACCAACACACACATACACACAACAAACATGCACACACAAAGAGTGTTCATTTCACGCTTTTCTATTGGTCTACCTGTGGTGGTGGGGTGAGTGTGGGTATGTGTGAGGTGAGAGAGTGTAGGAGTGATGTGTAGGACTGCTGTGTGTGTGTGTGTGTGTGGGGGGGGGGTGATGGGACGGAAGGGACATGAACACTAAATGCGGATCCTTCTTGCCAGGGCCACAGGGAGACAGAGCCGGGGACCACAGACTAAGGCACCATACAATTATCCAAAACAAGAGAGCCAGGCCAACCTCTTCCCACTGCAATGGACAACAATAACAACAGCCGTGCATACACACACACACACACACACACACACATGCACACACGCACACACACACAAATAAACATATACACACGCACACACACACTGGTAGACACAAACAAACAAACTCACGCGCACACCGCACAGACTCACATACACACATACACACACACATTGACAGACACATGGGTAACATAAATAAATACCACTTAGTCTACAGTGGCATGCCCCATCCCCATGATCTGATTTTCTACAACAGTAATTTCCAGAGGTTAAAAGACAAGTTAATTTATTTTTACACTTAAAGCCTTGTTTTCTGATCTGTTATGATGAAACACAATGGTTAAGATTGAAATTTTGACGAATGCCTCTGTTCCGAGAATTGCTGGTTGTTGCTGTTGCACCCCCCAACTACAGAATGGGTGCACAGGTGCACAGCTGCAACTTTTCCTGAAACGCGTTAAACTTTCATTTGTAAAGACATGAAACTCACCAAGTGCTCGGTAATGTTCACTAATATACTGACACAAAATTCGCTGGGTCTTTTAAAAAGCCCTGGAGTTTTTTTCCAAATAGGCCCACAAAGTCACCTATCCTATGTAAATACACACACACCTTATTGCTCATGATACTGTCCAACAATACTATGTCTGTCAATGTTTCACATTCAAAATAGCCTATCAAATGTTACAAAAATGATCATCATTGATTATCAACGTATTACAGTTTTTTCTACATTTACATTTATGCATTTAGCAGATGGTTTTATCGAAAGCGACTTACATTTTGTCAACTATCTGTTACATCAGGGCCAATCCCCCCTAGAGCAACTTAGTGTTAAGTGCCTTGCTCAAGGGCACAATGGTGGCAGCTGAGATTCAAACCCACAATTTCCAGACTGAATGCTGAATGCTTAAACACTAACAGCGATTCGTATGGCACGATGCTGAAAGTATTAACACTTGTAGCCAATCTACTCAAGTCTGCCGAACTAAAAGCTCTCTCTGTGCCTCACATTCAGTTTGAAATGTTGTACCATTTATGCTAAACTGTTTAAAACAACACACTACTCAGCACAATTTTTGCGAAACTGTAAGCACAACTCACTGCATAAGACTTGGTTTGCAATTTTATAGCACACTATAGTCACACCGTACACTTCGGTTTCTTCTACTCACACTATTTTAAGAAAAAATTCTATTGCCTTCCAACATTGACACATGTAAAAGCACTTTTTGATAATTAGCACTGCAAAAAAGGCTTACAATTTTGGACAATACTGGACAGAGTGAAAGTTGTGTAAGAATTAGAGGACGGAACAGATGAAGAAATAAGGAGGAAAGAGACAAGGACCGTGAAGGACCATACATGTAAACATCCACAATTTGCACATATGGATACCTGGGCATATACTTGATACAAAGCTACATGTATTATAAAGTTACACAAAGTCTACTGAAAACTGACATGCCCTGCACACAGTGTAAGCAAAAGCCAAATGTGTTTACCATTTCTACTGTCAGTGTGCAGTTGGTACTTTGTGTGCTTATAAATTTCATGGGTTGTGTGTACTGTTTAACACCAAAAATACCATTTTGAAAAGAGTGTGAACAGTTTAGCAAAAGGGGTTTGGTAAACATAACTTGAAAGAGACTAGTTACGTGTACTTAACTCAATTGAAGCAACAAGTTTCCACCAAATTTTCAAGTAAGCTTTACTTATGTTTTTTTACAGTGCATTTGAAAGAGACTTGTTATGTTTACTTAACTATTTTTTGGCAACATTTACACTACTTTTTCAAGTACGCTTTACTTTTTCTTTTTTACAGTGTATTGGGTGAAAGGTTTTGTGATTTGTGTGTAGTTATGCAAAATTAGCCAAAAGTTTCAAAAATTGTGCCTTAGCAATCAGAAAAAACTGTATTTGCCTCATGCCTTCATTTATAATAAGTAACCCATCAGGTTAAAGATAATTGTGGTAGGCTGATAGGGTTCTACTACAGTAACCCAGTTTTTCTTGATTGCTAAGATGCATTTAATGAAACTGAGATCCACCTCATTCTCATGTTCACTTACTTCGCACATTGGTTTAACATTTCCCACACACCTTTTCAAAACATTTGAGACAGCTTTCATAGAATATGTCCAAACTACATTGGATTTCTAGCGTGAACAACTGACAAACATCTATTTACAACCAAAAAGTTACTTTCTGCATGCATATGAATTGCCTGTGTCTGTGTAAATCTCCTCGTCCAAAATTTTTCAAACCACAATCATTCATCATGCATATAAGATACTACATTTGCTATTTGCTATTTGTGAGGGTGGGTCAAAGTATATTGAGTATATGAAGTAATGGTGAAAGTATCCATAATTTGATGAAAAAGGAAGGTCTATCAATGACAACTGGCCTATGTTTCTGTCGGTGCTATTGTGTGCTTGCATATATCTTAGGAGAAGAAATGCAGTCTATCTAAGGTTAAACCTTCTTATTTTGAAAGCAAAATTTAGCATTTTGTTGACGGTTGTGTTATGATTGCTTGAAAGTACTCAAGGACCTGACCACAAGTTGTGTTGTTTAAAGGAAAAAAATAGTTTTTGCTGCATGTTTTTAGTGTTTTCTCAGAGCCTTCTGCAAACAAAATGTGTATTTTTGGGCAGAGTGCATCTACTTAGTTCTGTGAGTTTACTGATTTGAATATTTGGATTTTGAAGTGACAGCAATATCAAAGCAATCAAGAAAAACTGTAAAGGGCCCTGGATATCCGTATCTCTTTTGCAGACTTGCCTAACAGAACTGAAAAGATCTACAACTTGGTCAGGTTGCTGTACAGTACTATCAAGATGGATGCAGATCTTAGGGCTGCCAACTTTTGGGTTCAGTTTTAACCCCCAATTTTTAGACTACTAGCATGCTATCCAGGTTCTTCAACTGCTACACAACCCCCCCTCCCCTCCCCTCCCCCAGCTAGAGTTGAGGTAGCTCTAGAAACTCATATGGAGCTATATGTAGAGGTACAGGAGAACAGCTCTTTGTTGCCCCTACAAAATGAGCTCTGATCTGCTCTGTAGACGTTCTTCTGGCTCTGTCTTTTATCCTGTCCTGTGTTTCCCCTTGGTTCTTTCAAAGGCCCCTTTCCTCACAGGGAATTGTCTCCCTTATGAAAAAGAAAAGAAACTTGTGAACAGGAAAAGTGTGTGAAGCTTGTTTTTGGCAAGCTTGACAAATTGGCTAATAAGCACGCCTGGCCAATGGCTGGCAGATTGAACGGTCATTCAGGGCTTTTCCAGAACGCACAGATTGCCGGTCCTTCCCTGCTGCACACTTATAGTGGCTTTTGCTTACTCTGTGTGCGGGGCATGTCAGTTTTCAGTAGCTTATAACTTTGTAATGTGTGTAGCCTAGTATCATGCAAATACACATTCAAATGTGCAAATTATGGACCTGTATTTCAGTGTAGGCCTACAGTGTATTAGAGAGGGAATCAAAATCATCTTTACGTCTGGTCGTAAGATTTTGTAGTTCATTAGTAGTTCATTGTAGTTCATTTTGTAGTTCATTCTTATCTGACATTTTCCCACTTTTTCACTTCCTGGTGTTGGTCCCTCTCCTCCTTATTTCTTCACCTCTTCTGCTCCTCTAATTTCTGCACCTATTTATTTTAAAATTGTCATATATTGTAATTGAGACCAAATGCTTACCTGCCTTTTTTCAGTACTAAAGGTATGAATGTTGAGTGAACAAATTATCAAAAAGTGCTTTGATATTTTTCAGTGTAGGAAGGCAATTGTCAGAATAGTGTGAGCAGAAGACACCAATGTGTACGTTTTTTTTCAAGAAGTGTGCTATAAAATTGCAAACTCTAGAGTCTAAAGCAGTGAGTTCTACTTACAGTTATGCAAAAAGTGTGCTGTGCAGTCTGTTATGTTGAAAGTTTTTTGTTAATGTTTTTATGTAAATTTGTAAATAGATTGACTACCACTGTTAAAAGTTTCAGAAATCATGCCAAAAGAGTCACTGTTAGTGTTTAAACATTAAGCATAAATTAAATATAATTTCATAATCAAACAAAAATTCTGTTAATAACCCTCCAGGCCTTGTTATTATTGTGTTTGTCAATTACCAAAAAGGATCTAAAACTCTGCCGCTACAGTTTGTGCATTAGCATTGTATAGTGGCCACATTATAAATAACTCTTGGGTTTGCAACAGTTGAAACAGTCTATAGGCACCACACAACTTTAAATTGCAGTCATTGCAAGGTGACATAAAATGCTTCAAGACCCCTCCACAAGCCCACTGGTGAAAACAGACCAAGGATAAATGCAAAATTGAATATTCTGAGAAACTCATTTGTTTTTTTCTACAGGACTAGGTCATCCTTTCATTATGTAGTGACTAAGGATGTACTCTCCATGTACCTCAAACTAATGTAAACAATCTGTGAGCACTTTTGATCTTGCACAGATGTCAACAGTCTCACTTGGTGCAAATCTCATCATCTCTCTCTTTTTACACACACACAGAGAGAGAGAGAGAGAGAGAGAGAGAGAGAGAGAGAGAGAGAGAGAGAGACAGAGAGAGTTAACACAAATAAATATTCACACAGACATTTTACATGCAATTTCCTTGACCATGCATCACTTTGACCAGCACCTTTCCCTTTTTGAGACAAATAGATCTACAGGAAGACCTCTTGTAACATGAGGTAACTTTTCAGAGTAACAGCAGATATTACCCTCTGGCAACAGTTTTTCCCTTGCCCCGTATGCACACCTGTACAAAACTAATTTCTTGATGCATCTATCTTTGTGTGCATGTGTGTGTGTGTGTGTGTGTGTGTGTGTGTGTACCCAAACACAGATGCTGCCCCTTATGTGAGCCATTCTCCATTCTTCATTTCAGGGCCTTGGACCAGGTCCAGCACTATCAGTGCTGTGCATGACAGTCTGTCTGTGTTTGCTCAAAGGTTCACCCAGCTTGTAGGGAGAGGGGGTTGAGGTGTGGAAAGAGGGTCTGCCCACCTGTTTCAAATGAGAGAAGCCTGACTCTGACCCCAGCACCACAGCGTCCGGGTTATATAACACGTCGTCATGCAGCAGACACAGTCACCTCTGCGGCGGCGAGAGAGGCGTGAAACGACTGCAGGCCTATCCCACATGATAGTCAATGACTAGAATTTGCTCTGGGCTGCAAAGGCTATCACATTCAATTTGTGTTAGTGTGTGTGTGTGTGTGTGTGTGTGTGTGTGTGTGTGTGTGTGTGTGTGTGTGTGTGTGTGTGTGTGTGTGTGTGTGTGTGTGTGTGTGTGTGTGTGTGTGGCTAGCGTGTAAGTAGCCTGAAAAGTTGTGGGTTCGAATCCCGGCTGCCACTGTTGTGCCCTTGAGCAAGGCACTTAACCCTAAGTTGCTCTAGGGGAGACTGGCCCTGAACAATTGATAGTTGATGAGTTGTAAGTCGCTTTGGATAAAAGCGTCTGCTAAATGCATAAATGTAAATGACTGTATGTTTGTGTGCGAGCGTGTATTCTGCATGTAGCATGCAGGTGTCAAAAAATCTGAGAAACAAACATACAGCAGCAGGCAAAGGCTATAGCAAAGGGCCCTGACCTGCTGATAGTTTCATGACATTTTTCTCCTTATTGACAAGTGCCTATCTGGGCAATAAGGTTCCTTCAGTTAGTCCTGTTTATTTTGTCATGTCGGCAAGATGGCTGACTTGTTGATTCATTCACTCATCCCGGAGGCAAATACATGGCTAACATGCTAGTAGCTTGGAAATTATAAGTTTAAATCCTGGCTGCTGCCATTGTGCCCTTGAGCAACTTAACCCTAAGTAGCTCCAGGGGAGACTGGACCTGATTTAACTGATAGTTGACAAATATGAGTCGCTGCTAAATGCATAAATGTAAATGTAAATTTCATCCCTAGTCTATCCCTCATCCTCTCTTTACCATAGGATGATCAGAGCACCTCCAGTCATCCTCATCTGCCTTTCACTCTACCTATCAATCTTGTATTACCTTTTCCTACCAGTCTCCTAGGTTACCAATCTCCTAGGCTACCATTTCTGAACTGGAAATGACTGTACTGACTAATACAGAATGTGCAAACACATTTGTGAACTCTTTGTTAAAAAATGTGTGAAGACTCTGTGTCACATTGTAGTCCAGAGAGAGGTCCTGGCAAAAGCAAGGTGATATATGTAACATCTGTCAGGGTTTTGAGAAGGAGAGACAGAAGATCTTGAGCCTAAAGCCCAAAAGATAAAATTTATGTATCTGTTTGGATTCAACAGTCATCTTGGCTACCACAGATTTTTATGATAGCTGTTCCCATGAGTGGCCAACAGGTTATTGGACCTGACAAAACCTCATTCAGGGATTATGATTACGATTGAAGAACATTGGTGGTTGTCATATATTACTTTAATGGAACTCATGAATCATCCTATATTAAAAAGGCCATTGAGTGACAAAGTGCCCAATTTGTTCTTCCTGACAAATGCCCAGAAAAGTGGCTAAGTCATGTCTTGTAGAATTCTATAAACATCACACTGCTGAGACATTGCTGTTCACTATGTTCTGCGTGAACGGAGTATTAAGATTTTGTGGTCCAATTTTCACCAGGCGGCAAGTTTCTTTTGCAAAAATGCTTCATTTTCTACATCCAGAAAATTAGTAGAATCAAAGAAATACGTTAGCAATGACAATTAGGAACCATCACTAAAATACAATAATCTTTCAGGACTCACTCTAAAGATGACAATACATTGTGTAACTTTTTGGCCAACTTTTCTGAGAAACTACACAACGGGTTCCATGCGTTCTGATTGGCAGACATCCCAAGTCTCCCGGACACTTCGGGACACTTTAGAAAGTGGCTCCCAGAAGCCTGCAAGTGATATAAAATCTACTGTAAGTTGCAGAATCGCTTTCACTTTTCAAGTGGGAAAAGCAGTCAGAACAAGTGTCAGAACCAACACAAGTGAGTTTTGGTGAGATGGTGAGAGAGTCTCACTCTGAGAGAGAGTGTGTGTGTGAGCATCAGTCCTGTGTAGTGTTTTTGCAGAAATATACCATAACAGACTACCTGTCTCTCTTAAATCATTTCGTCATTAAAACAAAAGCTTCTTGCAGTGCAAATTAAAAAAAAGCTAATTTCAACCTCAAGCAGAGTGTGCCCGTGCCTTAAAGGTCTATGCACAACACCACATTTTGATTGTGCTTGGTAGAATTTGGTAGAAAAATATATAACAGCACATTTCCACAGTGTTTGTTTTAAATACAGCTGATGAGAGTTTAACAGTTCAGTTGATTTTTATGTATGGGTTATTTTAAAATAGCATAATTGCATCTGCAATGTAATGCATTCTGCATTCTGCATCTGGTTTCCCTATTCTGCCAATGCAATGCTGAGGTCAGTAATATGGATTAGTTATGGACTGTAAAAGTCTATATGATAAAGTAGAATAGAATGGAATGTGGGGGGGGTAGGCACCTCCCTGAAATGAGTCTCTGCAGGTCGGTTGTCTTGATTGGATTTTCATGAAAATTTGCCAGTTGATGATTGGCTCTGAGGACTGAGGCAACATTTGACGCGGCAGAGAATAAGTTGGTATGCCATGAACCTTAGCAGTTTGACAAACTGTGATCTGAGAAATGCTCTAAGTGAACTGATGAGCTTTTGGATGTGCCTGTAGGCAGGATTCTTTGGGTTATGCATTTGGCAGTGACTGTTAGTGAATAATGGGGCTGTAGTTTTTAAACTTTTAAAAGTTTAAAAAGTTTTAAACTTTTTAAAAGTTCGCTTGGTATCAAAGTGAGGATTCTCAGTGGCTGAGCACACTCAAAGGTTGTGCAAAAATGACTTAAAGGTTGTGCACTAATAACTAAGCACCGCACTCATGTTTTTAAGTGCACAGAAACTTACAGGCATGCGACTCAGCTGTGAGCTCTTCTTGTGTTCTTATTTAGTATCATTTACAGAAGACTATAACTCCATGCTATGATTAAATCCTAAAGCTACCGTCTGAGCCTGAATATAATGTGTCTGTACCTAATGTGTCTATACCTACAGACATCAGATATATTAGATATTAGTGTCAGAGGCGAGATCAACTGAAAAAAATCAAAGAAGTCAAAGAAGAGTCAAAAAAAGAGAAGAGAATGGCCAAAAGGGAGCAATGGAGAAATCACTTGCCACATCTCATATAGCTAACTGCTTTCATCTGGGCCCGCTTTCATTATTAGATGTCAGGGAGAAATGTGAGAACAGAAAAAGCCATGGAGGGAAATGAGAAGCAAAATCGGGAGCTGCTAGTTTTAAACTTCATTACACCCCTGCCTAAAAGCATTTATCTGCCCTGATCTTCATAGGAAAGCCTTGAGTAAGTCTCGCTAGATCAAAAAAAGCAGTGGCCTGCAGCCACTCAAAGTGTAAATTCTTTGTTAATACCAGTTAGCTTATGGGTGTATGGAAAAGACCTCTCCTCTGGGTGACATTCGCTGAAATTGCTTAACTTTGCACATTTTGGAAGTCGGTGGATCCCTGAGTATTTGCATAGTGCCAGTGAGGTTTAAAGAGCCGTCTGGTAATGAAAATAAACAAGGAATCAGCATTTTCACTGAGCATAGTTTACCACTGTTGGAATAGCTGGCCGTTTTGTGAAGTACTTGGAATCAGAGGGTGTCATCAGTTATCAAACAAATAATGATCTCTGCCTCTTTGCTTTGATTAATGTTTTAACATTGACCCGTCCAAGTTGAACTTGCTTGTTGTTGACTAAAAGTCTATCCAAATTCACATAGGACTTTAAAGTCATTGTTATTTGGTCATTGCTTCATGATTTTGAACATTAGGCAACAATAAAAACTGAGCAGTGACTTTTGACAGCTTTAGTATGTGCGACCAGTCGAAGCCAATGTCCCTATTGTGTTCAGCATCCACAGTTGTTGAGCAATTCCTACTGAGGATGAGCTACAAAAAAATACGCTTGATATCTACACCTTGAATCACATTACACCCAACCTTGATCCCTTAACTCTGTGATTATGTTTCAGTCTAAGATGTTGGAGTCTGGGCCAAGAAATATGACCCCTTCAGGCATCACCCAGATAAGTCCTCCAAAACTGGCAGCCTCCCTTTGTAAACATGAGTGCTATCTCTTAAAATACAGTTTGATCACAACTGTTTTCCGTATATTTGGTAATCCGAAAACATTCATTGGGACAGCTTCTCCCAGTTCTTTCTGATGTCAACAAATACAACAGTTGTTGTGTACAGTTTGTTGAAGTCTTACTCAGTGTGATGTCCAAAGCACTATCATCACTATGTCATAGTGCAACTAGGTATAACTATGATGGCACGCAAGAAATCCAATACACTTCTATGGGGTTATTCTTTAAAAGGATTACATTTACGGATTTAGCAAACACATTTATCCAAAGCAACTTACATTTGTCAACTATCAATTACTTCAGGGCCAGTCTCCCCAAGAGTAACACAAAGTTAAGTGCCTCGCTCAAGGACACAATAGTGGCAGCCAAGATTCGTACCCACAATTTTCAAGCTACCAGGACACCAGCCAGGTTCCTTAACCACTATGCCAGCACCGCTCCACGAGTAGCTAAGGTGAAGGAGCTTTTCTGTTTGTGCTTCTTGAATGTATTTCCTCTGTGCATATCCCACTAAAGCCATTCTTTTCAGTGTGGCTCTTGGAGGTTGATCTCAAGGATATTTGACTCCAAAGTTTCCTTAACAGCACAGAGAAAGACTGTTCTTGCAGATCTAAAAGACTGAGATGCATATCGACAATATAGCTGTCAACCTGTAGTTCAAGTGCTATCTTGGCAGATGTACAAGAAATGAAATTGCCTGAAATTGAAATTCGGCACTCTCTGTTTAGCCAGGTCAGGGAAAAAAAAACACACACACACATACACACACACACACAACTCTGGTGGATTACTGCTACCCAACAGGGCGTGATTGAGACAGCAGCAAGGATATAGCTAAGCACGCCTTACCCAATGCTAATGGCTCCTTCTGAGCAGGCTCTGGCCGGGGGGCAACTCCTCAGTGCACTGATAACATGGTTTGTCTGTCAGCGAGGGGCTGAGGTGCTGAGCTTACATCTTGGGGCCTCCTCATCCACCTCGTCTCCACCCCTCCCTCCACACACACACAACCTGCCCCCCATGCACACACACACACACACACACACACACACACCCTCTAGCCCACCCACTAACCTCTGCTTAGCTCTCTCAGCTGTCACTCAAAGCCATGGCTGGCCTTGCATGAATAGGCTCTGTTTGACAGGGCAGAGCAGAGAGTGAAGCAGAGGTGAAGAGCATATGTGCTGCCTTTAAAAGAGTAAAGAGGCTGGAGAGTTATGTCCAATTGTATTGTTATTCTAATGGTATGGTAATCATATACACAGGCAGTATATAACTTCTAACGGTTTGCAGTTATCAGAGGGCATTTTCACACATGAAAGGCTTGACCAAGGTCTGAAGTAAGATTCAGAGTAATGTATAGCCTATTTTTAACCTAGTTTGATCAAACATTGCATTTTTTGAGTACAATTGCAAACTTTTTTATGGCATATCTCACCAGGTCTATATCTATATCACTGTATGATGTAATTATAATGTTTTAATAGAGATTGATCAAATGTTTGAAGGGACCATTTCTATGTGAATGAGATAACAACAGGTAAGTGTGAACAATAAAGTACAATTAAGTAAACAAAGACCTTTAAAAACACTTCTGATGAGTTTAACATTAAAGGTTGGTACACGCACACTGTTGACCTATACGATGCTTAAAACATCATGTACTGTACTGTACAGACATGACAATTATGATAAATTTAGTTAGTGGTAAAGCAACAGTCATGAATTAAAAGTACTAATATCATGCCCAGTAAGGTTTTTCAAAGCTTTTTGAAGTTGGATCAGACTTAAAGCAGAGCCTTCATTTGTACTAACATCACTCAAACACAACAGCTCCTCCCCAAGGGCAGCCCCGTTATTCTTGAGCGAATGTCTTAATCTTGTTTCACCCCCCTTCACTTGTCTTCAAGAGTATTCATCCCTTCATCCTCACATCACACTCACCCATGTTTCCAAGTCTAACCTTGGCTTTGAAGGGAATGCCTCCTTTGAAGACGTTGAGACACCCTTCAACTGGACCTAATGTATTGCTGGTCTAGCATGGTCCCCAACCGGGCTCCATTACATTAGAGGGCATTTTTCATCTTGAACAAACTATAAAACTCACCCCTAGAGAATAGATCTATAAAACCCACCCCAAGAGAATAGATCTATCAGAGAAAAGTGACTGGTCACATATGGATGACATACAGGGAAACATACATGTATAGCACATATAAGTATTGAATGCATCAACATTTAGTAAAGGTTTTTCTTTTATTTTACTTTTTTTTACTTTACTGTATAGGTTTTTAGGTAAGGTGGACTATTGCCTTGAAATTTTTACCAGACATTGGCATTAACCCAAGAAATCCAGTGTAAAGGAAAAAAAATATTTTTAAGCCCAAAGTAACATTAGTTGTACTTGACTGAACTGTCAGGAGTCAAACTACTTTCTCTTTGCTCTTCAAAGTGCAAGTTTAGCTTGCAGTCATTACAGTCACATCATTGCCTAGGCCCAATATCAAAATCTGAATTCCAAATATTCGTACATAATATTCTGCAAAACTAGATCATAGAGAAGATGATTCTTATTATGACTGACAAGAACTTGCAAGCATATATTCAAGAAATGAAACTGTTATACTGTAGATAAAGTCTGCTGTAATGTTCAGAGCTAACATTTTCCATAGACAGACAATGCCTTGACCCTGCAAGAACCTTCAACTAGACATCCCAGAATGCACTGCTTGTGACACTGCCGACAAAACTGCATATGCAGAAGTCCGTCTGCAATTCATCTTTTCCTTATATACATATCCCCTGGTGCCATTTTCAAATGCCGTAAATCAAACACTGCCGGTATAACAATCAAACCAGGTTATAGCTGAACACAACCGTATATAACAAAATAACAGAATCAAAAGATAAATAAAAGAAGACTGTAACTTCATCAGGTCTGGCGAAGCCAGGCGTTTGAAGAGAAGGCAGGTAGAAGAGAGTCTATCTGCGTCTTTACCAGCGTGGAGTGGACACTGGGAAAGAATGTAGGCCCGGTCTCATAATCGGTAGCCAAGAAACATTAAAACTTCATTTCCCATCTGAGCCAGAGCATTGGAAAAGCCCTGAACACATTGCTTTCTCAGACTGGTTTAGGTTCTGTGCCTATTTGTCTCCATTAAAAAAAATACTTGAATAATTGAGTAATTGGATTTATAACCATGGTCTTAACAGTCACCATACTTTTCTCATTTGTGTTTTTGACACTGAAAACAAAGAAGCTGAGAAAAAAAATCAAATAAAGCAAACAAAGTTTAGAAAAAGGCTGACCTTCATTGCTGTAAAGCCTGAAATGATTAGGAAAATGAATTATTTAGTTAGAAAAAGGCATCTTGCTCCTGCACCCTTCTTGTTTCTCTGTATTTATTGTTGATTTTATATGGACTTTCATCTTCTATCTTCATCTACCATTTTGTTTATGTTGTGATTGTCTACCTCTCACTCTTTCCTACTCTTTTTTCCTCTTTCACTCTCACTTTCTCTCTCACTCTCTCTCTTTCTCTCATTCTGACGTTTTTTGAAATTTCTTCTTGTGGCTTCTAAACCTCATGTCTCTGGCGTCCGCATCCACCCTCTTTATGCATGAAAATAAAGGAGAAAACTATGCCCCTCCTAAATCTGTAAACTGCAATTAAGCCGAATTCCAAGTTTATTTCCAAACGCAGTCTTCGCTCCAGACCATGTGAGAGGCCTGAGTCTAAAATTATCACACATTTGGTCAGGCAGCCGTGAGAAGCCAGTGCACTTAACGTCTTCTGCGGGGTGCTCCGATCTGAGACTCCTCTCTCCATCCCGCTTGGCTACTGTTTACCTCATAGAATATGTCTCATCCACCACCAATTGGAATTTTTCTCTAGCTAACATTGTAGGAGAAAGATACAACCAGGACACAAAAATTACCTAAACAACATAAAGACCAGAGACATAAGGTCTGCACTGAGATGGATTAAAGGGTGTGGCTGTTAAAATGCAGCTGTAATTTTTGATGATACCAGAAGGTTCTGTGCCTTTGCTACCTAACCGGAAGTCTCCTAATATTTAACCTTTGAACTGAGCAAGTGTTTGGATGGGCAACTGTAGTGACAGCCTCTGATTGGCTAACTGTGACTCCATGGGCAGGGATTGGCGACGGTCGTCGTTCAGCCCACGCGTCACAAACCTCTACCTCAGCAACCAGCGGTTTCCATGCCAAAGGTTGGAGTGACAGGACTGTAATCGGAAGTCCTGACAACCGTGTCATTTCAAACAGAGTGTTGTCCTTTCCTGGGAGGTGTGGTGGTCCAAGAGAGCAAAATGAGATTTACATTTTCAATAGGAGAGGGAGAGTGTGAACCCGTCATTACGCCTCACTTCTTGCGGTCAGAGGGGTGTAACCAACAAGGACAGAGACGGAGACAAATGTTTACTCATGGGGAAAAATCACCACATGATGTTAAACCAAAGTGTCTGTCTCCATGGACATTATACTATAGATGTCATGTGATATCTTTGTGTTTTCATATATACTGTGTACATATATTCACACATATGTACATTTGTATTTTGAATTGAGTATGAATGAAGTTAATGATTCTCAAGGGAAAAAAAAGTACTTCATTTTCATTTCATATCTGCTTTCTTCTGAATGTGGAGCCAGCTGAACCACCTCAAAGACTTGCACCATCACAACTGTAAACATCACTCCAAATATAATACAGTCCAGTCGGTTTAAATGACCCATGGAGGTCACGCCTGTCTTTGAGGCGGCAGGGTCAGAGAAGGGATACCGAAACAAGACAAAGGGCTCACACACCCACTTCCACAAACAGCACGCGCGGAGGGACGAGTGGCCACAGGAAGCCACTACGGGCCAAAGAAAATCACCCCTGCCCGGAGGTCTGTCATTATGAGTCAGTCTCTGGACGCGAACCCTCCATGGCAGGTCTCTCCAGAACAATGATTTCAGTCCAGTCCTATTCACTTTACTTGTAGCATCAAGCCCCCCTTCAACTCTCACCCCCTTCCCAGACATGCACACTGATTGCTAGCAAACTACATTTCCCATCATGCATCAGGATCAGACAGATAAACAGTAACAATAACAGGAATCCCTTCAGACTTACTTTGGCTGGTGCTGTGGGTCAGTCCCTGGGAGAAGAGGATGTGCCACGCAGCAGAGCACACACTAGATCTAAAGAAGAAAACAGGAAATTGCAATCCCATATAAATCCCAACATTTTACAGTTCCAAAGGCATCTTGCAAAGCCAGAAGTAGACAGAAGAGACTGTTTGATTTTCTTAAAAAAAAAAGCTATAGTTCTCACCAAACACAGGGAAACAAACAGACGTGTAATGAAAGGCATCAGATAAATATCAGATTGCAAGATAAAAGTCCTCCAAAAGAAACTCCTCCAGACTTTTCCTTTCAATTGTGCTTTACAGCTCAGTGCTTGTGATGTACCCTGTTTATTTACAGTGCGCTTGAAAGAGTCTCGGGAAACCACCCACTGACTTTCTTACGCCTTCCTGAAAGAATTTATGAGCTTTTGCATAAATAACCTGCCTTATCATTGTTCAATGGGAAATCTGTTTGTTGTACCATGAAGTAACATTATCTTTTTCATAAGTTTTCTATGCATCCTAGAACATTAGTACAGAGGGCAATGGAATAAACCAATTCTTGCATTGTGTTGTTTCAGCTGAAACATGGACACCATCGTAAGACACTTCACAGACAGCACACAGCCTCTATCCAAAATATCAAAGACAAATAACCATCTTGTACACCTACTAGTTCTCATTAAAATGCTTGACAGAGAGATGTTGTAAAGTAGCATAGGGAAGTAAGTGGTGGGTAGTATTATACGTAACAGGCCAGGAATGATGTGAGGATGTCAAGGCTGGGGTCAGGGTTAGGCCCAGCACCACACCTCACTGAGTGCAGCAGACACACAGTCACACATAATTTTACTCAGGTTCAAAGCCAAACAGTTCAACATGTGGCTTCAACCTGCTGAATCCCCAAGGGCAACTCACACAATCTCAAAAGAAAGAGAGAGAGAGAGACTGTGGAGGAGAAAGAGAGAGAGGCAAATAGAGCAAATAGAGGCTTCTATGTAGATGTGCAAAGAACAGAAAAACACATGCAGTATAGTCAAGTATGAGATAAGTGCTGAGACAGACTATCGGGGGTGGGGGGCTCCAGGAAGACAAGTGTCAAGGAGAAGGCACAGCAAGGCTCTCCAGAGGTGGGTAACATAGGGAGCTGTCAGTCCCCCTCCTTGATCATGTCCCAAATCACCAAAATACTTTGTCCTGATCAGCTAAGCATCTCACAAAAGCAGTCTGAGGCTTGGGCAACCAGTGTGCCCCAGTCGTCTGCAGACAACACTGTCATCCAACAATTTGGGAGACTTGGTGACCTCTTTCAGTCTGAGGCAAGTTGTTATGTTTTAATAAGAGGCTCTTTGGCTCTGACGTTAAAGAATGAATTTGCTTTCTGTTTCTGCAGAAACAAAAACATTGTGTTTTCAGTACAGTTTTTATTTGATTGCTTGGGTGTTTGTTTTACTTTGACCCATTCTTGTACTTTAATTAATTAGGCCTATAACTAAACATTCTAAATCATAATGCAATCTACCAAAAAAAAAATCTCAAAACTATGGACACCATAGGGTTAACCAATTTCACAAATGATTCTGATAAGTGACTTGTTTTGGAAAAATGAATTCCAAAAGGCCTGGGAGGAGGGGTATTCCTTGAATGTTGATTAGTAAAAAGTCAGGATGAGATACCGTAACTAAGAGTAAGAGGTATTATCCTAACAGAAACAGAACAGTATTTCAGGAATGATGTATAGTCCACTACAAAATATTGGAAAACATGTCCTAACAGGGCAAACAACACCTTAATTGCACAACTCAACACAATTAATCAGCCGTCACTTTCACTGAAGTTCCAGTGTGATGAGTTACATGTCACAGACATCTCGCAAAATGATGGATACAATGGATCTGAATTATAATGCACAAAACCTAATGCTATTATCATTCATTTACACAGTAGTTTAATATACTGGGCATCAGAATGTTGTGAATGTGCATTCAGAGTCAATGGAACTATCTGCTGCATTCTGTTGAGTTATTTAATTATGTTTTAAGACAACTTTCCGGGTTCGTAGTATGGTTGTGTGTGTGTGTGTGTGTGTTTACTTTTGTGTGATGCCAGAAGACAAAGTTTGTTTTAGCCATTGAATAACACGGTTCTGAGTGGAAAGTTTGGTTTGGACATGAACATATGAAGTATCTGAGTGTGCATTTGTACATTTGTGCTTAGAGTTTTAGGAAGTGGATCATAATTTCTGCAAATGTGCTTGGCAATCGCAAGAAAAAAAAACGTGCTGGACCTGTAAACAAACTGTAATTTATAGCTAAACGAATAACAGAAAAGGCTCCTCTAACTAAGCCAGCCATGAACTAAGGACATGATAAACACTGGCTGTCTACCAGGTTGTAATTTAATACTACTATTGAGACATCATCGTAAATACTCTAAACACTCTTCAGCATGAAACATCTGCTATTGTCCGTGTCATAGTGCTATTGGTGTGTGTGTGTGTGTGTGTGTATTGAGTTCTGATGTAAACAGCTGCGGATGAGTCATAGGCTCAACAGCCCCAGGGACACGGACTCTTCCGATAAATTTTGGTCGTCCCACTCAGACAGAGGATGGAGGGGCCGATCCGGCCATGGGAAAGGTCACAGGGCATGGCGATGGTGGTGGGTGTCGGGGTAGTCAGAGGAGACGAGAGGAAAGGAGAAGACCAAGGGCAGAAGGAGCATGCTGTCCTGACAGTATCTCTGACTGCGTGACTGTGAGTGAGCGAGACGGCTGTGGGCCTGGCCTATGCTCCTGTCTCTGACACTGATCTGGGCCACATCAGAGCCATATCTCCTCCTCTGAGTCAAGATGACAAGCACACCAGAAAGGCATTTTGAACAAAGAGTTCCCACTGAAGTGGCTGTGAAGGGGTCTGGGCCTGGTGTCCTGGGAAATCAAGTGATGGTGAACAGAACATCTGAGCTTCTATGCGTCAATGTTTGTGTTTCTGTGACAAAATAATCAGTTATACAGCAAAGTGTAAAATGCAGTCAGTTATGCAGAAAATGTTGAAACATTGCACACAGACACACAGACAAACACACACACACACACACACACACAGACATGTGCAATGATTTTGTTCACGTAACACTATGGGGCTCCACATCTGTGGTGCATATTGCATGCCATAGATTCCTGGTGAATTATTACCATTTTAAAAAGCACAATGTAAATACACAGCATAATAACATTTAAATCCATTCAATCATGTAGGCTTTTTTTCCATTCTCTCACATGCAGGATGAATCACCTATATAAATGGGCAGAGTAGCCCATAAACTTCAGTGGGTGGTTGGGGAAATCAGTGACTGAATTTATGAGGTCTGGATCAAAACTGGTGCTGACCATCCAAAAGCACACCAACCATATGACTTGGATATACAATATAACCATATACTGGATGCATTAGCCTTAAAATGTGTATGTGTGTGTCTTTTGTTATTATTTGTGTGTGTGTGTGTGGGGCGGTGTAGACAGAGAGAGATAGAGACAGACAGACAGAGTGAGAGAGAGAGAAAGAGCGAGAGGCTGTGAGTTGAGAAGAAAAATAAATAGTCAGGAATACAGACAGAGTCAGAGAAAGAGAGAAAGCGAGAGAAAGTGTAAATATCTCCTTGCTAATAATCTGTGTCTGACCCCCTCGGCTGTGTGATACGCTTGTAGGATTTAAGCTTTATGAGCCCCGCACTATCAGCCATGGAAGATGATATAGACCATCTCCATTTGAAAACACAGACCTTTCCCTACTTCATCAACCTGTGGAACTGCTCTGGGCTTGACAAGCACTCTAGGAGGCCATCTGGAGTTTAAAAAGCTTCTGATTGCTCACCCCAAGGTTTTCTCTGATTAATAAGTCATCATGGCGTGTGTTCACAAGATAACTAGTTGAAATGAAAAAGATCTGCAAGCTTACTCATCTTTGTGTATGGCAAGAATGAGAAACAGCGGAGGCGGGGGGTTAGTTTCAACATGGACTGAGTTCATGAGTAAAAGCAGGAAGGATCTGGGAACAGAATGCAACACCTACGGTGTGTTTGGCCTATCAGTGAGACCTATCAGTTTATAGACGTGATGTGAACAGAAAAAAGGTTTACAACACATGATGGGTTTAAGATGTCTGATTCAGGTGACTGATCAAATTCTCAGCTCAGAAAAACCACAACACTGGCGTCCTACCGGGTTCACTTAGTGACTTAGATACTTACCTATCCTATCCACACAAAAAAAGAGAGCGAGAGAGAAATAATAAGTGTCTTTGTCTGACAGGGGAAACTCTCAAACCATGCTTTCAGAGTAGTGCACAACTCAAATGGACAGACGGCTGAAGACTGTGTGTGTGTGTGTGTGTGTGTATGTGTGTGTGTGTGTGTATGTCTATGTGTGTGTGGGTGTGTGTGTGTGTGGGTGTGTGTATGTGTATGTGTGCGTGGGTGTGTGGGTGTGTATTTATGTGAAGCTACCTGTCCACCAACAAAAAATATCGCTCTGGTATACTTTTGGACACATACAGACAGAGAGAGAACACACACACAAATGATGTTCAAACACATTGATCTACTCAGCCATCAAGCACAATAAAGACCTTTAGGAGATAGCAAACATCACTAGGAAAGATTTGTGCGTCTTCAGCATGCGAGTCCACATATGACAGAGAATGCCCATGTGTATACGCATATGCATTTGTCTGCAGGTGTGTATGTTTGTGTGTGTGTGTGTAGGTGACAGCTTTAAAGCCTGTACTCCTCTTAACCTCCTCACCTTGGCTCCAAAGAAGAGTGGGAGGTGCCGGGACGGGTGTGTGAGCTGTCAGGGTAAACATGACCCCTTGGGCACCCCCAGGGCCCCTCTTTTTCTCTCCCAAGTCATGCTGGGACAGCTGTGCATCGCGAAGGCCAAACAGCACGACGGTAAATCTAAACTCTCCTCCTGATGCCTGTCCCTCGGCATCGCCATTGTCAGGGGTTAGGTGTGTGTGTGTGTGTGTGTGTGTGTGTGTGTGTGTAAGGATGTGAAGGCTATGCACATGCAGCACCTGTATTCAGACAACACCCAACCAGCACATTTGGTTGTTCCATAAAACATCAAGCCCAGGGGTGTTGTCCATGCAGGAGGCCGTGTTTGCTGCAGCCAATGCTCAAAGGGTTGAAGCTAACATAACTGTGTTAGTCTACCAATACATCTTCCTCTTTCTCTCTCTCTTCCTCTCTCTCTCTTTCTGTGTGTGTGTGTGTGTCTTTGTGTGTTTGTGTGTGTGTCCTTGGAAACATTATATATGGATGAACAGACATCGTAGGACATCCAATGAACCAATCCATTTAACTATCCTCTGTTCCAAATCCATGTGTGACCTCAACAAACAGACAAGTTATGCAAAACAACGTAATTACAAAATGATCTATTCCAGTCCCTCTGTGAGCCCACCCATTGAAGTCCTCTTGCTTCACTTTATGATTCAGCTGGCAAACCTCTTGACCTTAAACACTTTCCAGGGCCCAAAGATGGCACAATGTGAACTCCCTGAACAAGCAGGTTGAATAAACACACAAATACAAAAAGTACACACCAGAAGGAGGCGTTCAAACCAATCAGTCACTGCAATTTCATACAATCAACGGCCTACTCAGGCCTCTTTCCAGGACTTGTGTGAAATTTCACTGAGACTTTGAATTTGTTTGTTTCGGAAAACAAATACTTTCCATCATTCAAGAGCCATGTGGGAACTCTGGATGTGTGTGAGTGGAGCAGCAAATACTCAATCAAACCAAAGTGGGGAAAACCACATCAAGCCACATGAGGACATTTCGATAATGTCTAAATTTAACTGATTCACAGGCCCAAGCACAGGCTTATGGCAGGGCAACTTAAACCGTTCAATCAGCCCGCGAGACAAAACAAACAGCCGTGCTTCTATTCTGCTCTCTCTCCCACAGAGCCCCACCATCACACCCACTGGATGACTCACAAACGCACATGCTGTATGTGTCCTTAGTTTTATTTGTGTGCACGTGTGTGTGTGGGTGTGTGTGTGTGCGTGTGTGTATGTGACTGTTTTGTATGGGAATGTGTGAATTTTTTGTGTGATACAGAGAAAATGTGTGTGTGTGTGTGTGTGTGTGTGTGTGTGTGTATGGTTGTGTTTTGTATGGGGATGTGTGTATTTGTGTATTTGTGAGACAGAGTGTGTGAGACAGTGTAAAGAAAGTGTTTGTCTATGTGTGTGTGTGCGCGTGTGTGTTCATTAATGTGCTTCCCTCCACACCACACCATCAGCAAACAGAGTGACGAACGGTCCTTCGCCACCCTTTAAACACTTTGTCATGCCAAGGATGCCAACACTGTCGGTCTGCGTACATCTCTCCAACCTCCAATCCCCAAAATTAGACCCAGACGACCGACTGACCGACCAACCAACCGACCACCACCCCTTGTGCTCCCCAGCCCAATCCAAACAGGAGCCTTAGGAACTGGCCGAGTCTTGCCAAAGCAAGCCCTGATATGTTTGACTCACTGTGGTTGTTTATCAAGCCATCTCAGACTCAAAATCATCTCTACTGAATCATCGTCTGAGAACACTAAGCGTCTGCATTAGCACACATGTACCTTGAAACGACCTTGTGTCTAACAGACATCAGGCACTGAACGCCCAGCAGCATCTGTGTGTGGATGTGTGTGTGTGTGTCTATGCTGGTGGTCAGAACTGCACATTCAACCATCCTCTGTCCTCAAACCATCTGTGAAAGAACCAGACCCCCAACAAACAGGCCACTCGTGAATAAATAAATAAATAAATAATGAAACAACTATGAGCAGATCAACTCCAGAGTCCCCTTCGAGCCCATCCCCAGCAGTGTTCACAGGTCCCGGAGCCAGTAAATGCCTGTGTGTAAGTGTTTCTATTTACTGCTGGAGAGGGGCAAAAAGAACACATAGAGTACTTCCAGAAGGTTCTTAATTTGTTCCTCATTGAGGAAACTAAGTTGCTCCTGCTCTCTAAGTGAAGGCAGAGCCCCTAAACACCTTTTTCAGGCACACAGCTCAGCTCGGTGACCTCCTTAACACCCCTCAGTTGAGTGCACTCGCCTGTGCTTACAGAGGCAACACTAAACTTGAAGGATAAACTTGAGTGTTTATCCTCTTTTTGTAAGTTGCTTTGGATACTAAAGTGTCTGCTAAATGCATAAATGTAAAATGTAACACACACACACACACACTCACACGTGCATGCACACAAGTGAATACCTATGTACAGTATAGACACACACACATCAGTAATGTGAATGCAAGGAAATATGCACTCACAATTATGTCAGTGCAAACATAAACACACATACACACACACACACATACACACACATACACACAAGAACACAAAGACTTACACAAAAAAAGAACACACACACACAAAGTACTTTACACAAAATGTATGAAAACATACTGTAAATATAGAAACCAAGTGACACACACAACCTCTGAACAGTCACACAAGCTTGTGCAGACTGACCTTTGTTGCAAATTTGCACAAAGAATGATCAAACCATTCAAATGGCTCTAGATGCATTCCCTGCATCCACTGGCACAAATCTACACTTCCCACAGACATAATCTCCCATAGTTCTTACCTGCAGAACCCAAAGGAGCAAATGCTGGAGGAACACTGGACCATGCTCTCTTGCCCACCAGGTCACCTGACCTCAGACCCTCATCTCTGTCTGCCAAAACATTCTCCTGTAACCCTCGTGAATCCTCAACTTGGGGGAAAAAAAACATGCTCAGCCAAGCAGACGACAGACAGACAGTCGCATTGCACAGTCACCGCACAGTCGATACTCTTTCTCTCAGACACCACTGAGTGAAAAGCGAAGTCTTCTCTCTCTAGACACATGGGTTCTAAACACAGATTCTGGCCATTTCAAACCCTTTGACCCATTCAGAGTGGGTATTTTTAGACTTTAAAGAGACACAGACAAATGGCATGAAAACAATTCTTGGTTTTTTTTTCTTTTTCCTCATTCTCCTTGTCCTTCTCCTTTTTATGACACTAGACAGTCTCTCTCTCTCTCTCTCTCTCCCTCTCTCTCTCCCTCACTGGACAACACGCAGTGTGTAAACACGTAACAGGCCGCGTCCAGCAGCCAAACGAATGCTCCGGGCCCAGAAATACCGTATGTGCTTGCCGTACATTAAACATCCTTACCAGGAACTGGGTCAGCAGAGGCTGTGCCTCGTTTTTTTTCCCCTTCTTTTTTTGCCATCGTCTTCTTTTCTTTCCGCACCAAACCACAACCCCGCGAGGGGAAAGACACTCACTAAACACACACATGGGGCATCATCTCAAGTCTGTGCCCTCCCTTCTCTGACTCATGCCAGTCCAAGCAGTGAGGAGGGAGAACAGTGTGTACTGGAAAACATTAAGGTGTCATCAAAGACACACACACACACACACACTCCTGTGTAGGCTTTCACAGAGTTACCAAAACATTCCTGCAAGATTGGGCAATTCACAAGCCACACAGGGACACACGCAGACAGAAAGATATTTACATGTATTGCAGACAGACAGACGGACAGACATACCGTCTCACACACACAGACACACACTCCCTCACACATATTCACAGGACAGACACAGTTCCTCACGAGAGCAGAGCAGAGACATGCAAAAAAATCTCTCTATGAGTCACTGGCTTACTGACTCAGCTACACATTTGATTACATCTTTGTTTCATTCACTGTGGTTTATTGATACCGAACTCTGACATTCAAGTTACCAAACACATGGCTCTGGGTTGAGAGGGTCTGTGTAAAGTCAAGAAGACAGTTTTGAAATTTCAAATAAAGGGGACCTTTCTCTCAGAGAGCAGGGAGAGAAAAGGAAGGCTTACTGGCTGATGGCCCCAGGATATGCACTTTACATTGCCTTTACAATGAGTCCAAGACCTGTGTACCCGCTCAGAAAACTTACATTCCCAATCCCAGGCTAAGTCGCTCAAAAATATTAAAGACAGAAGACCGGCAGGCCTGAACTGCCAACTAGTCAGTAGCGCCTTTCCAATTTCGAAAATGTCAACCCCATTGTATAAGAATGAGGCAACTTTGATGATTCTCTCTCTCTCTCTCTCTCTCTCTCTCTATCTCACTCCACTCTCCCACTTTCCATCTTTCTTTCACATCCTCTCTAACTTTATAATTCATTATTTCTGAAATGGCAGGCACTGGTTTTCTAATAAGAGAAAGAACATCCAGTGCAGTAACACAAGATCCAGACTAGAATAAGTCCCTGCACACACATATACAAACACACATTTCCATGTCACACTCTTTCTCTTTGTCTGTCTCTCTGGCCATGTCTCTCTCACTCTCTGTCTCTGTGTCGCTTTCATTGTCAGCCACTCACCCCCACCCCCTCGTCTGTCTGCTTCCAGGCCCTTCCCGTCTCTGTTGATTAGATGTTCCACAAACAGAGGCCTGTGCGTTGGTCGGAGTCTGAGCCGGGGCCCTAATCTGGAGGGCAGACCCCTGTTATGATGTGTGGGCATGTGGTCCCATGACGGGGGAAGAGTTTAGTCTGAGCGTGCCTCGGTGAGATCTTCAACCCCCCCCCCCCCCCCCCCCAACAAGCACACACGTGCTCACACACACAGACACAAACACACACACACACACACACACACATTCCATACACTCCACAATCTCTTACACACATGCACAAACAAACACTCTCACATACACAAACACACAAACACACACACACAGTCAGGATGGAATATACTGCAGGAGCTTCCCATCACTGTCCCAAACTGTTCCTACATCTGGAGGTGCAATGATTCACCAGGCTGTCTTTCGGAAGGTCTGTGGGCTGCACTGACTTCACAAACCTCAAGAGAGGGAGACACGGGAAAAGACCTCACTCTCCACAACCCTACCCCCAACACAGATCTCTCTCTCTCTCTCTCTCACACACACACACACACACACAAAACATACACACACTTACATTTGACTGTGACTAAGCACACAGTCACACATATGCTTGCACAAACATACAAAAACCCCAGACACAAACACTTGCACAAGCACAGAACCAGAGCTCTAGTGAAAATAATGAGTCCCTGGAGATCTTCTGGCCTCCATGTTTTTGATTGTTAGCATGTAATTTCCCTCAGACTCATCGAAAGGCCATAATAGGATACTGATATTAAGCAAGGCTGACAGAGATGGGGGGGCACACTTTGCAGCAGTAGTCAGAGCTGAGAGAGTTCTACAGGCTGGATACTACCACTGCTGTGAGGAGAGGAATACAGGAAAGAACAAGACCTGAACAGGAAGTGGAGGAGGAGGAGATGGAGAAGGAGGAGAAGGAGGAAGAGGGAAAGGAGACCTACATGAGCTGGGCTTGCTGCTGGGTCCTGGTTTATGGCAGGGAACAGGAGGAGAGGTCGAGGTTAGGTCACATACATAAACACACACACACACACACACACACACACACACACACACTCTCTATCTCTCTCTCTCTCTCTCTCTCTCTCTTTCGCAGTGTAGAAATAGGTGCCTGCACAAACACATACACACACACACACTCACGTGCACACACACACACACCACACACACACACACACACACACACACACACACACACACACACACACAGTTCTACTTTGCCAAGTGTGATAACAAGGGGCTGAAGCAGATCTGATGGATTTTGATGGGCTTCCTAAACTTTTTTGTTTTCTTTACTTTGGTCTCATTTACCTACTGCAAAACACACAACACATTCATTGTCACTCACCGGAAAAAAGTGCATCTGGCAGTTTGAGACCTTAGGGATTTTCTGTATCTTATTCATTGCTTGAGTAAGTTTTTGCGGCATGCCTAAGAGATGCCTTCCAACTGTATGGTCTTGTCCACATGTGTGCTCCTTATACAGATATAGGTTTTAAATCCATAGCTTGAGGATGTTTTCTTCCATATAGGCCTGGCCTTAGACACTATTTTATTCATGTACCTAACCACATATCCTCATGAACAACAAAAACACACACCACAAATGACCAGCTTTGGCTGTCCATTTACCACAAGTAAAACAAATACACTGACAATGGCTCATGGGTGCATACACATTAGAATGTACACATGTGACAAACACACAGTGAGACACACAAACGCATTCAGTGGGAACAGTCGCGCCTTTATTCTCATCTTTGGCCTCAGCTATTTCCTGAGGATATGAGACTTCTAACTTGAATTGAAAATGGCGCAAAGCCTCTCAGCAGTTCAATTTTGGCTTCCCCTCTTCTCCTTTCCTTTCTTTTTCTCTCCTCTCCTTTACTTTCTTTTCATCTCCACTCCCTCCTTCTCTTTTTCTTTTTCTCATTCCTCTCCTGTCTTCTCCTCTTTTCTTGCCCCATCCTCTGCTCTCTCCCACTCTCTCCTCGGAGCCTACAGCAAGTCTGCCCTAGCGTGGCTGCTGCGAACTGTGGGTGTTAACTGAGGAAAAATGGCTGCAATGCATCCTCTTCGGCCTTGAAAGCTTCTAGCTTGCAACATGTCGCTGACGCACCCATTTTAAGCCAGTCCAGATCGAGCTATACCTGCATTCACAGCTGCTGCTCGACCTCAACTAGCATCCACGCTGTGAGTTTGAGCCTGGATGATTGATGTTTCCATGCATGCACTGTATGTCATTAAGCCCCAACATGTAACACTGCAGCATGTCAGGAGTCTACCTGCCCACGAGGTCTCAACCACCCGTACAACACCTCACCACCCCACCATTCCAACTCCTCCACACCATTCAAACTTCAGGAATCCACTTCAGAGAAATGTCTCAGGTGCTAGGTATCACACACACACACAGGAGTGGGTGGCATACATGCTGGCTGTGTGGCCGGGCGAAGAGCCAGAGGAAACACATCCATCATTCAGCTTCATGCAAATAATGCTGAGATTCTGGTTAAGAAAGTTTCCCCATCAGATATTGTTTGGGTTTAATGCGTGTGCTTGCTTTTGCTTCTGAGCGTGAGTATGTGAAGACATGCATTTTGCACAAAGTTTACACAAAGAGATCTTAGAGGAAGAGAGCTTTGGAATCAGATCCATCTTAATATTATGTTCATGCATCTCGAACATGTGGATCGCATCTTAGGAGTCCGACTTTTGGCCCCTGCCATTGCCTAAAGTGAATGTCTGTGAATGCTGAACGTGCTGCGAGCACAGTGTTCGAGCCACGCGTCATAAAAGGAGATTATTAGTGTGATTTAGTGTGCCACTTCATAAGGCCACTGTCAGCTGCCAAACACCCTCTTCATCAAAGACCAGTGTGAACACATTGGCCTCAAGGCTCCCTCTAAGCACAGCAGTCCTCTGGCTACTCCGTTCATCCTCATTTCCAACTGTTATCAGTGTTTCAAGGGAAGGGTGGAGGAATTCTTCGGATAAATGCTCCAAACGTAAGTGTGATGGAGACAGCTGGAGACGGGCTGTACAGGCCAAAGTGTGAAGCACCCCAAATCAGGTCAACAGTGAAGTGTACGCACAGATAACAGAGTGCATGTGGTATATGAGGGAACACGTGGAAAGAATGGCAGGATTTTGGGGGGAGAGTGACTGGAAGGAGCTTGGTCTGCTTTTATGTGTAATGCCGGGATGTGTGTGATTCAACGTGGAAATCGTTATAAACACGCAAAGAGCTCTCATGACTCCCACATGCCATCCACTTACAGTAAAACTGGTGTTAAGTTACCAAGTATTTCCTATTGGGCAATACATTCCATCTCCCCTCATTTTTTGTTGTGTGTGTGTGTGTGTGTGTGTGTGTGTGTGTGTATATGCACGCACACATGTGTATGGGTGTGCACACACACACACACACACGCACACACACATGCACACGCACACACACATACACATACATACCCACACAAACACACACACACACACCACCTGCTTTTTAATAAGCATCAAATAAGAGGAAATTGCTCCCATTGTGGGTGATGTAGCGGAGATGAAGATATATGATTTCACTCATGGTATTTCATTCATATCCAAATTCACAACATGCACACTCTCCCTCTCTCATACAAGGGTGAAGGTTCAGGCCTGGGCTTCTCTGTGTATATGTGTATGAGTGTGTGTGCATGTCACAATGAAACTTAGTCCTATAGGCACTACAGTCATGTCTTTAACAACATTATTTTGCTTAAAGATTTGCTGGTGTTGACGTTTCTTATACTCTTGATTGACACCTGTATTCCTCAAGCTGGCAAACTTTTCTGAATATTTTACAGTGGAGAGACAGTGAAAACATCTGTGGGAAAACAGAATGCAGGGAGGAAAGAGAGAAAGAAAGAAATAAACAGAGAAAGCGAACGAAGAGGTGGGATGAGTCCAACTGCCAATCTCATGTATACAAACATCCCATGAATCCAGAAAACAAAGTACTAACACCGATTATTCAGCCTTGGACCGGAATGGCAGGACTGCAAAAGTGCTGCGACACGACAGATGAAGCCACAATGAAAACAGGGGAAAAAAACAAAAGCAGACTTAACAAGGCCCATGTGGCCATCGGCAAGGTCATAAAAACCATTCCCATGATGCATCGCTCAGGATTATAGGAGTCCATGAAAGTGCTTTTGGTAAAGGTGAGGAGGGCAGGGGTGGTGAGGAGGAGGGTGCGTTTCTAGGGGTCACAGACACAGTGCAGTGAGCAGGACTGGCCTTCTAGCCTTTATCAAAGAGCCCCTCGCTTGTTTCACCTGTCAGCCTTAACCTTAAAAATAACAAGCCTGAACCTCTCAAGCTCTGAAAATACTTTTCAGCACCTACTCAAAATGAAGCCTGACATAAAGAAGAGGTCTCTCTGCATGTGTGTGTGTGTGTGTGTGTGTGTGTGTGTATGTGTGTGTGTGAATGTACTCATGCATGAATGCATGTGTGTACAGCTGAATGTGTGTCTATGGGTATGTGTATGCTTGTTTGAGTTATAACCTAAGATAGTAAATGTGAATTTGTGTGAGTGTGAATGTGAAATTGTCCTGTCGCGGGCATGGTGTGTGTGTGTATGTGCGTGTGTGTCTTGGCGCAAGCCCAGCCTAACCAGGATGAAAAATGAGCACAGACAGCGGGCTACCTGTTATCACTTAAAATATTTTCCTTCCACATTCCCAAAGTTTAACTTCAACAAATGGCTCCAAATTAGATTAAATGCAACTAATGACATTTGAATCAGGCACTGCGGCAGGTACTGATACACTGTAAACAGTCAGGAGGCCCCACTGTTCTGACAGAGTGCTGAAGGGACAGGTCAGAGCCTCTAAAAGGAAGTAGTGGATCCGCCTGAACACAAATGACCCTCATGACACACATTTCAGCCAACTTCACAAACATATACTGTAAGGTGAATGACAGCTCTTAAAAAATACATTTCCCAAAAAGCAACAGGCATCTCAAATCTATTACGCCACAGGACAAGTGATTGACCTCAAGATATACATTATGAGGTGAGTGAGAGGGAATTGAAAATACATTTCCCAAAAGGCCTTTTAAGGCCATGAAGCTAATCAGACACAGGACGTTACATCAGATAGTCCTGGAGCAATTACCGTATGCTCACCCTGCTGCAAACAGTCAATGGCGCCATAATGTTGGAACTTTTTGGAGCCGTGCGCTCCACTGTGCACAGCGCTGGAGCAGAGGCTTGTTTTTGATCAGTGGATTCTTGGACCTTTATTTGGAGCGAGGGACCGCATTTAGGCTTTGTGCTCAGCAGTATGGTTTTCTGGCAGCACACAGGAATATTTTCTTTGGTTGGTTTGGTTTTACTTAAGTTGCTTTGATAGGCCATATTAAGTGAGTCACATTCACAAGAGCCTACAGTAGGCTCTTTTAGGCTTGCCTATTTGAGTTCTTTGGGGCATTTATTTTGAAACGAAACACCGGGACCAGGATTCTGTCTCATTGCCATTTTGCCTCCCATATATTTTTTTTTCCTTTTTTTTTGTTTTTTCTTTGGTTGGTTCAGTTTAGAGAAGCCACGCCCTGCAGACAGAGTGTCACCCCTCACTGTCACATCCCATTAGACCTTGTTGACCCTGATGCACTGCATCCTGGGAGGTGCCACGCTCAAAACCGAAAGCCTCTAATTCTACAGCGTCACTCCCCGACTAGCACTCCACCGTCTGCGCCCTCTCTCAGTACAACTAGTCCCATGCTGTGTCTCTAGAGGACAGCTCATCTCAACACAGCTGAGCGCAGGTCTGTTTTTTCGGCAAAATGCCTCCAACACATTTCAAAACAACTGTGTGATGGGGAAAAACAAAAGGGAAACAAAACAAGAGGGATGAGAGTGAGCAAAGCCTCTGCCCTGGAGAGCCGGCGCATCCATGCCAACGATGAATTCACACACATGCCGTGCACGCGTATGCACACACACACACACACACACACACATACTCAGCTGCACAGAGTCATGCCGAGCGAGGCCTGCTTGCCAGGCTGCTGAGGCCTGCTTCGCCATGCCTTGCTGCGCTGTGCTCCCTCTCCCGAGACGTCGCTCATCTCCTGCTCTAATGCTGTCTGACATGTACAGTAGCGGCCAACGCCAACAGCAGCCGGCGTCAGTCAAAGGGTTAAGCCACACTCTATTAGATTACCGCAAAACCAGCAACGTCTCATATCCCAGTACTCTGACCTGCTTCTTTCTCTTACTCACTCTCTCTCTCTATGACTCTCTAGACCTCTGCCTTTAATAACTTGGACCGTGTGTGTGTGGTGTGTGTGTGTGTGGACTGTGTGTGTGTGTGTGCATGTCTGAGAGAGAGCAAACGTGGGCCCACTCTCTGTTTGTAATTTCTGCTAATAAAACGTCAGGGATTTTCCTGTTTTGTCTTCGCTTTGGTGCGGAGGCCCGGCCCGCTGCTTGTCGGCTGGTCAGGACCTAAGGAGTTATTCTCTATGTTTTTCCTTCGCCCGAGCAATAAAGATGAGAGACTGACCCCTCCACACGAATGTGCCGTCCCCATCTCTAAGGGGGTTCCAGTCATGAGGTAAAATACGGAGCTGAGGCCAGACCTCTAGCCACCTAAATGCAACCCACGGTCCTTGAGACGAGTTATGGACCACAGCAAAAAAAATAAATAAAAAAAATAACAAGAGCTCCTGAAAATTTATGCCCGTTGTATTAAAGCTTGAAGTAAGAGCAGCCTCTATATATCATCAACATTAGCACTGTAGCTCAGAACACAGCCATTATCCACACACTGCTGCTTGGCCCAACCACCACATCCCATCCTACCCCACCCCATCCTGCTCTGTCAGTGGACCGCTTCGCTCTCTGCAATGCATCATTGTATCTGATTTATACCGTTTATTTTAAAAATACATTTCTCTGGCCTTCAAATGTGTACTTTTCGATTTCAAATATTTTTAATTCCTTGGAAAATACTTACGTATGAGTGATCTGACTCATGCAATCAGCAACACTTGGTTAGATTTACTCTAAAACAATAATGTGCACAAGAATCTGTTAAGACTTATTCTTCAACAAATAAAACACTGCTCTAAAAACTTCAACGAGGAGTGACAGAACGAAGGATGACAATAACATAGTAATAAGGATTCAATAACATGTTAACAACCCACAATGACAGCATGCAATGGCTCTATAAATGTTCTCAGTGCAACGAATGAACATAAATGTCGAATGTCAAGAATATCTTAAAACTTTCAACATCTGTCAGCAGAAAACAATAAACACTGATAATCGTGATCAGGTTACACAATGCACAGATGCTATACAATAACTCAAGTTGCTGCCTTATCATCTATATAATGCACAAGCAACATTTTAATTTAACACTTTACAACCCAAACGTATTTTAGACATCATTTTAGCACTATACAAAACTTATTTTACACTATTAGACAAGCCAGATAACATATAGTACACTCTCTCTTCGCACACTCTCTCTGTTCATGCGTAAGCATACACAGACATGTGCATACTTTTGTGTTGTCCCTCTAATACTGATGGTGGCGGAGTGGAGTTGGTTTTTGGAAGTAGATTAAAAAATCTTTCTTTTCTGCAACACAGAGAGAGAGAGAGAGAGAGAGAGAGAGAGGGAGAGAGGATAGAGACAGAGAAAGAGCTGTGAGGGCTGTAGAGAAATATCTAATTACACTTTAACACACAGCAGCTGCCCTCCTCTCCTCCGCTTGTCTCTCACCAAAGTCTCTCTCTCTCTCTCTCTCTCTCTCTCTCTCTTGTTTTCCTTCTTAGTTTTCCAGACATTTCTCACAACTTTCCCCCTTTTAAGGTTTTATATCAGACATTCCTCCAGGGGCCTCCCTGATTTATTTGATCGACCAAAAGTGTTCCACTGCCTGTTTGACCCCTGGTGACCCCAGCCCGCACCCCCTCTCCACACACACACATATACATACACATAGACATACAAACACACACACACACACACACACACACACACACACACACACACCATCATCACCACCACCCCATCCTGTCTCAATCTATCGTCCCCAAAGGCGGAAAGCTCTTCCTATCCTGCCAAGGTGTTCTCTCCTGCACAGCCAGCTGCAACTAACCCTCGTTAGCCAAACTAGCATCAGAGCCCCTGGAGGGAATAATGAAACAAAACAAACAAAACAAAAACAATAAGCAAACAAACAAAACAATAAGCAAACACTGACATTTCTTTAGTCATCTGATTGAACAGATCCACCTTAAAAAAAAAGATCTAACTTTTGGGATAAACATTCCTGGTATCCTACTTAACACTAAGCATGTCAAATGGGCTTAGAGAGAGAGAGAGGAAGTGGTTTTGAGAAGTTAATCACACCGTAAATCCTACCCTACCCCTCTGCATTACTCTCAAAACCCAGAGAAGATGCAAATCATTGTAAACAGATGAAAAACAAAAAGATAAATAAATAAATAAATAAATAAGGCCTGGCGTGGTTACTTGCCATCACTACGAGACTGGGACTGAAGCACATCTAGAACTTTCCAAACCCAGACACAGTCTACAGAGATCTTTCTATGTGAAATGGGAGAATGCGAGCAGGGTAAAACAGTACACAGTGGTATAGTTTGTAAATCATGTGGAAAAGGCAGAACATTGGCATGTCATATAGCCAAAGTTCATGAGCTCTTGCTGGCCTGTTTAGAGCAATTTTATGCTTTCTGCATTGACAATCATGCTGAGGGTGTGGGGATGAGAAAAGATTAGTTACATGCTGATGCAAACAGTGTGTGTTGTGGTGGTGTGTGTGTGGTGTGTGTGTGTGTGTGTGTGTGTGTGTGTGTGTGTGTGTGATCTCTATGTGCAGCATGATCAAACCACCAACACATCTTTATGTCTGCATGTTGTTTTCATAGCCACTGACAAAGAGTGATGGACAAATCCAAAGAGCAAACACTTCCATTGGCAACTGATTAGGAAAGACAAGCTATTCATCAAGCCCAAAGCACTTCTACCCACACACACATACAGCTGCCTTTGGCCAAATGCCGGAGGAATGATGGACATGTATGCTACACAACTCCAGCTATAGGGAATATAAAACGATGATGAGTAAAACGTGTCCTGTGGTAGAATACATAGGTTACTAAAGATTTTTTGAAAACGAAACTAATCATAATCAAGATTAGAGGCACTGCAGCTTCCTCCTAGTTTGGTTTAGATACTTTGCTGTCAAATCTACCACTGTCACTGCATGCTACTGGATAGATCTGCAACTAATCAGACCAATGATTTTAGAGACAAAACAGAATGACGCATGTTATAATTTAAACAAAATATGTTGTTCAGCACAGCTAGGTCACGTAAAACGAAGTAAAAGCTAGTTTTTGATCGAATGCCTATCTCAGGCAATAATTATGAAGTGGAATTAGGCCCAATAGCCAGAGTGAAATCAAGCATGCAAATCAAGATGAGTTTTCCCAGTCTAGCTAACCAAACAAATAACAAAAGCTTTTTGCATTAACAAAGAGAACCTTCTACCCTAACAAAAACAAATTTGGGCTCTGAAATACCAGTACAATGTTACAATAATGAATCCCTCTTGTCCCTTGCCTTGTCACATTGTATTCATCACAAACAGTCAAAAAAGAAAAGAAAGAGAGAAAAAAAACAGGTGCTCCTGCATAGTTCTGGATCTGGGGAATAAACAGGCCCAAACTCCAGGAATCTCCTGCACAGTTCTGGCAAATGGAGCGTACCAAACCAACTATTCAAGCCAATCAACAACATTTGCCTCAAGCACACAGATGGGGGAGGTGCATCTGATTGGCTGTTGAACTGAAATGCCAACAACCCTTTTCACCATGGATCGAAGACTAGGCCTTTAAGTTAGTGAAGGGAAGACAAGAGACAGCAAAGGGGATTGGAGGGGGGGGTCGGGGGTCCTACTTTCTGTGGCTTTGGAGAGCATTCAGATTTCCATCACTGTCGCGGTTTTTGATCCGGCGCGGCGCAGGAAGAACATGCTGAGCAGTGCACAGTAAATTAGCAGCTCCTGCAAGTGGATGCCTTCTCCAGACCTCCGCAGGGTTCATCTGAGAACCTGCGAAGGGTTTCCACCCAAGTCAAAGTAAACAATACAGTAGACGAACAAAGGCCCCCCCCCAAAAACAGAGGCCCCCTCCCCCCACTTCCACCCCTCCCTATAAGTAGGATGCCAGACACGGGTCTGGGTGAGAAAGAATGTCAAAGGGAATGGGAAAAGAGGTGTCGGAGATGGAGTCAGATTCCTTTTGTTTAGGTATACTGTGAATGTTATGAAGCTATTGCCAGTGGAACAATCTTAATCTTCTGAGAAGTGTCTCAATAGACACTGCTGTTTGTGAAATATTAGCAGGTACATTTCTGTGGTTTCTTTATTTTATTCTATTCTTCTTTATTGTTTTTTTTTTGTTTCAGGTGAAAGACAGCTAGAAGCACATCCAGTGTTCCACAGAGCCTTCAAAATAATATGTGAAGAAATGAAATGAGGGTGAGAGAGAGAGAGAGAGAGAGAGAGAGACAAAAAAAGAGCAACAAAAAGAAAGTGCAGCCAACTGCAAATGTTCTCCAGCAGTCAGACGGTTTGTCCTGAAACACAGGCAGAGATGGGACGCACTGTGCTGCTTTCCGACCGCACCGCTGACTTGGGCCCAGGCACACACTCGCAGTCCAATGGCTTGCACCCGTGGTGTGTGGCAGGGGTCTGCAGGCACAGATGTATTTGTGTTGGGCCCCAAGGAAAACCCTGGCCCCATCTAAGCCATGGGGCCCCCGGCACGGGGGCCACAACTAAGCTCCAGGGGTGAGTCTGAGCATTGGCACGGGTATGGTCACTGACATGAGCATCTCAACAAGGCAAACACACGTCTCAGCGTCTCAATAAACACAACAACTTCCTGTGGCCTTGTTACACTGCAACTCCAGACTGAGAAAGACTTAACCTGAGAAAACGCAGAGGTTTTGGACGCTCCCCTATGTTTGACTTTCAAAAGGCCGTCTGCTTTCCCGGCACATATCACCACACTATCCAACCATCATATCTGAGTCATCCACTGGCTCAAAGGACAACGCCAGGGTTGTTAGCTTAGCCCTGCAAATCCCCGACTCCAGCTTATTGTAACAGTGTGAGATTTGAATCACCAGGGGAGTTTCCAGTTGCAACAGGCCAGCTCTTGCCTGCATTAGCTTAAATTCAAAAATAGAGTGAAAAAAGGTCTGCCATAATGTGAAAGATTATAGCAAGGGTTAATGTGTGCTTGGCTAATCCATTGGGCACACACAACAACTCCCTGATATCATTCCAGGGTGAGGGAATACCTTGAGTGAACTGTGAGTATACATTTTGGAATCTGACACATCAGGCACTGATTTGATGTCTGATTTGATGCCAAATAGAGAGAGAGAGAGAGAGAGAGAGCGTTGTAAATCTTGCATTATTCCCGTGCAAGCAGCGATGACTAGAGTGAGCTATATAAAAGCAACACGGAGGGAACTATTGGAGGACCTCGGTGATGTAAAGTGCCAGAACATGTTTCAAGCTGCAGCTTTCACAGCCCAGTGCACACGCGCACGGTTCAAGAGGTGAAGTTGGCCCTCCCTGCACTCATGCACCTTTCCACCGTGCAAACAAGCTCCTGAATGCACTTACGTCTGACTTTCCACTGGTGGGCTGTTTTAGTGAGATTTCGTTTTTAGAGTCCGTAGAAAAACAAAATAAAACAAAACAAACCAGAAGACACAATGACAATAGTTTTCTGGGGGGCGGGGCGGGGGCAAATCTGCCGTGGACATACCACCAGTTCAGTGCAGGATGGCCCAGCATTGTTGAACAATGGCCGCACTATCATTTCCTTCTGTATGGTGGCTTGATTCTGACTGCCACAAGGACACAATGAGCACAGCCACAGGGCCGACAGTGTTTCCATCATTGGCTGAGAAACCACGATGGCACAGTGACCAGTTTTAGCTGAGGGGTCAGAGAAACACAAACCTCGGCCACAAAGTGGCTAAACAGCACCCAGCTAGCAATAGAACAGAAAATCTCCACCGCAGAAGGCACCGTCTTAGTGGTAGAAGGTTCTCTTCTTCAAAACAGCAAACTAATTCATGAGGATCTTAGCTTCTGGTGAACCAATGCTGAGCTGTGGTCAAGTGTTGCATGGCAGGTTTAGATACTGACCGGTCACTTCTAAGTGCAGCTTAGTATGAAAGAATAAATCAGTGGTGATGACTGAGGAATGGACTGAATTATTTTCAGAATGTACTGAAAGGTCCAGACCATATTTTGCCTTAAAAGAGAAATCTGGTGTTTCAGCCCCATTGTTTTAGGTCACTGAGTGCTGTCTGTAGGCAAAAGAATGAGAAAATATGATACAACATAAACCAAATACCAAACTGTCAGCTTGCATGAGCTGAATGGGGCATGGGAAAATGAAACTGAAAGTGAGTTTTTAGGATATTGTGACAGATGTGAACATCCAGTTGTGCTGTTTACTGAATAATACATTAACTCATATTTTCTAATTTGCTTTTAGGTTAATCTGTTCTCGATTCTGCTGCAAGTCCACTCTTCATCCCTCTGTCAGATTTTCACCCAGCTCTTCCATTTGTACTCAAGTTATTGCCAAACAGACACTATGCCAAATATCTTGTGTTTCAAAATCCCTTTCTGATAGTCTACAACTGCTCCTCCTCACAGACATTGATTCTGGGCTGCAAAAATAACTCCTTGGACATTTAAACATTCTGCACTGATTGAAGAATTCAGAGTTAATTCATTATGTAAATGCCTCGCCTCCATCAATTCTGGACAATGAACTCTTTTAAAGTCTCTCTGAGGATAGACGCTTACTCTCGGATACACAAACATTACTCCTGTGCAGGCAGACACAGATAAATGAACTCTGGATCATCACCTGGTCGACTCCCTCCTGGCAAATTCACCTTGTCTTCGCTTCCTAGCTCAGGAATTCTGGCCAGTCTTGGCCCCCAGTCCACTCCAAACAAAATCCCCTCTCAACTCAAGACAGCCCTGGTCCAGGATATAAAAATCAGAATATTTATTAAAGCCATTATGGGGAAATAAATATTGAAATAAATACATGTCTAAGGACAGAATGTGCTACGTCAAAAGAGTTCATGAGACCTTTTGTTCACTTTTAAAGACAAAATACAGACATTTTGTACCTTACTGTAATTCACCAGATAGGGAAAACATGTTAATTTACACAGATAGAATGATACAGCATATACTCAAGTTTGTGTTACTGACACTGTACCCTATTTTCTTCTCCTAAACAATATAACTGAATAGTTTGACCCCAATGACCTCTTGAAATGTTACAATGGATATATAATTGCAGGGTATGATCTCATTCCACAATACAAAATGCATCTTGAGACACTTATGCCAAAGACATTTCTGGAGAAAGTCTCGAGTCTAAAATTCTCCTATAACCCCTTTGTGCTAAAGATCAGCAAAGCCAAAGACAATGTATCCACCATCGACATCTGGATACTATCATGCATACAACAGGCTATGGAGCTACTTAATTGAATGAATATATGACTGACCCCCATGGAAAAAAATACGTATGGTAGGCTTCATTGCCAACATTTTACCCACTCCAATCCAAACATTTTTTTTCCATGCAATCGTTTCTGCGATGCCAGATCAAACTTAAATCTTGATGTAGTTTTATTAAATCTCACTACTTGCTGGTTTTCCATATGGTTTGGGCAAATCCATCATGATTTCCATACAGCATGTTCCTTATGTAGCCCAGGGTTAGATCAGCACTGTAGAATGAGAGCAACTGTATTGCAAGAGCGTGATCTCCTAAATACAAGGTAAAAACTCCACTTGAACCCTTCCTCTTAAGGCTGACAGAGCAATCGTCCAAGCATGTTATAACAGATTCCATATCTTCTTGTCATTATTAGCCCAAGTTCCCTTCTGCCTAATATTGGTGTCTATTCCATACACTCTCTGTGAGGAATGTCATGATGTCATTTGCTCAACTACAGCGCACCTCAAAGGGCTGTGGATAAACATGAAGCGCTGTCCTTATTCATACACCTGTGCCCGTGAAGCAGTGACAGTGCAGACACCCAGCCCGACGCTCTCACGGTGACTTGGTGGCACTGTGCCAAGTGCCAGCCTGTGGCTGGGACATTCCCCTGGAGTCCCTCCAGGACATAGCATGAGCTCTTGGACCCACTCCAGCCAGTGTGCACAATCCAGCCCGGTCCCATAATATGCGCACTCATTCACCCACTGACCTCCCCCCCATTTGGCTACGGCTGCCCTCAGCCCCCTGTCACAGCGCCATGGTGCCTGCTGACAGATTTATCAAGCCTGACCTGTGTGCCGTGCATGCTAAACTTCCTGGTGGATTCACTTCATTTCCTCCTGCCCTCATCCTCACCATTCTCTCTCTCTCTCTCTCTCTGTCTCTCTCTCTCTCTCTCTCTCTCTTTCACACTCTTTCTCTCTCTCTCTGTCTCTCAGCCCTGTCTCTGCTGTTGAATCAGGCCCCATGCCTATGGCCCACAGCATTCAGTCCAATCTGCTTCCAGCTTCCAATCCGCTCTATTTCTGCAAAGTGCCTGAGGCATTATGGTATGCGACTCAGAATCTGTTCTTTTGATTCATGGGGTACTTCCCATCCACCTTGCATTCCAGCACTGATATTCTTTCTATCTTTCTTCAATATTTTCTCATTACTCAAAGGCTGTTTGACCAGCCCATCCTCTATGCGAATGTTACTAATGCACTCCATTCATAATAAAAATGGGACTTTCAGTTAATTACACTGGCAGTTGAGAGGGCGTGCAATCTGTCTGTGGCAAGCGCCAAAGATGGGAGTCCAACCTGTGAGAAACGATCACGGAATACAGTTTGCTGCAATTGGGGAAAAAAAATGCAGCGCAGCTTATAACTCATTTTCGACGTGCCGAACCCAAGCCAATAGCTACAGCACATTGCTCAAATTAATTGCAACCTGCTGATAATATGTGACTCTGACCTTATTAAAAGCTTGGGAATCTGGGCCTCCTGTATCAGGTTCGGCATTGGGCAGGACTTTATAAAGACATGGGAACCCATTTGGGCTCAGATCTTTCACTTCTGACAGGGAGAAATCACTCAACAGATACACGAATAAACAAACACACACACACACGCACACACACACACACACATACATACACACACACACCTAAGTACAGCTATACACACACAGACACACACATAGACGGCAAAAACATAGTGAGAGAGAAGTTGGGAAGAGAGAAGGGGAGGGCATGATGGAGAGATATATCATGGAGATAGATACTGTAGACAGTACTGTAGGGAGGGAAAGAGCAGGTCTCCATCTAAGCTGTGCTAAGGTGAGAGATGCAGCTGTTCTTGGCCCCCTACAAGGCAGTCTTTGTTCAGCCACAGCCACCTGTGCTAATGGGCGGAGGTGGGGTTGTGGGGTGACGCCAAAACCTTGGGGGTCATGCATTCCCTGTCCCTAAGCCAGCATCACCTCTCTCTCTTTCTTCCTTGCTTCCTTCCTTCCTTCCTTCCTTCCTTCATCCTTTTCTTTCTTTCTTTCCACATACAGAGCTATGCGTCTCTAGTTAATTATTCATTGTGCCTCTAAGGTGCTTCTAGAGTTCACGGGAAAGGATCTGCCCCGACACACACACCTCCGCCTGGCCTCGCCGGTCAGGTGACTCATGTGCTTCAGCTGTGGCTTACTGACGCGCACACCTGCACGCCGCTGCACACACACATATACACACATACACGCACACACACACACACACACAAACATCTCCCATGCTGGTCAATGGTATTGCCCCCTTAGGCATCTATTAAGAGGCCTGTTAAGAGGCTATTTTTCTGCTACAGAATAGTCTCATCCAACAGGCAAGACTGAAATGTAACACTAAAACAAAAATCAATCTATGGAAAAACACAGGCAATGCAGATCTCTGTGGACATTCCATCTCTCTCAGTTACAATACAGTTACCATACTGCTTCTGTACCAGCAACTGAATTGTACGTTTAAGCACACATACACTGACAGAACATTGGCACATTTAAAAGCAAACTTCTATGAGCTTGTAGGAAGTACTAGCCTGGCCTGCCTTCCTAGCACTTCCGCTTGATTATCATCTCCCTATAGTGCTAGTATAGTGCTTGCTTGCGAGTATAGTGCTTGCTGTCTTACGAGGCATTTTAACCTATCCAATCAGCAAACAGAGGGAGGCGTGAATGCAGAGCTAGAATGCTATCAGTCAAGGTAAGCTAGTCAGGGGCTCAAGCAAGCAATCAAATCTCACCACCAAAGGTCCAGACCCTCTGTACAAAAATGAAAGGGTCTGGTTTTGTTTCCAGGATAAGGAAGTACATATGAGCAAGGTTTTTCAGTGCCGAACTGACCGCAGATGATTCAGAATGGTCTAAAAGTATGGCGCAATAGCATAACAGTCTCAAGACACCATACTTTTTTTAGGTAGCATGGATAGTATTTCTACCTGAATCATTCAAAGGTCTTGACATTGACACTTTGCCATCTTTAAATAGGCTCCATGTGTTCTTACAAAAATAAGCAGATGTAAATATCCAGCCAGAGCTGTTCGGCTGGAGAAAAGCTTTCCTCTGATTCAAACTCTCTCCTGCTTGCCCCCCACCCCATCCCCCTCCAGGCCCCCACCACCCTTCTTCAAAAAAGGGAGAACACTCTCATTGAACCTCGTCTTCTCTCCTCCCTCCACTTGCAAGCTTCCTTTCCCAGCACTGTGAGCTGGGGATCCCTTTGGATCTATTAGCCTGCTGCCAGGCAGGGGGCCAAAGCTGATGCGGCGAGTTTACAACTAGACATGACACTGTG
>PYXC01002372.1:1015000-1025000 GCA_015244755.2 Tenualosa ilisha
GGGACAAAAAGTATATCATCCTTGTTGTATAAACTTAACTACAAAGACACACAAATTGAAAACATACCATGACCATGTGCTGAAGATTTATTTGGTATACATATATCTTTGGGAAAGTTTTGTTTGTGTGTGTGTGCGTGTGTGTGGTGTGTGTGTGTGTGTGTATGTGATTCTGTATATTCCAAGCAGCAATGCCCCCCCCCACACACATACACACAAGGAAGTAGACCACTGAGACAATGTAAGTGTTCCATTTTTCACCCAGAGCATCTTAGTTCACTGACGGCCATTCATAAATAATTAAAATTTGTTCAGGAAGCCATAAAGGTTACTGATTTGAGGTAGAATAGATTGGTAACAAGCCCAATGCAGTGTGATGAAGAGAGTGTTTGTGTGCATCTGACGTTTATTAAGAAGTAAAGTCTATTTTTCAAAGCATTAACTGGTTTGTAAAGCAGATGGACAGAGGGAAGGAGGGGGAGGAAGAGAGGGGAAACGAGAGAAGGATTGATCATGGAAAAACAAATGTGGAGGAGAAGGAGGAGGAGAAAGGGGAGGAGGAGGTGGAGGGATAGCCCGTTATACCTGCATGAAACACATGACTGAATTACCAGAAGAGACGCCTCTATTCTTCCTTCTGCTCCCTGCTTTTGACCAGAATCCACCGTCAGACTTGTGTTTTCCTTACGTTTTACTGGATTACTTCAAGATGTGTGCCTATGTGTATGTGTACGTGTGTGTACGTGTGTGTGTGTGTGTGTGTGTGTATGTGTGTGTACGTGTGTGTGTGTGTGTGTGTGTGCGTGAGGGTCTTAGTTCATTTGCATGTGTGTGAGCATGCACAGTGTGTGTGCATGCATGGTGTGTGCACGTGTGTGTGTGTGTGTGTGTGTGTGTGTGTGTGTGTGTGTGTGTGTGTGTGTGTGTGTAGGAGTGGGCTACCGCAGTATACCACCGGGTTTGATTTCCCTTGGCTGTTTTCACAGCCACTGTCTGACTGCCACATCCACAATTAAGCAAAATTAGACACAGTGTCACGCGAGTCTCCATTCCTCTCCCCTTACCACTGCCTCCACATGTATACACACACACACACACACACACACACACAAAAAAAAAAAAGCTCCACAGAATAATGTCTCCTTTCTGGCTAATTATGCCATGTATTTATGTAAGAGTTCTGCCAGCATTACCTGGTGAGTATCAGCACGGTGTCACATTGCAGAGACAGTGTGCTACTTCAGGGAGAAGCTATTACCACTGAATGGGATCGTGTGATGCCACACACGAAGTGCGGAGAGCACACACACACACACACACACACACACACACACACACACACTCAGCCTTGTCTAAGAGAGAACTGACACCAGCTACTTAAGCTGGCTTACCACCCTTCCTCACCTTATTACTGGTTTCCCCTCAGGATAGGCGGAGTGTTGCACTCCCATGAGAAGAGAGTCTTACTGCATGATGCCATCCTGCACCATGCTGTCCATGCTGTATTATAGGACACCATGGACTTTATAACATACCATTCACTTTTATTGCATTCTGCACCACAGTCTGGGTTTGATGTCTAATCAGTTGTTGCCCAAATGCACAAACACACATACACACATACCATACACACAAGCACACGCACATGCACATGCACATGCACATGCACACACTCACACGTACACACTCATACCACACACATACCACTTAACACACACACATGCATGTGAACGCAGATACAACACACATACACACACACACATACACACACACACACACTCTCTGTTTCTCTCTCTCTCTCTCTCTCCCTCCCTCGCCCGTCTATGCTTGCTGACTCCGTCCTCTATCTCTCTCTCTATCACACAGACTCTCTCGCAGTGTGTCTGTCTGCCGGTCTGGGAGCTTTGGAATGTTACTTTCGCCTTTTGAAGGCTTTGGCAACCTCAGAGGCCTGGTCTAGCCCAGTGGACTCAGTGAGGGAGCGTGGCTACAGATGTATATCTGCTGCTTATCTGCTGCTAATAAATCTCCCAGCTCCCCCAACCGCGTACACCACCATGACCTCACACCACCGCCCAACCCACCCCCCACCCCCCTAAAGTCCCCCCAAAGGCTCTGGCTCATGAGTCCCTGAGCAACTCCCCATTTCTCTCTCTCTCTCTCTTTCAAATTCAAATTCAATTTACTGGCCTGTCTGTAAAAATGATCACATTGCCAGAACAATATGATGTATATTATAATACAACAACTTGAAAATGTCAAGAAAATAAAAGCATCTTTCTCTTTCCTTCTCTCCTCCTTTCTCTTTCTCTATCTCTTTTTCTCTCTTTTACTCTCTTTCACAGAATGCTATACTGTCATCACATGTGGAAGCAGGTTAGGGTTCAATTGCAGTTTCTTACAAAAAAAAATCTTTTCCAACCGGTAGAGAACCAAACCACAACAGCAACAACAAGTGTTTGATTCACCTCGACATCAGCGACTGCAGAGTAAATAGCTATTTAAATGTAAACAGAGGTTCCAAGAGGCCTGAACCTGAGACTAAGGCCCCTACCATTCCCTTTTTGCTCCAAGGAGGCAACCATTATGCAACTACCCTCTGCAGTCTATGCCCACAAGGTCTCCCCTTATGCTTATCAATCACTCTAGGTATGTCTTGGGACCCCAGCGCAATATTTCTGGCACACATGTATAAGCGCACAGAAGAAAAAGAAAAAGAAAAAAGAACAAAGAAGAAAAGACACGCCACCCTCTACTCAAGCCAATCCGGACCAAAGAGATCCATAGCGAGATACTGGTCGGTATGAAAGACCTATTGTGGGTCCTGAACTTGATGTACAATGTACATCCAGAACGTTTTCATAGGCTCAAAACAAAAGCATCCTTTAAGCTATACCTTGATAAAAATCATGTCAGTCAACAGTTTAGATGTTGAGTCTATACATCGATAAAAATCATATCATTCAACAGGTTAGATGTTCAACCGGCATATTTTGTAATACTAAAGCATCAAAAGATTTGATAAGAAAATGCTATTTAACCTCACCAGGGAATGAAAAGCCTGTCAAATGATAAGGGCTTCTTCAGGGTGTTCCAACAACTCATCCTGAATGAACTTTGCACATCATGGAGTATTTCAATTGACAGCTACAGTTAATCATCCTATTCTTCACAGCTTAATCTGTAACAGAAAAATATGCATAGCAGATTGAGATTCAAAACATAAGCAGAACCTTAACAGACTCAGACCACTGGCACTAACACAGAATACCAAGAAGACTTAAGAAGCTGTGCTCAGGTCACACATTTCTGTTTTATTGTTGTGCTTATTGCCATCTATTAACGAGGATGTCCTGAGCATACCCGTGACTGACAGATGCACTGAGCATACCTGTGACTGACAGATGCACTGAGCATACCTGTGACTGACAGATGCACTGAGCATACCTTTGACTGACAGATGCACTGAGCATACCTGTGACTGACAGATGCACTGAGCATACCCGTGACTGACAGATGCACTGAGCATACCTGTGACTGACAGATGCACTGAGCATACCTGTGACTGACAGATGCACTGAGCATACCTGTGACTGACAGATGCACTGAGCATACCTGTGACTGACAGATGCACTGAGCATACCCATGACTGACAGATGCACTGAGCATACATACCAGTGACTGACAGATGCACTGAGCATACATACCAGTGACTGACAGATGCACTGAGCATACATACCCGTGACTGACAGATGCACTGAGCATAACCGTGACCCGTTCTGTCTAGCACCTGCCTTTATTTTATGTATTGTCTGAACTTGTCCTTATTTGTATTTCTGAACATATTCGCGACATATACATGTTTTTTTCACACGTTTTTTGTGAATGGAATACATTGGGCAAATGATAGGCTACTGGCAATGGTTGCGCTGTGCTGTCTAAATACTCAAACTTGTCTAGAATCCATTGCTTTAGGTCAGCTGATCTGTTTGAAATGAGTGATAAAACAAACTGAGTGCTATAACGATGTGTGAACAGCTGGCATGAGACATCTACGGAGAGTAGTCTAGGCTACGTCAACGATGCATCTCCACCTTGGCATCTGCACAGACAGATTGCAACTTTGGACAGATTGCAACTTGTGCTTCCTACATATGGCCAAAAATTTTACCGACATTTACCATGCCGTAGTCGGATGTTCTTTCATTTGAACGGCTGACCTGCCAGATGGTTCAACTTCTGCCTCCCCGTGTCAGAAGACACATAAACATGCATGTGCGCACCATGTCTGTTTAGCCAACCTCACTACCCATAGTCTGACTGACTATTCCGTGTTTTGTCTTAAGTGCTTTGAGTGGCCTTTGTAAAAATGTGCTATATACTTATGATATATATATATATATACTTATACTTATTATTTAATTATTTACTTACTTACTTCTCCCAGGAAGAAGAGCAAAATCTAAAGAAAATACAGAGCCTGATCGGAACATGATAGGAATGCAGTACTGGACAGTACGTACCCATGAGAAATCATTCCAGTTAGATATGATAAGACAAAGTCAATCTTATTAGTGATGCTGATTATTACCTTGAACACACAATGAATAAATCATTCCTAATCCAAATCTGTGCATGACCTGGCAGGCTTAGACATATAGGCCCATTAGATGGTTTGGAATCAATGTCCCTTGATTGTAAATGTAATTGACATTTTTTATAGTCAATGGTCTTGTCCAAAGGGATTCTGAGTGGGTGGAAAATTGTATCCAAATGGAGAGCAGGAACATGCTGTTGGGATTGTGGGATTGTGGGGTGATATGGATACAAAAAAGCTTACTGTGGAACAACAAAACAGAGCCTCAATATTTGTACCCTGGGAGTACCAAAAAGATACAATTTCGACGTAAACATTGACACAATGAAGCACAAGTTACCAGACGTCCTACTTACTATACTCACAAACGACCAAAAGGCCAGGAGGGAGATGTCTTCCATCAAACCATAAGAAATTTCTGGAAGAAGCATGACATACTGACTAAAGATGTCCCTTGACTTTGCAGGAGACATTTTTGAACACGCAGTCCAACACTGAGACACTGACAATGGGAATGCAAGCAGACATAACCCCAAATCATTGTCAGCTGTAGGCCTTGCAGGGAGGAGGAGAGGATGACAGGGGGACAGATTAGGGTCATACACCCTCCGCTTCTACATCTGTGCCCATGGGTGTTGTGCATGGCAACATTTTTGAGTTGGCATAATTAGAATGGCAGGTGTGAGGTCCTTTAACAGAAAAAAGACACAATTGTTGTAAGTGCTGCACATTTTGTAAAAAAAAAAAGATCCTGTTATGAAAAATTTTTGGTTGGGCTTCAGTAGGACACAAAGTTACTGTCTGTGTGCTCCTGTGCCTAGCCACACACGAATGCTTTGCAATGCCTCACAAGCACCCATTGAAATAGCTGTTTCTGCCGCCAGCTTAGACCATTGGTTATCTCATCCACCAGGCACTTGGAACTAACGAAACATAACTAAAGCAGACAAAGAAAAAAAAAATAAAGCCCAGCCTTTAGCACAACCACTACTGCTTTCGCACGAAGTAGCCCAGTCCTGCCATGACAACAATACCTCAATCCAAGCACAACATCTGTCTCCCTTCATCACCAATAAAAAATAAAAGAACATCATAATTGTCAGCCAGAAAGTTGTTCATGGAGAGAATGTTAAAATGAAATTGAAATAAAAGGAGGGAAAAAAAGATGAAATCTGCATGCATATTCCTGCTCCAGTGTTATATGTGGCACTCCGCGCTGTTTTCCAAGCACTTACATTCCAATACATACGCAACTTAAAAGGACTCAAGGACGATAAAATCACAACATTAAAAAGTTGTTAATGGTCAGGAATTCAGAAATTATGCAAAGGGAAAACAGCGAGGAGGGCATAACAGCAGACAGACAGTGTGAGAGAAAAAGCGTGTGGGAGAAAGAGGCAGAGATTTTTTTTTAAGGTTCTGGATTATAATGTCACTTTTCTCACATATATACAGTATAAGAAACTCCTGTCTTGACATCAACATTTGTTTTTCTATTTTTATTTTCTGTTTTGGTGTTTAAACTGTATTGGATTATTTTGCGAAGGTTATTTAAAATCAATAAATAGGAAATGCAAATTGTAAAATAAAGAACAAATAAACTGAAATAAATAAATAAATAAAACATTATCATAATGTATACAGCCTACTTACAAGAAAAACAAAGATTCATAAAGAGAGAGAGAGAGAGAGATAGAAACAGAGACAGAGAGTGAGGCCTCGCACATCAAATAAGACTTGAACTTGAGTTATGAAAATGGGTCCTTAAAATCAGACATCAGAGAGCTCAAACCTGGAATCTGCCTCCCTCCCTCCTTCACTCACACACCATTTAACATAGATCTGTTCCAAAACACTAAGCTTCAGGGGGGCCTTCAAGCACACATCAATCAGACGTGTCACAGCGCACACACACACACACACGCACACAAACATACACACACTCACTCACTCTGCATTCTGTCAGTCATCCCTGGGAAACACAAAGCAGAAGTGTTGCCTTTAGTGAGCGGGAAATCGTCAGAAAATCGGCAGGTGATGTCTTTGCAGAGCTCTGGCACTGCACTAACCATGGGTTTGATGGAGAACAGAGCAGCAATGAAACTACTGCACTAATGAGGGAAAAGCCATGCAGGGGAAAGAGAGAAAGGTGCTGAGAACAATCAGAGAGAGAGAGAGAGAGACAGAGAGAGAGTCTGAAAAAAGAACGATTAAGTCTGAATAGAGAGAAAGATGGAGAGGAAGAAAGGAAAGGAAGCACTTATTTTGTGTAGAAAAAACAAAACAAAATATCTACAGGAATCATCTTTGGCAAAGGCTGAGATAAAAAGAGCAAATTAATTACATACACCTTGCATAAGCAGAATGTAAAAGCTTGTTGCAAACGTGTTGCGGTCTGCCTCTAAGCACAGGGAACTGAGAGACGCATCCTTCATCTCTGTGGCAGTCCCCCCAGTAACCTCATCACAACCGTGTGTGTGTGTGTGTGTGTGTGTGTGTGTGTGCATGTGTGAGTGTGTGTACGTGTATGGATATGTGTCTGTGTGTGTGTGTGTGTGTGTGTGTGTGTGCGCATGTGTGAGTGTGTGTACGTGTATGCATATGTGTCTGTGTGTGTGTGTGTGAGTGTGTGAGAGAGAGAGAGAGACTGACGCCTGATTAAAACCCTACCCAACAGCAGTTGACTCCTAGTGGTCTACTCCTGCTTAGTCCCAGCAAAAATAAACGCTGTGCGCACTTGCCTGACCTATTAAATCCTCATAGCAGACTATTAAAAAGCAATTTATAATTAGGCCTTGAGGAAAAGGAGGAAGGGGAGGTTGTGTGTGTGTGTGTGTGTGCATGTGTGTGTGCTGGTAGTAGGACAGTATTCTATTTTTCTCTTTCATTCTTTTTTTATTCGTTTTTCATTCTTTCTTTCTTTCTTTCTTTCTTTCTGTATCTTAAATTAAAACCCTCAGGACAGACGCTAATGTGAACACTACAGGTAACATGCTAAAAGTGTGTGTGTGCGTGTGTGTGTGACATAACTTTCAACATAACCTTGGCTCACAGGTGCAAAATATACACTGCCAAACCCTTTCACATCCTGCTCATGCATGGGAGAGAGCTGGTGTGTTTGTGTGTGTGTGTGTGTGTGTTTGTGTGTGTATGTATGTATGTGCGTGTGTGTGTGTGTGTGGGGGGGGGGGGGGGGCACATGTGTGTATGCCCATGTGTGTGTGTATTTGTGTTTGATAAGACCTCCAGTTAAAATCTGTCACGTCCTTCCAGAAAATTATTGAGTGACCCCTCTATCTCCACACACACACACAGACAGACGAGGAGAGAGAGAGAGATGGAAAAGATAATCTAATCTCTTCCCTGGGGTGATGATAACAACAGAGCAGGGGAAGGAGGAGATCAGAGGAGAAAAGAGAAGATGTGAGGAGAGGAGAGGAGAAGACAGACACTGAGAAAAGAAGAGAGGAGAGAAGAGGAGAGGAGCGACACAGACTTGATACCACTACGAGAGCCAAGAGGTTTCCTTTTTTCCTTGCCTGAGGCCTCTACAAAAGATTGCAATTCGCTCCAAGTTTTTGCGGACAGGCTGACTGGAGCAAAGATGGGGATGGAGGGTGGGTGTGAGAGTTAACAAAGGATGTGTACACACCTGAGAACAGTCATATACTGCATACATCAAAATCTATACATATTGAATGCATGCATGTGGGCACCAACACTATACACAGGCACAGTGAATCTGGCACATTTTGTGACAGTCACAAACCTATAGTGTTCACGGCTATTGTACCTTACCTCCTATTGTGTAATTGTACATAGACTTGGTTGTTGACTGGCCTCTGTAGCAGCACATCTGGCATATATGCCATTGCCACAAGCAAGTTGTGTGCCGCCTTGGTTCTTGATCGGCTACTGTGAGAAATCCCCCTCCAATAGCACAAGTGATTTACATCTTTCCTGTGTCTAAAATGAGTGCCATGTGGAGTGAAAGGGGCAGACCCTGGTGTAAAGGAATGAATTCTGTCTCTTCACACCTTCATATGGCACTTTCTTTCTTTTTTCACTACTTTTCTCACACTCTTTCATGTCATCACGTCATCACATTGCCTTCCATTTATCTTAATTTAATCTTTAATCTTAGTTAATTCAACCAATGCATGGAAAATATTGTTGATAAAACACAGAGAACTCTCTCTCTCCCTCTCTAACACCCCCTTTCTCTCCCTCTCTCTCTGTCTCTCTCTGTCTCTCCTCAGGTATGGCTCAGGGTTGTTTGTGTCAGTGCTGTAAGGCCGAGGACTACTTATACAGCAGGAATGCAGGAATGGACAGGGTCCCCCCGTCCCTCCGTCCCCTGGGCACATGTGCTATAGCAATCTGCCACTGCCCAGCGCCATACTCTCTCTCTCTCTCTCTCTCTCTCACTGGCTGATGACAATGGCCCTTTTCATGGTTGCGTTCACCCATGGCCCGTGCTGACACAAGGGGGTCATGACCTATCCCTTCAAAGCACAGGAGCGTCTGCAGGACTCGTTATTACCAAGAGTGCAAGGCTCAGTGACAAACAGACTCACTTGCGTACACACACACAGACACACACACACACTACAATTATGGATACACTCACATACAAGAACATAGATAGGCTCACATACTGTAAATCCATATAAATTGATACATACTATGCATACTGGTAGTACTTTTGTTACAACACACACACACACAAACACACACACACACACTGTCTGTCTCGGGTGAAACCGCTGGTGTCCCTCCACACACAGGCTTAGCAGAGATACTATATTAAGGCAGGGCCAGCTGTGGAGCCAGGAGCAGGAGCAGGAACAGGAGCTGGCTGTGAGATATGAGGTGGGCTGAGAACAACACAGGCCATGTTGCAGCCACAAAGATCATCAAAACAAGTGGGGGGCACTCTCTCTCTGTGTGTGTGTGTGTGTGTGTGTGTGTATGTGTGTGTGTTTGTAAGTGTTTCACACGCAGTCACCACAGGAACTCTGTTTTTCAGATCTCCATTCCAGACCTCCTCAATTTTACATTGACAGCATATTATCTCTCTTTCTCTCTCTCTCTTTCTCTCTCTCTCACTGCTTCCTCCTCACGGGGTCAATTATATGTTGGCTTAACCCGCATACTGACCTCCCTGTGACCTCCTGCTCTTTCACCCAGTCACATTTCACATGCTTCCTTCCCTACTTCCTAAAGGATGCTGTGCCAGTTATTTAAAAGAGGGATTATGCCTGTAAGCAAGCACACAAGATCAACTACTTCAAGGTCATTTACCGGTTCAAGACAATACGTGGTGTATTCATCTTACAGAGGGTGGAAATATTACAGATGAAAACAAATGTTACAGGCCTGCATTAAGAAAGTACCAGAACA
>PYXC01002372.1:1030000-1092500 GCA_015244755.2 Tenualosa ilisha
CACACACACACACACATACATCAATCATGTTAAGCAGCAATTGAGACTGCAGGAAATTCCTGTTTGTTGTGAAGGGATGCTGGGACGCTGCAGATGTGTGTGTGTATTTGTGTGTGTATGTACGTGTGAGTGTGTATGTGCGTGTGTGTGTGTGTGTGAGTGTGTTTGCTTGTGTGTGCACGTGGGGGAGGAGATCATCATAGTCTGCCTGCTCTCAGTCAGGTCCTCTTCAGCTGACAGCCTGAGAGCACAACGGCCAACTCCGTCTCAGCAATTTATAAAGATTAGCAGTACATACTGTCCAAGCCAACAAAGAGTCCAGACTGGGAGCAAAAGAGAGTGAGAGAGAAGGAGAGCGAGAGAGACAGAGAGAGTGAGAGAGAGAGAAAAAAAATGAAAAAAGAGACGTACATAAAGTCATACACCAAGGCATCCAAGACAAAAACAAACACTTCTAAACCAATTTTTGCTTTCACCAGGTGATGGCCAACAAAGTGCCTTTCATTAGCACTAACAACTAAGCCCTAAAAGCAGGATTAGTTGCAATCTGACACTGACCTGGAACCATTCACAGCAAACGCATTAGGCCTTGACCCTACACTACAGCAAAGATGACCGTAAATAATGCCAGACCATGGGCCCTTCATTAATCAGTGCCATCAGATTAGGAGTTTCCTGCTACGAGCATCGGCCCTTGCCAAGGCCTAATCCACTCCCATACAGGAAATTCATGGTGCATATAAACAAATTATGTCACTTAAAACATATTTTGCTGACAACATTAGACACCATTGAGCCTTATGGTGGGCCTTCCTCAGTCCTCAGCGAAGCCCAGTGAGAGACAGGTCCTCGAGCGGTCGTCCTCCGTCGTTTCCAAGAGGCTGGCTTGCATGCGGCATGTGTTGTTCTTATTTGCATTCAGCGAGGATCTGGATGTTTCTGAGACGGCTTTGTTTTGTCTCCTTGTCTTCCCTGCCTCCTTCCCGGGACTTATCGGCGTGCCTTATTAGGTGCGAGAGCAAAGGGCCGTCTCTGGATGCCTTTGGCGCACACGCGCCATATCAGACACAGAGTCGATGCTGTGTGTCTCTTGTTCCACATAAACATCCGTCCATGTTTTTGGCGCACAGCAGGAAAGCTCAACCTGCGCCAACCGTGGAATGGAGGTCTTCTTTCTCTTTCCCACTTTCTCCCTGTCTTTCTCTCTCTCTCTCTCTCTCTCTCTCTCTCTCTGTCTCTATTTGGGACAGATGCTGCTTGTATTATGGAGCTATTTCCTCTTTCAGGAAAAATGACAATTCCCACAAACATATTTCACCATGAAAAAAAAAACATGCACAAAAAAAGTAAAAGAATGAGAGAAAAAAATGCAAATTCATCCGACACCGCTTGTGTGAAGCACTGCTATAAATACTACTGAAATACAGCAAGCGCTCTCGACCAAACACGAAGATGATACCTTGCGGCCCACGCGGGGCACTAAATGATCTAGAGTCTGTTTTCCTCACACGGGGGCTGTTCAGCGGGGCTCGAAGTGGAAAGTGTTGGCATGATTTTTACAGTTGTGCTGTAATTGAGTGCTAACAACGTCCCTTCGTATGTGGCTAATTTCCCCCGTGCTAAAGCAAACTATAAATGTCAGAGAAGTGTGAGGGCAAAACACAAATATCATGTTTCCCCAGAGAGGGAGCTGCTGCTGCCACTGCTGTACATTTCAAGCCCTTCAGGAGAGACCAAAAGAAAACAATGATTGACGAACGGTGAAGAGCAGAAATTGAGAACCCACAATTCCAAACTTTCCACAAACACAAAGCTGAGCTAAGTTTGAGAATGAATCCTGTTCTCCTCTCTCTCTCTCTTCTCTCCCTCTCTCTCTGTGCACACAAATAATACATTTAAATGCAGACACAAACACACAAAAACAAACATAAACGCACACACACACACACAGACACACACACACACAGACACGCGCACACACAAACAAAAAAAACAAAAGCACACACACAAAAACACAAACATGCAAACACGCACACACACACACACACACACACACACACACACACACACACACAAATAAATACAAACATGCACACACACACACAAAAGACACATAGTCATTGCTCAAGTCCCAACATATTCAAGTGCTTGGCTAAAATAATAGATGTAAATGCAGACACACACAGACAGACAAACAAACACAAATACATAGACACACACACACACACACACACACACACACATACACAAACACACAAATGACACAGTGATATCCAAGTGCTCGGCTAAAATAATAGGCCTCCCACAGCTTCTAAAACCAAAATCTAAAATGTTGTTCTAACAATAGTGTGTGCATCAGCCACTCAGCCACTTAAATTTATGTACCACAGTGCCTGGCATTTGGCTCATTAAAGTAAGTGATGTCTAACAGTGCCGCACCGCATTGGCTGCATCTCCACACGGCTATGGACCATAATTCTCCAGTTTTCCATGCTAAATGTACCGCTTCCCACTGATATCGTAAGAAGTGACGATAAGCGTGTTTGTATAGAGGCGTTAAAAAAGCATGGTCGTATGTGTGTGTGGGCGCGCGTGTGTTTGTGTGTGCGTGCGTGTGTGTGTGTGTTTGTGTATCAGGGAAAGAAGTGACTGGGTGTGTGTGTGTGTGTTTGTGTTTATTAGGTGAAGAATGAGCAGAGGCCATGTCAGCATGCTGTTAGTGCAGAGGGCAAGGGGGATTGAGGGGTGGGAGTTGTTGTTGAATCTGGTTTAGTTTATAGTGCACTTTAAAAATTAGATCCATTATAAAACTGCTCTCACATGCTACATTTTACGGCTTCCAATCCCTGGATGAAATTGCTGGAGACAGGCGTATAATATTGCAGCTTTGAGAAAAATACAGAGTAGGGGGAGTAAAAAAATGAACGTGCGCACAGACACACATAAACACACGCACACACACACAAACACACACACACACAGACACGCACACAAACACACAAGAAAACTGAGCTGGTGGAAAATTAGACCAAACCGTTTTATGAACAAATAAAGAACAACTGATAGAAGATGGAGAGAAAATGACTCAGCTGACAGGGGATAAAGGAGTGGTATTTTTCACAGAGCGATGAGAAGGGGAGAGGAAGAGAAGAGAGAGGAAAAGAAGAAGAGGAGAAGGATGGCAAGGATAAGGACAGGCAGATGATAGGGAAAATAGATGAGGGAAAAAAACAAGTGTAAAGAAATGGCAGATGGAGGAGACAGGGACAGACAGAGAGAGGAAGATAGGATGACAGTAACATGCTTCAGAGGGCAAAAAGAAGTGATAAGAAAACGAAAATCAGACGACAAACAAAAGAAGAAAAAAATGAAATAAAACACAGGACAAAAAAAACATGATACCAAAGACAGGAGCCAAAAAACACTTGGAGAAAACAGACAGGACATAAAAAAAGACGGGGACCGCCAGAGAAGACAAGAGAGGCACTGAGGAGAAAAGACAAATTATGGAGGAGAGAGAGAATAATGGTGGGAAGAAACAGAAGGATGTAAGCGGCTCCAAGAATGACACTTGGGAGATGAAGATCTAAGAGAGGAGAGAGGCGAAGAATTCATGTGCCTGAACTGGAGGATCAAGAGGCTGAGAGGCACATGGGGCCCTGGGAGCACCCTTGCCCATGAAGATGGATGGGACAGGAGGAGGAAAGCAACAGACGGCAGTGGCAGACCCTGAGGCAGGAGACGAGGTTGAGGCTGGGGCTGGAACTGGAACTAGGGCTGGAACTGGAACTAGGGCTGGAACTGGAGCTGTGACAGTGCTGGGAGCTGGCTGAGGACAAGGACGGGCCTGGATACTCCAAGCCAGGCGTCATTGGCCCCGGCCCCTGCAGCCCGGGTCGGTGTGGTGTGGTGTGGTGTGGTGTGGTGTGGTGTGGTGTGGTGTGGTGTAGTGTGGTGCGGCGCAGCGCAGCACAAAAAAAACCCTCACCAATGTGGAAACAATCAGCAAGGCTGAGGGAAAACTTTCTCTCTGTCACTCTCTCTCTCTCTCTTTCTCTCTCTCTCTCTCCATTTCTCTCACCATCAAAACACCCCATGGCAGAAATTGTTCATGTCTAAAACTGAGCGAACTAACATTGCATTTGCATGCGACAGACACACACATACAAACACACACACACACACACACACCCACAAACACACAAAAACAAAGACACATACACAAACACATCAGAAACGCAAACAAACAAAAAACCGCAGCGACCTCAATGGCGGTGCAGGGCTTTGCAATCTGTCCAGCGATATCAAAACTGATACACGACCCCTTTTGTTTGCAGCCTGGACTCTGGTGGGGGACCTTAACCCCCAACTGTGTGCCTGCTTCTATGCACCCAGCCACCCCTCTTTAGCTACAAAGTGGTTGGCACACACACACACACACACACACACACACACACACACACACACACACACACACATGGCCTTTCATACCACAAGAAAGCACAATGCACAATACACAATGCAGGCCGTGCGCTCGAGGGAAACAGCGCTAGGTCACCTCGTAACAAAGAGCAGTCACCACGGAAACCATGCCGGTGCCGATGCAGACCCGACAAACACGTCAGCCTTCAAAGCTCCTGTGATGTGTGAATTGCAATGAGGATGATGTCAAAAACCACACACACACACACACACACACACACACACACACACACACATACACACACACACTTGAGAAGTGTGAAACGCATTATATATACACAGTCACAAACAGAGAGGAGGGAGCATTTACATGTGTAAAATATATTTGAGCAAAATAGTGATGGCACGGGGGGGGGGATAATTTACTAGTGTGTGTGTGTCTATGTGTGTGTGTGTGCGTGTGTGCGTGTGTGTGTGTGTGTGTGAGTGTGTGTGTGTGCGAGTGCGAGTCTTTGTAAATGTGTGGGTTATGATGCAGGGCTGATTAACAGCCCATAGGCAGACTGAAGGCTGGACTTAGTGTAAGAGTGATGAAATGGTGAAATATGCAGTGCGAAAGGCCAGTATTATTGCAGCCATAATTTACCAAAGCCTGCTATTGCCATATGGACACCGCAGACACGAGCTTGCTGTACACCACAAATGCACCAACACACACACACACACACACACACACTCTCTCTCTCTCTCTCCCCCACACACACACATTTATAAATATACATAAAACACAACTCCCTGTCTGCTGATGATCACCGATCATGCAGAGCACAAGGATGTGGAAACTTGTTTTCCTTGCAGCTCTGAGAAGAGCCAGAGCAAGATACAAACACACACACACACACACACACACACACACACACACACACACACTGATCCACTGGAGTTGCTTCCCTCCCCACACACGCTGATGTCATCTGACGGCACCGTCAGTGGCGGCGTCCGGGACCATTTACTTGTGAGCTTGATCAACTCAACTTTTCCTCTCGTGCTTCAATCACGCCAGGCCATTGCCGCATCAGCACCCAGAGTCATTAGTCTCCAACCAGCGTCCACTCACAAACAGCCCATCCACCCACCCCACCCCACGCCCTCAAACCCCCTACGCAACCCCCTCCAGTACACCTCCTTCCCCAGCCCAGCCCACACAGAGTCACCACAGCCAAGGAGAAAGACCAGCAACATATGGGGGAGATTAGCTATACGCCTATGTATATGATCACATGCGCTCCAATACACATATGCTTAATGTGCACGTGAGGTGTGTGTGTGAGTGTGTGTGTGTGTGTGTGTGTGTGTGTGTGTGTGTGTGTGTGTGTGAGAGAGAATGTTTGTTTGGTTGTCTAAGTGGTGCCATTAGTGTGTTTGTAAGATATGTATATACATATGTATACACATGACTACATGTGTGTGTGTGTGTACCTAGGAATCTTTGGGTGTCTGAGTCTATGTTGTGGTGAGGGTGCCTGCATGTGCTCCTGCATATGGGGTTGTGTGTGTATGCATGTGTGTATGTGTGTGTTTGTATGCGTGTGCGTGCGTGCGTGTGTGTGTGTGTGGTGTGTGTGTGTGTGTGTGTGGTGTGTGTGTGTGTGTGTGTAGGTATGCACAATGCAGCTCTCTTCACCTCTTCACCTCTATCCAACCATCACCTGTCAATCTCATTTCTATTTTTCCACTGAGGCGATATCAGCCATTCAGCATCAGCAGGGCCTGTAACCTGAGAGACGCATTAATCATACCTGACACCCGCTTATCAAACTTATCATGATATCCCCTCTACCACACACACACACTGACCCGCTTACACACACGCCCACTCTCTGTGTCTCACACAAACACACACGCACACACACACACACACACACTAAAGCAAATAGTGGCGTACAGTAGACTCTCTCAGAGATCCTGTTACAGATACTTAAACATCCAGAGCCAGAGTGATACTTCCTGCAATTTTTTTTTTTCCTTTGGATAACTCCAGGAGCTGCTCTGTTTAAATGGCTGCAGACAGTTTGATAGATCCAGCAGAGAGCACTGATGACCCCTTCGATCTCTGTGGGGTACTCACATCTCCAGTTCTCCCCCACTCCCCGAATTAAGGAAATAAAAAGAAACCCAGCATGTCTTCTATGGTGAATAGGGAGCGCATTGTATGAGCCACGCATGAGTTTTTTTTTTTTTTTTTTTTAAAGGGGGGAGGGGGTAGAAAAAGAGAAACAGGCAGGAGGTGGCGGAAGAAATCTGGAATAAACAGTCAAGGCTGTTTTCATTTGGGGAACACTTTCATCTGAGGACTCTCAGAATGACTGCTTTTAGGGCAATAGTGTGTGTGTCTGTGTGTGTGTGTGTGTGTCTGTCTGTCTGGGTGAGTGGTCTCTGTCGCAAGCGTCTCAGTCCCACTGTTCCCGCTGCCCACAAATTGATTTTTAAAAGAGCCTCATCCATCACCGAGCGCCACCCCTGTCGTTCACAGGCCTGCTCTGCAGCCCCAACCAGCCCAGGACCTCATGGTGTATAGGATAATATTTAGAGCCTGCCTCGCTTTCACAGACAGGTACTCCCAACCAGTGCCAAGACATTTGAGTCTCTCAGGTGTGTCATTCAAAAAGCTCACGTGTGTGTGTGTGTGTATGTGTGTGTGTATACGTTCCTGTCTGCCCCGATAAAGCTTTCCCCTGACATCCCATTTAGACAGTTGTGGAGCTGCAAACATCCATTCTTCCTTGGCATCAGGCCACAAAGGCACCCCTCACTGCGACCCTCCAGCACAAGGGAGAAAAAATGGCGTGTGTGTGTGCGTGTGTTTATGTGAGGGGATTTGAGGGGGGGGTGTCTTCCTTGAACCCCTGTAGCCCTGGCAAGGAGCCCCGGCACGGCATCGCACTGCTGGGCCCTCCTTTTAGTCGCTCCTCCACACAATGAAAGATGTCTCTCTCTCTCTCTCTCTCTCTCTCTCTCTCTCTCATTGTCCACATGCATGCATCCACAGCAATCTGTGGACAATCAGAGCAGACTCGGGGGTGTTTTTTGCCTGTTTTTTGTGTGTGTTGTGTGTGTGTGTGTGTTTTTATGCCTGTGTGTGTTTGTGTGTTTGGTGTGTGTGTGTGTTTTTTCGTGCTTGCACTGCAATCACAATAGCCTAGTATTGTTTATGACTGATGTATGACGACTGTGAGTCACTCTTGAGGGTAGGAGATTAATTGTCTATGCTGGAATACGGTTCGCTACCAATCTGGCACGCGTCTGGTTGGTGAGGCAATGCCACATTGCCACCATTGGCAATCACTCAGCCACTGAGAGCGCCACTGTTGGGCAAGTCCTCTGAGCGCTCGTTCATACAGTCCTCTCCGTTCAGGCCTGACCACTGCCAATAGCCCAGGTAAAAAAGAAAACAAACACCCCAAAGGAGATATCCTCTTTTTTTTCCCCAAGTCTGACCACCAAATCAAGCTGAATGGCACAGCCAAAACAAAGTTTTCCAAATGAACTCAAAACCTTTTCCACAATGTGCTCTCTTTCTCTCTCTCTCTCTATCTCTTTCTCTCTGTCTCTCTCTATTTCCTTCTCTTTTCAGACAAGATGAGACGGAGCAGGTATTTGCTGCTCGGTGAAGCACGAAGGAGACGTCCCATTTTTCATGATGGGTTATAAAACCTCTCTCTCTCTCTCTCTGTCTGTCTCTCTCTCTCTCGCTCCCTCTCTCTCTCTGTCTCTCTCACGGCCCGTTTCTTCGCCCAGAGTGGGAGAGGCTGCTCTGGATACCTGTCAGCCATGGCGATAGCCAGCCATTCAAAAATACTGCCCCACCCTGCCCTAGAACAGAGTGTGTGGAGGGGAGTGACAGGGGTTGGGGTAGGAGAAAAAACATTAATTGTCGTCACCTGGAAAAAATCACAACCGATAAATCTCATCCTGCCCTATTTCCCCAGGACAAAAAAAAGACTGTGGGAGAAATATTTTCCTTTCTCCATTATCTCTGCGTATCTCTCAATGAGAATGATTTATGAGATTTAACAGTGAGATGAGAGACACAGGACAGCTGTAGAGTGGGTATAAAGACATATCGCAGGGACATGGCTGAGTCGGGGGAAGAGGAGTGATCAGTATTTGAAGTGCGGGAGGTGGGGCTGGGCAGGGTTGGGTATAGTGGATGGGATTTTGGTGGAATGTGATGATCCTTTCAGCGGGTCTGATTCTCATTTGTATTGAACAATCATGACAAGCCCATCTACTAGCATAGGAAACATGCAGTAACAGGTAGTGAGAGACATAGAGAGAAGAAGAGGAAGAGGAGGAAAAAACAGTCCTGGGGCTGCCTTCACAAGTGCAGCCAAACTCAGCCACCCGTGTGAACTTGACATCGGAACAGATCCATGCATTCAGCCTCTCTGCATGAAGTAGACAGGACAGAACCAGAGGGAGGGAGGTGGAGGAGAGACGAGTGAAGGAATGAAAGAGAGAAAGAGAGAAAAAAAAAACAGAGGGTGAATAGAAGAAAGGACATATGGAAAAAGGGAGAGAGAAGTGAGAGGAATAAGTGAGCAAAAAAGTGAAGGGAATAAGTGAACAAAAAAAAGTGACAGAGAAAGAAAAACAGAAAACGAAAAGGGACAAAATGAGAGAGTGGGAAAAGAGAGAGAGAGAGAGAGAGAGAGAGAGAGAGAGAGAGAGAGAGCAAGGTGGGAGAAAGAGCCTAGTCGTCAGAGAGTCTGAGAACAGGTTGGCTTTGGTCGGCACGTCTCACCAGGAGGAAAATCATTTTTATTTGCATTCCTCATTCCTCACATCCCCGCTGTGCGATGGAACACGACAAACTCCCGTCTGTGCTCAGTGTTTACTCATCATTTCGTATTCACGCTCTCGTACGCACCTGGATGTGACTTTGAGCTCCAAAAGCTCCACGGTAAAATTAGAACGTTTGTGGACCGCCCCACGCAAAAGAAGCCTGTTTTGTTGTCGGGCCTGGGCCAAGTTTGGAGACAAACCAGAAAAAAAAGAATTATAAAAATAGAGGAACAGGCAGGAGGGAGCACATTGACAAATTACCTCTTGTACATTAGGACAGCTGCCAGTTTCAGCAGACAGTAAATGACCAAGGGATGGACGTGTGTGTGTGTGTGTGTGTGTGTGTGTCGAGGGGGGGTGGGTTGCTGTTGTCAGGGAGATGATGGAGTGCTCTCAACAGCAGCTGTTCCGTTAATGGCGTAGCGGCTCATCACTGCACATCAACACCCTGCAAGCCACATCGCCATCCGCCACCTCTTCTGTCCTCCCTCCTTTGCCAGGACATCATCTCTCCACTGGACGCCTGGGCCGCCTCAGAAACCCATTATGCAGCTCAACAGCAACGCTAATATGCAGGGATAGCCGTTGCCAGGGAGCCAGATCGATGACAGCAGCAGATGAAATCCCATTTAAGCGTTAGCGAGGCCCCGCGTGGACAGACAGACAGACAAACACACACACACACACACAGACAGACGGACAGATGTCTGGAGGTCTGACTGCTCAGCAAGGAGTGCAGAGCCAAATAGATGTTGTGGGAAAAAAAACGAGCGGCCAAGGGAGAAAATGGACGAGGAAGACAAATAGTCGTCTCAGCTATCATCCAGCTTAAACAGTCATCTAACGATGCATCTAATGAGCATTTGCACTAATTAATCTGTAATTAAGACAGGCAATTAACGCTGAGGCAGTTGCGTCCGCTGGTATTTGGCTTAGCGGAGGCATTGGCAATTAGGCGTGGGGGGCCTAGGGGAGGCCGATGTTTACCCGCCAGTGCTGAGATGAAATGCGCCTCAGTGCTGGTGGAAATGGCCGGCGTCGCCCCGGCAACCCCTGCAAGGCTTCAGAGCTGTCAGCGCCCGCCTCAGCAGCCTCTCCTGCACAACGTGTCCCTATGTTAGTGTGACACACAGCCACTCACACCTATCAGCCTATCAGGGAGGCTTTTATGAGTTTGCACCCATGGACAAACACACACACACACACACACACATACACACATACAAACAGACTTGACACACAAATCAAATGATTTGAAAAAAAACACACACTTTAACACACATTTATACTTGTACACCAACATATACATCCATGTCAACATATCCATCTCTGCACCACAAGGCACACACACACACACACACACACACACACACAAATGCTGTGCACACACAAATAAGCTCTGGCTAGTAAACTGTCATCTACAGTCACACACACACACAGACAGAAACAGATGAGTGTTTGATACAGTTCTTCACAACACACACATTCTTTAACAAAACATATGTCACACTATCTCACACACACACACACTCACACACACACACACACATATACACACATACACACTGGCACAGATTCCCACTCAGAGAGCCCCTCACAAAACACACACACACACACACACACACACACACACACACACACACACACACTTTCATTTTCCTCTAGGGTAGTAGCATATCTTGGCTGAGCTACAAGAAGTTGCAACGTTGGCATAGTCTTCGTAGGCCGAAAAGACACTCACACACACATGCACACACACTCTCACACACTTAAACACACAAATACACACTATCACGCACAAATACACACAAACACAAGGAAAAAAAGAAGTTTACACATTAGGGACAGCAGCACTATTATGAGCAGTCTGAGCCGGTGAAACACACACACACACACACACACACACACACACACTATCCAGCTCAAGCGTACCCTCTCAGACCTTCCTCACACGTTCAGTCCGCACAGGTTCCACCAGCTCGACAAGCAGGCAGGAAATCCACCTAAATACATAAATAAATAAGCGTGTTGTCGTTGGCAGGCGCAGGTTGTTTGAGAATACCTCTGTATATTTGGCTTGCTACTCGAAGCTCCCAAAGCTGGTGGATATTTGGGGCACGCTCTAAATGTATACGGCTCTTTCATCAGGAAAACGGGGGCCATACAGACGCAGATAAATTCAAAGGGTGTGTGTGTGTGTGTGTGTGTGTGTGTGTGTGTGTGTGTGTGTGTATGTGGGGGGATGAATCAATTGCAAATGGGTCTGAGCGAAGAGCAGTTAATGGCTACATAACTGCATAATGTCGGTTGCCTTCCCAAAGAAAAAGAAAAAAAAAGATGAATGAAGCTTGGAATTGTAACCTACGCAGCTAATGGAGAATTTTCAGATTTAGTTCGGTCTGAGGCAGACATTTGTTTGTCACATATCTTTTTGTGTCCATTCCCGAACATGGCCTTTAAGCCTCGTGCAGAAAAACGGACGACGGAGGAATGCAAAACGCACTCACACTTTGATTTGTTTTCGAGAACATGCCAAAATGGCCACACATGCGGTGTAGGTCAAAAGTTGGAACAGCGTGACAGATTGTCTTCATTTGGATGGCTGTCCGGTAGAGACACGGCTCCCTGCGTCCGCAGATCCGATGACAAATCCCACACCAACAGCATCTCTGGCTAGCGCTACTGGTATAGAATAGCCCAGACCACATTCAGAATTGTCTCTTAAGATAGAACTGGAACAGAGCATCTGTGGTCAAAGGGAATGAAAGCATTGAGGTTGTGGGGGTTTGGACACAGAAGCAACCAGAAGACTCCGACACTATATCTACTTATGGCCAGAATATAATGATTACAGAGTACGCATCAGGCTTTGGGATAAGCTAATGACAGAGATATGCATAAATACACTCACTTCTAACAGACAACACAGGAAGGCTGGAGCTTTAGGGGTCTATCAGTATTCTGTATTAAGAGAAGTATAATGGGGTCCTTCTGGTCCATCTGGCTGGCTTCTTTGATCAATACGCAACACACATGAGTGCATTAACTACGCACATCTACAGGCATCACCTCTGCAAGCCACTCATAAATCCTATCATCACCATTTTTATGTGCACACACACACTCACAGACACACAGACACACACATACACACACACACACACACACACACACACACACACACACACACACACAATCACATAGGGATCCAATACAAAAACCTAGTCATCCTTTGGCAACCATTTGCAGGCCCAAAGAAAGAGGTGATGGAACGGTGACACACTGTGCACAGAAATACACAAAATACACACACACACACACACACACATACTGACTCATACACAGCAATTACACACACACACACACATATACACACACCCTGCTAGATTATCACTCTTCGCTTGCTATGAGGATCTGCAGCCAACTTCTGTCCCCTCTCTTCTCTCCAGCGGTCATTCTCCTACCAAGACTATGAGTGACAGCTCAGAGCCAGGATATGTTCTAACATTTTACTTATGCACGCTACTTAAATGGCTTTGAACAGAGAGAGAGAGAGAGAGAAAGAGAAAGACAAAGAAATCCATAAGGATGTAGTGAGTTGATATCGTTCCAAAGTAATATGCTTTATGAGTCTCTAGAACTTTCATAACAGAAATATTATCTTTTTTTTTTTTTTTTTTGGCGCTCACGTCATATATCACTATGAGGTTGGACATGGTGAACTGGGAGTCCCTGACGATGTTTATGGACCAGTCTTTGTGATACAAAACTGCAGCGCAAAAAAAGGAATCAGCACAAGGAGGGAAAGAAGATGGGAAAATCCCTCCATTTTTATTTCCCCCCTCTCTCACCCCAGCACTCACTCCCGTCTGGGATTAAGTGTGTCAGACATCGCCAGCTGCCAGACTCGACACGCATGGAGAACATGTCCTCATCCTCTGGACTCATGGCCGAGAACACAACACAACACAACACATCACTACACGGCCCTGCGCTAGCATTAGCACAAGTACAAAACAACTCTGCCCTTCCTCCTCCAAATACACACTCATCCCCTCCAGCCAAGGTTCACTCTAACTCTCTCTCTCTCACACACACACACACACACCGACACAAGCATACAGACACACACTCACACACACACACACACACACACACCAGCCAAGCTTCTGACAACTACCCCCCTCCCCACTGCATCTCCATCACCCTCCTCCTTCCTTCCCTCCCAGACCGCATGCATGGCAGTCGTTCGGACACCTGGCTGGCCTAGCGGTGTGCTGGACAGCACGAGGCCCTGCGGAGTAGCGTCACAGCAGTGTGTGGGGCTGTTATAAGCTGGAAGGGAGAGGGGACTGGAAGAGACTGGAGTGGAGTGGGAGGTCGGGGTCAAGTCTAGGGCTGAAGCTTCCTTTGGCCCGGGACAGACGGCTCTGCAGGACTTGCCCACCACCATCCCTGATGATCCATCAAACACAGCAGCTCTGTGAAGATGAAGACTCCAATGCACCCGTCCACCCCACCCCACCGCTACCCCCTGGGACTTTATAAACACAGCGTCGACCGCACGGTTCTTTATTACGTCCGCAATCTAGACTAATAACGTTCTCGAGGCCCACGACGTATTCAAACCACCCTGACCACATTTAAAAGTGCGCTGAAAAATGGCTTAGACCACATCTCTATACACTGCTAGCTCCCCTATCGGATTAGCCTGCCTCCACCAACAGTAAACACAACTCCCTTTTTCGTCATGTAAAAATAAGAGTCTCTTGTACTGCAAATATAAACATCTCATCTCACAAGGTATTCAGTAGCACATGAAGCTCCTGTGTGGCTGCCCCTTCTACTCGTGGTGTCACTCAGGAACAGCCACAAGTATTTCCACCCATAAATTAGCAGGCCAGTGTTTGGACGCCTGGAGAAGAACAATGGAGCAAGGAAGAGGAGGAAGAGGAGGAGGAGGAGGAGGAGGAAGAGGGGAAGGGAGAGGTAGAATGAAGAGTGTTTATTTAAGACTCTGGCTTGATAAGATAAACCAAACGAGCGGTGCTGCTGACACACAGTCATGGTAAATTAAGAGTAAATTAATGTCGTGAACCCCACTCCCACCTCAGGCTCAATGTAAAACCAAGCTTCAGACAGAGAGCGTTGTTTGGCCTTGTGCGCTACTGCAGGATTGCCATGATGTATTTTGATGATACGTCTCCTGTGCACACCACATAACCTTTTCTACAAACAATACTTAGTCATTTTAACTACTATAGTGCAAGGAGATCCTTGTCTGTGTGTGTGTGTGTGTGTGTGTGTGTGTGTGTGTGTGTGTTTGTCTGTGTGTATGAGTGTGCATGTGCGTATGTGTTTGCATGTGCCTGTTCGCGTGTGTCTGTGTGTGTGTGTGTGTGTGTGTGTGTGTGTGTGTGTGTGTGTGTGTGTATGTGTGTGTGAGTGTGTGAACGGGGGACTGGGAGAGGGTGGGGGGGGTTATCTGTCATGCCATATGACCAGCACCATTTAATCTGTTGCCTCTCTGCCAAGTGAGAACAATAAACATATGAGCGCTTGTCTGATCCCAAAGCTCTTCTCCAGCCAGTGAAATTCATTGGCTACACATCTCTGCTCACAACATCCTGCTCAGAGTTATATCTCTAAAGAGCACAACAACAGGAGGTACACTGGAATGGTGACAGTGAATTGAGATAAAGCAAGTTTGCGTCATCGAGATAAAACAACTCACATAAATTCTGCTTTTCATAACAAAACATTTTTGAAGAGGGACACTTGTGGTGAAAGCAGCACTATCATATTGGAGTGCTGTTGTGCCTTTGTGTTTGAGCAGAGCTTATACAGACACACACACACACACACATTAGCACACACACAGACAGAGAGACTGAACGAGCGATCCTCGGTGTGAATAATATGAGGTCTGACACTCTTTTCTACTCTCCAGACTCCTCTTTCTCCGGCGACGAAAACAGGCCCTGTGTGAAGTGTGTGTGTGTGTGTGTGTGTGTGTGTGTGTGTGTGTTGGGGGTGGGGGGGCGAATTAATCACCAACACATGTTCGGAGGAGGTCAGTGTCTTCCAGTGGCTGCGATTTAGGATTAGTGGAAACAGTCGTATGGAAACAGTTCTGCTCATTTTCCTTTCGCTCGACCCACTCCTCACTTTAAAAAGAAAAGAGGAAAAAAAAGAAAATAATAGAAGCAGAGTGAAATGCTGCTGATTTGCTTCAAATCATCGGATTCAGTTCCGACCCACTGTGTCTTCTTGACAACATCTGCGGTCAGCTGTAGCAGAGATGTAAACAGCTGCCAGTGCATGGATGAGCCTGATGAGGGCGTGTGGTGCCTGAGCGTGTGTGTGTGTGTGTGTGTGTGTGTGTGTGTGTGTGTGTGTGTGGAGAGAGGCTTTGGTCTCTGGCTCTTATGCAGTGGTAGTAAAAACGCTCCGGCGTGGCGAGACACCTCTCAGCCACCCATCCACCTCCAGCCTGCCGCAAGCACTCCCCTCTCCTCTGTTACATCCCACCCTCCCTCTCTCTCTCTCTCCTTCTCTCTCCCTCCATCATGGAGGGCTGGAGCAGGGCCCCCCTCTCTGACAGGGGCCACGCCAGAGAGGAGATCCGACCAGAACAAATAAACCGCAGCGTAAGTTTTTCCTCAGTGGGAACAGGAGAAAAGAGAGGAGTGGAGAAGAGAGCAGAGGTGCAGCACGCTCCTCTCCGCGTGCCTCACTCGTTTCTTCGTTCGTTCGTTCGTTCAATCGATCGGTTTGTCTCTTGCTCGCCAGCTTGCTTTCTCACTCAGCAGATGGCACCGCCGCCAAACTCTGCTAAAACAGCCTCTCTCCAGCTTCACCACAGCCTGCACACAAAGCCAGCTCTCCCAATGGTCAACCTCACAGAGGAACACTGGTTCAAGCAGCAGCCACAGTGCAATGAGCAAAACAGCACGCTCGGGCCACAGGAGTCCACTAAGCAGGGTCGCTTAGCCAACCAGCACTGTTACCAGTTAGCTGAACTCACTGCTGCTGGCTTCTTCACATGACTGAAGACAGATCAATACTACAGTGTGATATCATCTTACATGTTTACAGTCATTTCCCGAACATAAGTCACCCCATGTATAAACCTCAGATCATTTTTTAAATGAAAACAAACAAAAAAATAAACTGTGTATTGACCATACCTGTGTACTCATATATGAACTGCAGATCAATTGAATCAGAATTTCATGGGAAAGTAGAATGAAGAAAAGAAAGGCATTCTTGCTGTATTAACCTCATAGATGAAAATATTAGCCTCGGTTAATAATCCAAAAATCACTCAGTGATGAGCAAACCAAAGACTATGCTCAGACACACAGCCAGGCCAGCTTGACTAGAGACAAACAAATCTCAAGCTGAGGCAGTGCCTGAGGTTAACTCATTTAACTAACTGGAGGGTGGTGAGAAATGTGAGTGAATATTGTGAATTATGAAATATGATTTTATTTAACAACAAAGCTAAGTTACGTTACAGGTACAGTTGAGATAAACAGCAGATGAAGTACCATGGGACACACTGGACTGGTTTGAGTCTTGATATCAGAACAATACAGAGAGTTCCTCTCTCTATACAGAAAAGTCTGGCATGGAGAATGACATAAGAGATAAAACAGGAGTGAGTAATTTATTCGTGCTTGGCATAAGAGCTCAGGGTTGTTTGGAGGACCAAGTAGTGCTCTCGTCGAGTAATAAATAGTGCACATTACAGCTGCTGCACTCCCCATCTTGATTAGATGTGCCGTAAAAGGCCACCTTGACAAAAATCACAATGATGTCATTAGAGACCCAAGGATCACATTATTATTAAAAATAACAGACGTGGTGACTTACTGCTGCCTTTTTCAGCTGCATATTAACTCAGGTTAAGGGTGTGTGTGTGTGTGTGTGCGTGAGTCGAGGATAGCCTCTGCTCTCTCCCACGCTCAAGGCCTGGAGGAGGAGTATGCTGATGCTCATGTCTCTGACCAGTCCACTTCTTCCCTCGGCACCTCTCGGAGGGAAAAAACATCGTTAATACGGAGACGTCGAACAGGGCAGCTTCCCCACACACACACACACACACACACACACACACACACACACACACCATGGACAGGGAAGCAGGCCCATGTGTGACCTCAACTCCAGCTACGGAAATTACCTCGGCAATTATTCAGGATATACTCGCCCCATGCTAAAACCAATCCACTTCCAAAAGGGCTTTACGAGCGAAGGAAAAAATGCTTTTGTTGTTGTTTCAGCGCCATGACCTCAATCTTCAGAGAGCGGTTTCCCCCAGTGCCGGAGAGACGGGTCGCTACCGGAGCTAATGGACGGGTATGGCCGAGAAGAAATGAGGGGAGGTGGTGGTAGTGGTGGTTGGGGAGGTTGGGGGGGGCAAGGAGAATCTCATTTTGGTGAGCGAGTTATAGAGGAAACCGTGGAAACCCTTCTGTGTTATGTGGCGCGACTCCTCCGACACCGGTGTGAGAATGACTGGAGTGAGAGGGGAGGAAATGGACAGGAAACCAGGTGGCACATTGCGTTTCGAGACAGTCGGAGAGCGAGAGAGAGACAGAGAGAGAGAGAGAGAAAGAGACAGACAGAGAGAGAGAGAGAGACAGACAGAGAGAGAGAGAGAGAGAGAGAGAGAGAGAGAGAGAGAGAACGAGACTGAGACCATCCAGGGGAGCAGCTAACATAATGACATAAACAGCCAAGCTCAACATTCCCCACCTAATTGTGGGGTCACTCACAGCATCCTTGTTTTCACAAGCTCAATTTGACAGAGGTAAGTGAATAAAATGGCCTCCGATTGGGACCAGGATAGAATGTATTGAAGCAATTAGGCGGCCCACTTTGAGGGAGATCAAAGCATGGGCAAAAGAAGGGTGTCCACCATCAATCAGCTAATGAGGTCTGGTTAGGAGCCTTAATGGTTTTAAACACACATGGTGCCATCATTCACACACACAGGCCTGAGAAGAGTCAGACTATTTATCACATTACGAACGGAATTGGCTTTTCGGACCTGCACAGCAAATTCAGAGGAGGTTGTTTGTGCAACTGTGTGAGTGTGTGTGTGTGGCTGGGTGGATGTGTGTGTGAGGGGGGAGGGGGGTGGGGGGTGGATGTGTCTGTGTGTGTGTGGAGTTTGGGCTGTTGGTTATTTTTCTGCATTCACCACAATGTACTGTAAACAAGTAAAGGTTTTTTTTTTTTTTTTTTTTTTTTAAATACAGCCTGTACTGACCTAAATGAATGATGGAGCTCTTGACAGTAGTTCAGCGATGTTATCCACTCCAATGACGTATGATGTCATGGCAAGAATGAGAGACCCAGAGTTAAAATGTTTAAAAGCCTGTGATTTGTGCTTTGCCTAATGTGCTACAGATATTTAAATAACAACTACTTTACGCATAGCACAGAAGGAAAAAAAAGGGGGCTAGAGAATCTCACCTCATAAATTGCATTGGAAAAGCCTGCCGATAAATCTTCACAACACAACACTGCAACCACCTCTAAGATTAATCAGGATCATATCTCACTGATCTCCAGCCGAAGACAGGCTGGAGCTGGAACAGGAGCAGGAGGGGGTTCGAGTTTGGATGTGCCGTCAGCGAGCTGTCTCAGCAGAATGATAGGAAACAACCCAGGAGGGAAATCTATGACAAATCCAGCACCATCATTACCATCAAAATCAGCAACGGCAGCAGGGAGAACATTGGCAGCTGAAGAAGAAGAAAATGGAGAGGAAGTAATGAAAGCAAAAAAGAAGCAAGGGAGACAGGAAGGGTGGGAGGAAGGGAAGAAAGAGAAGAGAGAACAAGTGCGAGGAGGGAGAAAGGGATGTTTGGGTGACCTGAGGCCCACTTGACCTCTCTGTCTGGGAAGAGGGGAAACAAACCTGAGTCTTACTGTGCACTAGTTCCCTGTACCGCCTTCATACCGTAAGGAAGAGCAATTTTGTTTGACTTTGCCTCTTTTCCAAAAACAAGCTTTTTGACATGAGGACATGAGTTTTCCTCCTTTCTCTCTCTCTCTCTCTCTCTCTCTCTCTCTCTTTATAATATTCCTCAAAACTGTCATAAAAACTTTCTGATGGACAGATCAGATAAGAAGCGTAGAGTTAAAGGTGCAATCTAGAATTCTTATATGTCAATGTGATTACCTGTTATTAAGTGTTTGTTACATTGTAATAGCAACACTGTTCCCCTCTAGGGCTTTAGATGCGCCTCAGCAGTGTGAATCTCTGATCTATTTTGAGGGCAGAAATATGATAGCACACACTGATCTATTTTTACTGGCTCTCCTGCTCTGCTGAGGGCTAAGCTCAAGTGTCTCCTGATGTGAGGGTTTGCAAGGCTAAGAGACTTTATTTGTTTCACCAGCCCCGCTGTCAGGGTGTGTGTGTGTGTGCGTGCATGTGTGTGACGAAATGTGTCACTGTCTATGTGTATATGTATGAGCACAACTGACCGTACAACTTTGTATGTTGGTGTGTGTTTGTGTGTGTGTGTGTGTGTGTGTGTATCTGCATGGGTGATGTCTCAGCAGGCCTTCCTGTCACTGGTGGCCAGTGGAGGAGCAGGACTCCAATCTTCTCATTCCCAGAAAAACACAGCAGATCGCCTGTTCACTTTCTCCCCCTTTAAGCCATCCCCTTCCTTTTATCCAGCTGTCTTTTCAGATCCCCCACTCGCACTCCAACCCCCCCCCCCCCCCCACCTCCATCCCCCCAGCTCCAATCCATTTCTCCTTTTTTCTTAGGGCAGCTTGTGGAAATGGTCCATGACTGAGCAGCTTTCTGGGGTATCTTTTACAGACTTTCTCCTGTTTGTGTGGAGGAGCCCTTCTCAGGGTTTACATGACTTTTAGTGACTGGAGTCGGGGAAATGTAAGTGTTTTCCTGCGGGTTTATAGGGTCTCTCCCACATATAAATTCAACAGTAAAAAAAAAAAAAGAAAAAAACAAAGGTGCACAATTTACAGGCTCTTGTCAGTTATTTATCAAAATGATGGAAATTCAATTCAAAAAGAAAAGGTGTAAGTGATAGTTTGAAGAAAATGTCTTCTGATTGCCCACGGCCGCCGGGCTAATGAAATTTCCATGCAATTGTATTATTATTTCCCAGCCATAGTACCCCCATGTGGGTTAAACGTTTCTTGAGCATGGACCATATCACTCAATGTTATTCAATGCAGTTCTCAATACCGCAGCCATGTCCCAACATTTTCCATTTCAGCAGGACTGTCTTTCACACAGACTGCCATTCCCCAGAAGCCACGGCTGATTATTCCACTCTGCTCTGCATTCTTCCAGAAAAGCCCTCGGTTCGCTTTCTCCCACTGCTCCATATTCATAATGCTCTCCATCTCTGGGGGGGGTGGAGGGGGGATATTCCGGCAACGCTGCACAATTCCTTCCTGACACCCTGTCAGAAAGTTGTTCCGTGATCGCCGCAAATCTGCGGAGCACCCATGCATGTAGTACTGTGTCCAGACCCCAGTGTGTATGTCTACGTGCTATTTCACGACGTGCCATTCGTCGGGCACATCCCATTAAGTGCAATTCCCATCACATTGCTCGGGCCACTGTCGGCAGTTGTCTCTGTGGCGGCTCCAGAACCCCAGGCTTTACCCTCAAGCGCCACACTGTGCCACTGTCACCTAAGGGCCAGCTGAGGCGTGGAGGCTGGTGTGGAGGCTGGCGTCAAGGTGCTGGCCTCGTCAGCATGGGTTAGCATTAGCATAGCCCAGCTCCTGAACCAGACCATATCACCTCCACACAGAGTAGTGAGTAAGGTAGGAAAGAAGAACAGGGAGGAGGAGAGCAAAGAAGAAAAGTGGGAAAGAGAGGAGGAAATGAGGGAAGAAGGTAAGAGAAGAGAGGAACAGAAAAAAGATGAGAAGACAGAAGAGAAGAGAAGAAAAGAGAGGTCAGAAGTGGAGCGGACATTAGAAGAGAGCAGTGGGAAAGGAGGAGAGAAGAATACAGAGGAGAAGTATGAAACAATTTAGCGAATTAGAGAGGTGAGAACAGAGGAGACATGAGGAATGAAGAAGGAAATGAAAGAGAACAGAGGAGAGGATGGAAGCAGATATTAGAGGAGAGGAGAGGAGAGGAGGAGGACAATGGCTCCACACAATTTCATCAGCCAGAAAAAAGCCTTAGAGCAATGCGTAGTCCACCCAGCTGAAAGCTCAAAGTGAGGTGGACACATGAATCAGATCAATCCCACACCACTGGTACACTGCCCAACCATCACTGTGGTGCCTTGGAGCAGGAGCTGCCAGCCATGACTATTAATGCCATGTGCAGGATGGACTGTGTGTCATTCTTTATTACACACATGCAAAGAAAATAAATAAATAAGAAATCTTATTAAATTTTGTCTGTACCAAAACATGCCCCACATGATCAAAACAAAGCAAATAATTGCCTTTTATACTAGGCAAGTGTACTTTATAAATCACTAAATTATTCTGGCCTTTAACTCATTAAAATTCATTCTGGATTAAATACAGAACTCTCATTTCGGTTGGTCTGGGTTCAAAACAATCTGTCCACACAATGCTAGACTTTGTGTGTTTTCACTGACAGAAAGCAGTGAGGTTTTGGTTAAACTTGTCAAAACCAGGGCACATTTCATAGTGAAATAAAAATCCATACTGTGCACAAAATTTCATCCCGTTATACAGCACACCCAACACAGAAGAGTATATGGACTGAGCACAGTGCTGGAGGGCCCAGGCGGCAGCTGCCAGACATTGTGTGTTTTACTGCAGCTGGCCTACGCCTCTCTTCACGCTCCTTACTTTAGCGTGAGCTGTATATCACTCAGCTGCCGTGCAATGTCTCGTGGCACACACAGGCCCTGGGCCAGCGGCCACCCTGTGCCACAGCAGCACAGGCCCTCATGCAGCCAAGCAGAGCAAGCTGAGCTCACCCCTACACACGCCAGGGGCAGATGCTCCAGGCAGGAATGCATGTATGTGTGTGAATTTCTTTGTTTGTGTGTATGTGTGTGTGTGTGCATGTGTGTGTGTGTGCGTGTGTGTGTGTGTTAAATCTGAACCTGTCTTTTTCTTTCTTTATCACACACACACACGCGCACACACACAAACACACCAGTTTAAAACGTAACTGATACAGTTACTATCTGACTGCACACGCACCAAGACACAACAGGCCAAAAATTGATCAAAAGTGGGGTGCATTAAATCCCTCAGCTCCTGCTCTGTCAACAATATTTCTATTTCCCTCCTTTTGAAATGGCTCTTATTAGGCCACAACAAAATCAGTGTGTTTCTGCAGAGAAATCCATGCATACATCATCCTCGGCATGAACCCAGAAATATATCATCCAGAGCTAGGCTGTTGGAGAGGCCAAGGACCTGCAGAGTGAGAGAGAGAGAGATAGAGAGATAGATAGAGAGAGAGAGACAGAGAGAGGAGACTGAGAAGAGAGAATGAAGCACAGAGGAAAAAAAGAAAGAAAGCAAGAAAAGAGAGAGCAGGAGCAAGAAAAAGAGAGAGAGAAAGGGGTCCATCTCTGCAGCCACTGCTCCCTGTAATGAGACGTATGTGCAGCAGCTGTCCAAATAGATGCGGAGCAGCACAGCAATAGAGAGGACCACTGGGCCAGTGGAGCCAGTGTGTGTCTGTGTGTGTGTGTGTGACGTAATGCTGGGGGAACAACGCTCAGCACAAGATTAGTTAATGCTCCATTGTCCATAGACTGATAGATAGGCAGACAGACATATGCAGTCCACTGTGTGTGTGTGTGTGTGTGTGTGTGTGTGTCTGTATGTGTCTGTATGAGTGTGTGTGTCTCATACATCTTGGATGGATCAGGCGTTGCTGACCCCCATGTGAAAGTCATGGCTCGTTACTGCATATTAACACTGTCACACCTTGTGTGTGTGTGTGTGTGTGTGTGTGGAGGGTTGGGGTGAGTTAGGGTGTAGGTGGTGGCACACATGTGGAACTTTCTACACACCCAACACGTGCTGACATGTACATGCGCGCATGCACACATGTGCAAACACATGCACACACACACACACACACACACACACACCACACCCACGCCACACACTTGCCTCTGGCCACACAGATGCTTACCCCTTCAACACACAAACACACACACACACACACACACACACACACACACATGCACATGGGTGTTATGCAACCCCACGCGGTTGTTAAAGAGCTCTGAAAAGTATAGCCCCAGTGAGCCTCCAGGAGCTGCTGCTCAGGTCTGGGGGAGGCAGAAATTGTGCCCCTGTGGCTAATTCTTTACTGCACTGAGTCTGAGTGTGCCCCATATCAGTGTGTGTCTGTGAAACTGGGAAAATTCATACTCATATGCTTGTATGTGTGTATGTTTGAATGTGTGTATGTATATACACAGCTTCTGTGTGAGTGTGTAGTGTGTGTGTGTGTGTTTGTGTGTGTGTTTAGGGGTGGGTGGCGGGGGCATCTCTGTGCTTCTATGCATATAAATCTGTGTGATCTAAAATCCAGTGGCTCTGTTCACACATTTGTACCCATTTCTCCCTGGCCATGCACATCCCTTCTCTCTCTCTCTCCCTCACCTTAGTCTCAATTGACTGATCCCTTTCAGCACAGACCTATCTTCCACTCCTCCTTCTCCTCCTCCTCCTCCTCCTGTGAGGTGCAGGAGACACTCCTGGCAGTGCCTCCCTCACAGTTCTGCCTGGGAGGCAGCGGCCCAGAGCTCAGAGCCCCCAGAGTCACCCGCTGGCTTTAGTGGCCCCTGCGGGGGCCTGGCCCATATTACTGATGGACCCAGCAGAGGTGAGGAGAGACAAACACCCTCATTATCACAGCTGGGGGCTGGGAATAACGACAGAGAAAAAGAACGAGAGAGAGAGAGAGAGAGAGAGGAGTGAGGCAGAGAAACACAGGGAAGAACAGACTGGGAAATGAGGGAAGAAGAGAATGAGACAGCGAGAGGATAGATAACCTATTTTTGACCTTAAATTGTCAACCTTTTCACTTCGAAAAGCATTGGGATCCAGTACAACGCTGCACCGCCATGACAACACGTCTGAACCAGCAAGGCTGGAACACCCAAGGAGCAGACACAAAGTTGATTTATATCAGTAATGAACTATGCTAGTCTGTGCACTCATATTTTCGGAATCCTATTCGTTTATGATGCACCATTTTCCTCCAAAAATTTGAACGCATTAGAACTAAACTAGCACTGCTGTATGTTAAATACACTTATTGAAAGGAAAAAAAAACGCACCATGCCGTGCAATTCAACAATAAAGACCAAAAGTATATTTCACCTTGACAGGGTTAAAAGCCAAACAAAATGAGCAACCAACTTTAAACAAGCTAAGTGGATAAACAGGCGAACAATTACCATCATTAAGAAAGCGCAACAAACAGAGCGCGCATTATCTTAGCAGGAAGCGGTGAGCCGCAGAGCCACACTGAAGGCGGCCGTTTGGAGTCCAACTGCGGAGGTAAAAATCTCCGGCATCTGCCTCGGACGGCGAGCCATGAGGGAGTCTCCGCTTTCTCTTGGATACACAAACAATGGAGCTTCAGAGGCTAAGTGCTTTAGCAGCGGGAGCTAGCGCAAGCCGGCCAAGCCTGGGGGTGTTTTCCTGCCTCCGTGTGGTGCATATGGAGGCGATACTGCAGGCATTTAACATAACATTCAAGCACCACCACCTCCCCTCGAAAAAAAAAAGGAAAAGAGAGAATGAGTCCCATACATCCGGACCCATAGGAAGTCTTGTAATTAGTATACATTAAGCACAGCAGTGTAACAGTTGAGGTAAATGCTACATAGAGAGCTGTAATCTAACAGCATCAGCAATATGTACAGCACTGTGTGGTAAATGCAGTTTCTTTCCACTGCAAGTTTCTTTTTTTTCTCTCATGTCAACTGATACAACAACCTTTTACAAAATAGGAACATAGGAACAACAGAAAACATATATAACAAGTATAATATTTACTAAAACAGCACAAGACTAAAAGTGTCTAAATGTCTAAAAGTCCAAATGAATGAATGCTAATTCAGTTGCTACTGTTGTAGCACATAGACCACTGGATACTGTATTGAGGCCTAAATCGCAGTGCGGTTCTGAACAGTATCTAATGCAGGCACTGGTACTGCACACAACCGCAAAGGAAAGCCTAATGCAAATCACTGTCACAAAGGTAACCATGATGTCATTTACATGCCCAGATTTATAGCGGGTTGGTACCTTTACTCAGTTTCTCCGTAAAAGACCCAGTAAACTTTTATGAATTGGCCTGCCTGCGACGTAGGGAAAATGTAGCAAGAAGCTAAGCCATGGCTGCCATCTTGAGTAGGTGCCACCATCCATCTCTAAAAATGTAACAGTCTGCCCAGGGAGTTTGTGGGACTGTTAACTGATGCAAGACCGCAGAAGTGCCACAGAGATCAGTGCAGTCGGAGTCTAAAGACATGGACAGAACCCACACGGCCCCACCGATGGAGAAAGGGAGAAAAAGCAAGAGAAAGAGAGAGTGAGAGTGAGAAAGAGACAGAGGGAGAAAGAGACAAAGAGAGAGAGAGAGATACAAAATAGAGTGAATAAGAAATAAGAAGAAATAAACAGGAACAGAGATCTAAGGGAAGAGAGGGATTAGAAGCATGTCAAAGAGGAAACATGATGTCACACTTCCTCTCCACCAAGAAAAAGTCAAATCCCAGACGTGAAAAGACAACAGCAGGCCTCATTAAATTTGTTTACTTCTTTCATGTCACTCATTGTTTTTAACGAGGCGAATGGGAGCGGGCAGCGAGGAGGAGGGAGAACATTTAGTTACAGACACCCACAGAGGGGTAGAGGAACAAAACAAAGACAGACACAGAGACAGAGGAAGAAAGAAAATCTGTCTCCTTTGCTCCTGAGAGGGCATTTACTAGTGTGTGTGAGTGTGTGCATGCGTATAGACATCCATAGCATGATTGCTGCTGAGCGTGAGCAGGCATCTATACACACACCAGTCTATGAGCACACTTATGTGTCCACTCTTGTGTGTGCATGTGTGTGTGAACATATGTGTGTGTGTGTATGGAAGCATATGTGTGTGTGTGGCTATTTACACAGCTGGAAACGGAGCGGCTTCTCTTCACCTGGCTCTGGTTCCCGGGGAGGCTCCCGTGATCGGGCCTCGTCCAGACAGCCTCTGGCACCCGCCACCGAAAACAAGAGCGGCTTCGCTTCCCCAAATCTCCCCGCATTAGAGGCCGCCACGGCAGGCCAAATCCCCTACAAAAACCCCCACTGTTTCTCGGCGGGGGCGCGGCTCGCCTTGCCTTTCTCTCTCAAGCCACTGCGATAGCACTGATTGCTCTGGCAGGGATCAGGTGGATGTGCATGGTGGGCCGCCGGCCCACTTTCCACTCCATTCAAGTTTCCATTCACGTCGGCAGCCCCCCAATCCAGACTGGGGCCGGAGCCGGAGTTGGAGTTGGAGTTGGAGTCCATCCCCGTTCCCGCCCAGAACCCAGCAGCAGGCCACCGGACCGGATCCGACACCTCAGGCTCAGACCGGCACACTTCCGCTCGTCCAACACACAATCACACACACACACACACTGCCTCTGGGACTCACAGCTACCTGTGAATCTCTCACATGACTCTAGAGACTGCAGACTGCCAGGTTTCACCTCTACCTTTTGCTCTCTCTCTCTCTCTCTCTCTCTCTCTCTCTCTTTCTGATACTGTTCAGTATCTTTCCGCTCCATTTAACTGCCATATTCTCCATAACTTTCATCCCAGCCCATACCTTCCATTACTTTAACATCTGTGTAATGTTTCTACATCTGTTGGTCTTATCTTTATGCCTGCACTATATAACCCCCACCACCAACCGCAACTCTCTGTTTTGACTGGGCCATCAGTCTCTCCAGATCTCTATCCCTCCCTTTCTCCCTTTCTCCATCTCTCCCTGTCTTTATCACTACATCTCTCCACATTTCCTCAGTCTCTCCTCAGGTGATTTACTTTCTCCACAAGCTGACATTTTCTCTCAAAGTTGCGACCTTTTTTTTCAATGCCTCCCTGGAAAGCGAGCCGAAGTCTTCTGCCTGCCAAGCTATCGAAACTCCTCAGACGCACAGTGGCTCCCCATCTCCGTGTGACCCCTGCACCACACCCCACACCCCACCCCCCACACACACACACACACACACACACACACACACACACACACACACACACACACCCCAAGGGGCCACCCCAGCATTATGCCATCTCCCAGCGATGGTGGGCTAGTGGTGCACCATGCAGAACTGCACAAAGTGACAAATAAAACCCTGCTTAATTGCCCTGAAAGCAGAGCATGGTTATAGGGCTCATGACTGCTCTCGCTCTCTCCCTCTTTCTCTCTCTCCCTCTTTCTCTCTCTCGCTCTCTCCCTCTCCCTTTCCCTCTCTCTCTCTGCCTCTATGTCTTTTTCAAGACTCTGTGCCGGCTTTGCGTGCAGGGAGAGGGAGAGGCAGTGGGTGGAGGGGCAGCGTGTGATGATGGTGGCAGTGGTGGTGGGACCCTCGCCTCCCCTCCCCTCCCCTCCCCTCCCCTCCCCTCCCTTTCTCCCCTCTCCTCTTCCCCTTTCCTCTCCCCCTCCATCACATGCGCTCTGGCTTTAACTGAGGCTGACACAGCCCGCTGTGAGCTCAAGTGCCTTGGAAAGGAGCAGCCGATCAGCAGATGAGTGAGAGGAGCACGGGACCAATTAACCGTCTGGAGCTGAAGAGGGTGAGAGAACTGGGGAAAGGAAAAGGGCAAACACCTAAATATGGATGAACAGTATGAGGGCAGAGGGGAAGAAGGCACAGAGAGAGAGAGGGAGAGAGAGAGATAAGACACAGAGAGATATAAAGGAGGAGTTGAAAAGACCAAAAAGATTGCTGGCAAATGGGGAAAATGGAAGAAAAGAGACTGTGAGAGACAAAGCTGCAAAACAACAGATGGACAAACCGAAATGGAGACATCAAGCGAAAGAGAGAGAGAAAAAGTGGGAGAGAGAGAAAGAGAGAGAGAAAGGCAGAGGGAGAGGCCAGAAAGCAAGAGTTGAGTTCTATCCAGCAGGGGCTCATAAGCCGGATCAAAGCGCAGTGCTTTTGTCATCTCATTAGGCCTCCGTCTCCCGGCCGCCTTCGCCACAGCCGCTATCTAATTGCGCTGCGCCCCGAAACCCTGGATCGCTGGCAGCGCCCTGATCCCCTGAGCGCAAGCACAGCACAACACAGCACAGCACAGGCCGGGCCAGGCCCTATAAAAGTCATATTCATAAATAAACAGGCAAATCCAGACCAACCCAGTGGCTCAGCTCCCCTGGAGCTCACAACCAGGGGTAATTATGTGCGGAGACACCCCAACCACACACACACACACACATTTAAATCGCCCTCATCTCATATTCACACGCCCGCACACGGCACATGGGGTAGCAAGGTCTGGGTGTGCAGAAAGCGTTGCTTGAGTCATGGAGCTAATTTTTCTGGTTTGTGTGTGTGTGTGTGTTCGTGTTTGTGTGAGAGTGTATACGTGTGTGTATGCTTGCGCATGCAAATTTGTTTTCCATGTCGGATTCATTTGGTGATTATTACAAAATCAATTCATTTATCCCCAGTGTCTCGCCCAGCTACATCACCCAACACAGTGAGAGCAAAAAAATGATAAACAACTTCCAGTGGAAACTTGGAAGAAACCACCCATTGATAATTGAGTTGTAAATAGGCAATGATAAAGAGGGTGATGACAACTAAATAGTCCCAATGAATGCACTACGTGACCAAGACATCCGAGTTTGTAATGACAGCAATTAGACAAAAAAGGAGAGAAACAGCTAATTAAAATCACATAGCAGCACAGAGCGCAGTTCTAGTTCATTAGTAACACCAGAGAGAGAGAGGGGTCATTTTCAACCAGCCCAGAGAGCTGTGCCAGGAACTCAACACACACACGCAGGGAAGACTGCGGACACGAAACACACAGGAATGGCCTACCTGCGTAGGTGTGGGGATGTGTGTGGGGGACGTGTGTGTCTCCTTCGCAAGCCGACGAGCAACTGAAAGAGAGTGCACAGGGTAGAGATTCGTTAGAGATGGATTTCAATACAGATGAACAAGGCAGACACAGAAAAATAAAACAGCCAAAAATCAAGAATTCACTGAGAGTGTGTGTGTGTGTGTGTGTGTGTGTGTGTGTGTGTGTGTGTGTGTGTGTGTGTGTGTGTGGGGCGGGGGGTGGTTGAATGTGTCTGTTGTACATAGTGGTTTAAGTTGCAGTTGCAGTTGCAGTTGCAGTGCCTGTGTGTGTGTGTGTGTGTGTGTGTGTGTGTGTGTGTGTGTGTGTGTGTGTGTGTGTGTGTGTGTGTTGATATGAGGTGGAGTGCAGGGTGATGAAGGCCAGGCTGTAGCTGCATATGTGCCAAAGGGAGACGATAATGAGCAGCATACTGACTCACACTGCTGACGGTGTTCAGCCAGAGGACACCAGCAGCTCATGATACGCTCACACACAGACACACACACACACACGCACACATACAGGCCGATACCCACAGACAGAGAGACACACACAAACACACACACACACTCACTCAAACACTCACACAGAGACAGAGACACACAGACTCACACAAACATACACAGACAGACAGACAGAAACAGACAGGCAGATACAGACACACACACACACACACACACACATACACACACACACACACACACACACACACAGTACATGCACACTTACTGATGAGGCACATAGATACATACACATATATACACCCATGCACACCATCTCACACTCATACAACAGCAGCAGAAGCCGCAAGGCTGTGCACATAAGCATGCACACACACAAACACACACACACACACACACACACACACATGCACACACAAATATAAACAAAATAGATATGCAAACACATACAGTAGATGAACATAATTTAGACATTTGTGTCAATATGAAAACATGTACAGACACACACACAGAAACTAATAGAGATATTCATGTGCACACAAATACACACAAGAGGCTGCAGATATACACACAGACACACAAATCACACGTAGACAAGTAATCCCTCTTGTACTTCCTCCCTCATATAGGAATATTAGCACACACATGTTAGCATATGTAAACAGGAGAAGATATACATCCAAACACGCAGGCATGTGCGCAATGTATCTCCCCCCTCTGCATTTCTCGAAAAGCCCCGCCACCACACACACACACGCACGAGCGCGCGCGCACACACACACACACACACACACACACACATACACACACTTAAGTACACACAGCATCTTTTTTGGCAAGTGAACACAAATACACCAGTCCTGCTGACTCCAGAGGATCTAACAATGCCCCCATAAAGGCACCACTGTGTGGTATCACCTCTCATCACTGTTCAAATAACACATACAGACACCAGCAGACATACACAAACACACACACACACACACACACACACAAACACACACACGCACACACACTAACACACATAGGGTACTGTAATGAAAACGCTGCCTATTTACAAAAGACACTGTACCCAAAAAAGCTCTTTGTGTACACAGTTCACACCCTTTATGAAGCAATAATACAAGACTTGTCTTTCAACATACAATCCCTGCCACCAAACACAAACAGCTGGCTCCTATCAGAGTACAGACAGAGCCCCACCACCCCACCCCCCCCAAAGCAACACACACAAATATACGCACGCATGCCCACATAAACACACAGACACACACAGAGACACACACTCTCTCTCTCACACACAAAGACCAGGTTAGTCTGATAGAGCTTTCTAAGGCACGAAGAGATAAATACACTTTCAGACATAAATACACAGCAAACTCAGCACATACTTAGCGCGAGGTGTAAACACCAGCTTTTGTACATGTATGTGAACCCTCCGAGCGCTAACAGCATGGACCTGTGGCCTCGCTCACAGATCAACACACAGCCCAAATAAATAATCAGCCACACATGCATGCAATCTGACACACACTCTTAATGACACACACACACACACACACACATACACACTTACATACACATACATGAGCATATATACAAAGCTTCACGCAAAAACACACACAAACACAGAATCTACACAGAAATGGAAACAAGCAAATGTTTAGGCCTCAACTAGACAAAAATTCAGGATTGCAAAATGGATGATATTGATCATGAGCAGGTGGCCTGACAAAAACATTAAGAATACACAGTGAGAGTTCGACCGTCAGTCAGAGTGTGTGAGTCTTATGTTTGTATAATATATGCATGCATGTGTAAATGTGTGTGTGCCTAAATGTTTGTGAGCATCTACATTTGAGTGACTGCGTGTTTGTTTGTGTATGTGTGCATGCATATTTGAGTGTGCATCTGTGTGTATATGCATGTGTGTGTGTGTGTGTGTGTTTCTGTGTGTATCACTGAGTGAGTGTAAATCACTTTGTGAGTAGGCCTCTGTGTCTGTGAGCTTGTACTAGTGGTGAGTATGTGTGTGTGTGTGTGTATATAATAGAGGGTGTTTTTGCTGGTGGAAGAGGCCCGCTGGCTCTGTGAGAGAACCCCCCGTCAGCCACAGTACTTGGAGCACACACATGGAACATGTAATTGAAAGAGGAATGGCCGCACGTCGAGCGGAGACACTTCTCTGGCTTCCAAAGGGGAACAGGAGGTCGGCATTGGGATTTAAGCCTCACACTGCCTTTCATTTCAGCGCACCGCCACACTTTTCCTCCTCTCTCTCTCTTTCTCTCTCTCTCCCTCTTTTCTTTCTCTCCTCTCTCTCCTTTTTTCCTCCTTCTCAACCCCTCAATCCCCCATCAGTCTTCAAGGCCACAACATTCCCCCTCTATCACGGCAACCTGTCCTATGCCAAGGCGTGCGTCATGTCATGAACTTGTGTTGTTCAATATTTACAATGTAAAGAGAAAGAAATGAGCGAAAGAGGGATGGCGGGTCAGAGAAAAAAGGAGGGGAGGTGAAATCAGATATAATAAAGAGTGGAAAACATTTCATGTCAAAGAGCAGCTGGCTGCAGCGGCTGCTGTTTCCTACTCTGCTCCCGTTTTCTCTCTCTCTCTTTATTTCCCCCTCTCTTTCTCTATTTCTCTCTCTCTATTTCTCTCTCTCTCTCTCTCTCTGTCTCTCACACTGTCTGTGCTGCCAAAAGGGAAGAGGGGCTCAGGCTTGGGCCTGCGGTCGGCTGCTCCGATACTTCACCGAGAACCACAAGAACATGGTTTGTCTCTGTCAGCATGGATGCTCTCACTCTTAGTCACACACACCACACACACAATTATTTGTACATGCATATGCACACACACACACACACACACACACACACACACACACATGTGGGAGCATGTGCGCAGACACACACACAATCACATACACACACAAGAGCTTATATTCTCAAATGCCAGGACCTAAAACTGGAGGGCAGAGTTCTTCACATTTTCATACACACACACACAAACATACACACACACACACACACACACACACACACACACACACACACACACACAAACACACAGGTACAAACAGACGGACATAAATGAAGACTCAAAACAATGCTAAAGCACTTTCTAAATTGCATCCATATGCACAGACACCATCACATTGTAGATTTATAACTTAGGGCCACATCAGAATAAACCAAATGTGTCAACAACTTAGTTTTATTTGCGTTTTAGCTAGCTGGCTGATTCAATTAGCAGAGACTCTCTCTCTCTCTCTCTCTCTCTCTCTCTCCCTCTCTCTCCCCCTCTCTCTTTCCCTCAGGTTTGAGAGCACAACACACACACTCACGGCATATCATAACAAATCAAGAGCAAAAAACAGACAGTAACAATATCACTCATCCTACAGTGTCTGGGCCGAGTATAGAAACTCTGCCCATGTGCTTATGGGAAACTTTCTACCTCAAATGATCTATTGGAGGCTTAAATTGCCATTTCTTTCCACAATTCCCCCTCCTGGAGGAATTCTTTGTCCAAGAGTGGGCAAAAACAAATCGTCTTTTTTTTATTTGACAATCAAGCCACTATCTCAGGCCACCTGGCTTTTACCAGAACCATGAAAATACAGAGGAAAAAAACAACTCTAATGGAAATCTTTCCACACAGGAACTGACCCTATTTCTGGTTGGGGGGGGGGGGGGGTACACTGCCAAAGGATGTACCATGTCTGGATGGCTGTGTGTCAGCAGGAGGAATGATTTCTGGCGAACGAGAACCAAAAGGTTCCTTGGGTGGGCTGCCACCACATCACGCAAAGCACTGTTGCATCCCAGACTGAGGCCTGGCTTCGCTTCGTACTCAGAGAGCTGGGACTGCTACCTTCCAACTCAGACAGCATCACACACACAAACACACACACACACACACACACACACACACATGAAGACACACTAACACACACACAAACACACACGCCCATGCACATTTGCTATTTTAATTATACTCCATGATTCATCAACCCTGCATTCACAGCTATGCAGAGCTGTTTCATACTCTTTCTCTCTCTCACACACACACACACACATACACACACACGCACACACACGCATACACAAACACACTGTTTATTTCCTTTATTTTACTGTAACTCATGCCTGTGGTGTCTATGTCTATTTTAGTTGATCTGTAGTGAATCCACACACATATGACCTAAAGCTTGATTTGTTACCATTGAGACAATACAGCACAGTGATTGGTGCAAAAACAACACATAAGCGTCAATTCAGAAACTCAGCTGAGGGATTACAAAGCATGCATGAGCCGAATGTTCTCTTTTCTCTCTTTGTCTGTCTCTCACACTGTTTTTCTCTGTTCTCCCTCTTTCCCTGTCTCTATCACTTTCATACTCCCTCTCTCTCTCTCTATGAACAGTTCTTAGTCATGGCCTTGGCTCTCTCATCTGCCCCTTGTAAATCTCCACCACACAGCAAACACAGGGGACAGCAGTGAGGCCTGCTAGAGCAGCACAGGAGATGCCCTCTCTGCTGAAAGTGAGGCATGATAGCCTTGGATTCACCCATCTCTCCCACGTGCACACACACACACACACACACACACACACACACAGAGAGAGGGAGAGAGAGAGAACACAGACCTCTTTCTGTTTGTCTCTCTTAACCATATCTTGAGTATAACACACACACACACACACATACAAATACACACACTCTCTCACACGCAAACTAAGACAGATACATACATATATTCAATCACATTAATTAGGCCTTTGAGAAGTAATCAAGGCTGATAATCAACATCAGGCATGCAATAACATGTGCATGTATGCATACACTCACTCACTCACACACACACACACACACACATGACCGCAACCACCCAGCTGAATCAAGTCACCCTGCAATGAGCTGAAACTCTGTCTGAATGTCTGCTTTACTGTGCAGGCTCATCGGGAGACGAGCAGCCCACCTGAGAGAGTGTGCTGTATCCGAGGACTCAGAGTTTAATTAATGTGTGTGTACTGCATGACTGCTGAGCTGATGGCTGACACTCTGCTCCGCTCTGCTCTGATCCAGGGGATCTGGAGAGCGTAATTGCCTGCACATTGGAGGCCCAAGTCAAGTCGAGCGCTCTCTCTGTCTCTGTGCATAGCTCTACGGTTCTTTGTTCCTTGTCCTTGTGTGTGATGAATGTATTAATATGTGTCTTACAAGCTACGGAATGTCTAAATTTCCTTCTGGATCATTAAAGTATCTATCTATCTATCTATCTATCTATCTATCTATCTATCTATCTATCTATCTATCTATCTCCTCACATGCTATCTATGTATCTATCTATCTATCTCTCTCTCTATATATATATGTATCTCCTCACATGCTTTCTCACTGTCTCTCACTTTATTTTACTTTCTTTGTGTGTGTGTGTGTGTGTGTGTGAGTTTGTGTGTGTCTGTGTGTGTGTGTGAGTGTGTGTGTGTCTGTGTGTCTATGTGTGCGTGTGTGTGTGAGTGTGTGTGTGTGTGTGTGTCTGACCATAATTTCTTCAGAGCACTTTATACAGGCAGTAAATGAAACAAAAAAACAAAGTCAGTTTCAAATCCTGGGTCTGTCTGCTTTTCCCAGTGCATCTCCTCCCATGCTCTACCTAGACTGACTGACAGAAGGGAAAAAGTCTCCCAGTCTTTCTGCGCTTCATTTCCATCCAGGTACTGCATGCTTCTTGGCCAAAGTATTACAGTATGATTAGGTCCCCGGGAGGGATGAGATCTCTTTCTCCCACAGTGATGGCAGACTTTATGTTGCATGGGTCCATAGCTCAGCTGGAGACACAGCATGACTGAAACAGTGAAGTTCACATCCATTTGGGCCATAGTGTGTACTGTCATATTTACTGGTCATCCAAGAGCTGATTTAAGTGAAACAGCAAATTAGACATACAAGCATTTCTGATTGTGCAGGTGTGTTAGCTTCTGTGTGTGTATGTGTGTGTGTGTGTGTGTGTGTGTGTGTACTGTGTGTATATGTGGGGTGAAAGGGATGAAAGAACAAGAAAGTTTGTTTTGTGTGTACCTCTTAGTGAACACAGGTATGCGTGACTGTAAAGGCATTTCCCATATTGGTTATGCCCATCCAATGATATTTACCTTCTTGCTGTTGATGTCGAAAGAGATAGAGAGAAAGAGAAAGAATGACAGAGAGGAGAAGAAGCAGAGGCTGGTGTCAGAGAGTTCAGAACCAACAGAGTGGGTGCACAAATTCAACATGAAATCATGACATTCTCCCCGTCCCATCCCCAAGGACTGGGGCCCACACCCACCTTTGTTTTTCCACCTCATCGTTGTTCTGAACTCCGGCCAACAGAGTAACACTTGTCCTCGAGCGACAGACTTTATCGTGTTTTATCTGTGCAGGGAAACTGGCGTGCTGTGCCTCGTCAAAACACCTTTGAAAATAATCCTCAGCCGGAGCGTGTGTGTGTGTGTGTGTGTGTGTGCATGTGTGTGTGTGTTTATATGCCGTTCAATCAAATTGGAGAACGGACATATCCTCAGATGACATGCGTGTGTGCGTGTGTGTGTGTGTGTCTGTCTAAGAACATATGTTCTCTTCAGACCTACATAAGCCGGAACCTGAGTCACAGCCGGATCCAAACGGGAGAAGCTTATCTCAGGACGGAAACAGGCTCAGCTTGAAACACGTTCATGCACGGAGTAAGCACACACCACACCCGAGCCAAACCACATCTCCAACACAAACAAGATCTACAAAACTGGCAAATACATATCAATCTATCATACTGCCACTCCCCACAAAATAGTCGCAAACTCATTCCTCCACTCATCCCCCATTCACAATTTGAATATAAATCCAGATGCACATACACACACACATGCGCGCACTCACACACACACACACACACACACACACACACACACACATAGACACACGCACACAAATACACACAGAGGCAGCACACTTTCCGCACCTGAGGGTGTAACCTAAAAGCACACGTCAGTTCAATCAGTAGTAACAAGTAATAACAATAAATGTACCCAGACAATAAAATCCCTGTACTCCCATCAGTGGGCTCATAAATAGAAAAATGTATGGAGGGAAAAGTCATGCTGTTACTTGCAGACAAAGGTTACACTGGGTTAGCATGTACAACGCACACACACACACACACACAAAAGAAAAAAAGAGAGAGAGAAAAAAAGTAAAAACAAAAACAGAGAGAGAAAAACGAAGCAAGAACGAAAAGTTAAATAAGTCTCCATACGTGTGCTCCAAAGTAACCAGTCTATTAATTTGTGGACAGGCGGATAAAATGCAGTGCGGTTCGTGCTGGCAGTCGGCCCTGTCGTGTGAGGAGTACGGGGGCCAAACCGGCCTGGCCCGGCTCGGCCCCAGGACAGCAGGAACCAGAACCAGGAGTGCAACCAGGGATTGAGGCCTGGGCCTTCTCCCACTCCCACCTCCCTGCCACACAGTGAGAGAAATAACAAGCACAAATGAATGGGGAAAAAATCACAAGCAAAGGAGGCAGACAAGGCTGTCTTTTTTTCCCCTTATTTTTTGTCTAATATTTTACTTGTTTTATGTGTTTTTGGAAGTGACGGCCACAACTCAACTAGCCAAGAGTAAGTTAGATTTAAGAGGGCAGCTCGTCTGTAATAAAACATTATTACCACACAAGCACAAGCGCAATCACAGCAGACGAATTGGGTGGAGAGGAGAGGAGAGGCGAGCGAGGAGAGGAGAGGAGCAGAAAAAAACTCCCCAGAGGGCTGAGGAGCTGGGAGGAAGAAGAGAGGGGTTCCCCATGGGAGAGACAGTGAGTGAGAAAACTGGTATTCCCCATAAAGACTACGATGAGGAAACTGTGTGGAGCAATTGGGTTTCCTGGTAGCTCCGGTCCCTCATGCAAGGGGAAACCAGGGATTTGTATCTGCAGTCCTACAAAGGCTCTCCACTCCTTTCACTATTGTGTCGCGTGCCTGTGCCAGTAGTGTGTTTATGCATGTGTTTGTGTTTGTATATCCTAGCTATGTACAGGTATGGCTATAAAAAATTGTGACTTCGTAATAACTAGTGAAGGAGTTCCTCAGAATTTACAGTCAATAGATTTACTGGTGCGCTTCTTCTGAATTTACTTTAGCAGTTTGAGAGAAATGTTATGTTTGCACCAACAGTTGCTTTATTCACATCCAATAGCACTAAAAGCTCTCTGACTTCCCCCAATGCTACAAGGTTCTTGGGGTGGGGATTATTCCAAAGAAGCGGTTAAGTGATAAATCTGGCTTAGTTAAATCCAAAAAACATGGTAAACCTTGCTAACAGAGGAGCCTGCTGGCTTTATTTAGTTAATAGAGTGAGGACTCCAGGCTCTTCTATTATCAGATTTACCACTACCTCCAGCTTAACTTACCCAGATTTGCCATTCACCATCTTCTTGGAATACCCTCCTGTTCTGTGGCAGCCCTAATTGACCAATACTTTCTGCTACTTTCAACTAGTCCTATTCAGTCATTCCTCTTCCCCCTTTTAGCTCCCTGGGAATCTTTTGAGTGGAGACGAGAGGAGAGGCGAGAGCGAGGGACCCACAACAGGCCTAATGTTTATTCTCCTAGCCGAAGCACCCTCTAAATCTGTCAGGGACTGCGTTTAGGGAGGTAAGGATTGGCAAAAGGTAAGATGAGGAGGAGGGAAAAACACATAAAGATGGATGGAGGTAGCAAGACAGTAGAAGACTCGTCGCAAGCAGAGTTAATGGATGGCCTGCGATAACATGTCTAAACGTATGCCGCAGTACAGATTGAACACTAGTGTTTGTGGTATCTGTACTAACCACAAGCTCCAAGGGAAGTGATGATGGCTATGAGTGTAATGCTGACTCGCTGACATGCAGATTCATATTGATATTTTGACAGGAACTCATTCACTCCAGTGCCAAGCATTTTCAAATGTATAGATAAAACTTGGCAGCCAATCAAAATCGTGGTTTGATCTTCTTACTGGGTTTTGGACTGTCTATCGCACAATGTGTTTAGATGAATGCAGCTTTCTTCCATTTTGGACTTTTCTGGGCCATGAGACTGACCTGTAAACCTGCAGATTTGTGATGCCATTCAACCTTCTTTTGCATTGCATGTGTTCACAGCCCATGAGAGTCTTTATCAGATTAGGACCTCAGAGTCAACATAGGGCACATTCCAGCCACAGGGTTTCAGCTGATGGTATGATAACTCTTAACACAGCTCACAACAGTGCACAACAGTGCCAATGCATCTCAAATAGCAAATTGGGCTAAATTCAGATGATTCAGAGAAGACTTAATCTGCCTCAAAACACAGTGTTTGTTTAGGGACAGACAGAGGCCACTGACAGGAATTAACTATGACTGAAGCCTAATGCACCACCTTATGACCAGATGATTCATATCAGTATTTGAGGGTACAGAGCTTAGGGCTAAGGGAGGTCCTGGGATTTAGCTAATATGTGTGTCCACACCATCAGCCGGGCTTTCATAGCAAAACCAATGTTTCATCTTTCACTGTCGGCTCTTCCTATGATTGTGAAGCAGATTTCAACAAGTGCTGGATTGTTCAACCACTAATAAGTAACCTGAGCTGGGGTAGACCATTATGAGACAAGTTAGTTTTACCCCACTGATGATGTGTTGTTGCAACGGTGCTCCTGCTCAGTGCAAGAGGAACCGCAGGTTCAGACTGCAAACACAGAAGGCCATAGAGCCCAGCCCTCAAGGGCTTCTTGACAGTGGTGTTACTGAACAACAAGCTCTAAGGGCAGAGCCTGCAACTGCTACAGGCTAATATAAACAACCTCCCTCACAGTTTATTTCTCCCCCCACCTTTCCTCAGCTGCACATAATATTTACCTTATCTTCTCATTTCAGATAAACACAGCACAAGACACCTGTGTAGCTTCAAATAGGGGAAAAGGGGTTAGTTTGGTTTCCATAACCAGGTCAGACAGATAGCAGCTTAGGTATAAGTTACTGTCCCTCACTCTCCCAGTAGGAGATCTTCATTGCTGGACGCCAACAACATGGTTCCTCAAGGGCAGAGGAGTTCTGGGGGGATGTCAGATGCTGCTGGTCAGTGGTTGGGCATGGTGGAACAGAGGGGGAGGGTGGTGCACTTGGCATGCCAGAGTATGGTGTTTGGGATGGCTGTCACTCGCTGGACACAAAGAGAGGTCCTGTCTGGGGATGGCCTCCGTGGGGCCGCGATTGATGGGGTGGTGTTGAGAGACATGGATGTCAGGGGGAACAGACAGCCTTTCAGTGGGAGACCGATGGCAAGGGGCCCCCTGGGGCCGGACGGGCGGGGCCAGGGGTACGCTGGGGCCCCAGTCATCACCTTTCCCTCTTTGGTGTGGGCAGTTAGCGTCAGAGGAAAAGAGCAAGAGATGGGGGGAGGGGGGTGAGCAAGGTGTCCCTTGAGAGGCTCCTCAAATCTTCCTGAGCTGAGTGTGTGTGTGTGTGTGTGTGTGTGTGTGTGTGTGTGTGTGGTGTGTGTGTGTCTGTGTGTGTGTGTGAGTGTGTGTTTTCTGAGCGTGACTTGATACACTAGGGGAAAGTTTCCACAAGAGCCAGTGTGTCTTGCCGCGGTGCCCAAACAGAACTCATGTGTGGCCTGCAGTGGCCCAGCCTGCCAAATGACATGGAGATGTATGCATGTGCGTGTGCGTGTGCATGTGTGAGTGTGTGTGTGTGTGCGTGTGTGTGTGTGTGTAAGGGTCAGTGGGGAAGGCGGTGAGCCTGATCTTGATCCACTGCTGCAGTACGGCCCCCTTGGCCAGTCTCCTGTCCTTTCCTGTGAGACAGTTTCACAGGCATTGGCTGTGTGTGTGTGTGTCTGTGTGTGAGTGTGAGTGTGAGTGTGTGTGTGTGTTTGTGTCTGTGTGTGTGTTTGCACATTTGTATGAGCGTGAGGGTGAGAAAAAAAAAACAAAAACAAAAAAAAGACAGTGGTTTTTTGGTTATGGGAGATGACGTGTATTTGCTTTTCCCGTAACTGATCGCAAACACACGGCTCACAGAAGCCAACATGCCCCTCTTTCATTCCCAGCTCTTGCAGGGCTAAACGTGTCTCTCTGTGTCTGTGTGCATCAGCTAGATCTTAAATACAGGACCTGCCTTTGCGGGGCCGGGCACAGCTGACTCAATCCGTGTGAACGCACCCCTTAGCGAGCTGTTTTTCTTCCCCACCCCCTCCATCTGTCATCCATCACCCCTGCCCCAGCTTCACTCCCTCAATGCCTTGACCAAGCCTCCTATGGCACATTGTCCATTCAAAACAAAACACAAGGGCTTGGTGTGGAAAGACAGGGGTGACAGCTGAATCGATCATTGTTCCTGGGATGCGTGCGGTTGAATATGTCAGGGACTGCGCCGTAACCGGACTTACTCCCAGTCACTGCGCCTGCCAGGGAGCTCTGAAGTTTCAAAATCTTAGTCAGGTTCAAAAAACAAGGCGAGTGATGCGGGTGCTCAAATAAGGTTCCCCCAATCGCAACACCTGCTCTGAATTAGGAGAGGAAGGAAAAACGAGTGTGAGCGTTCTTGTTACTGTCATGCTTCAAGATAACTAACTTCATTTGACACCTTGACAATTTGACGCGAAGCCCAGCAAACGGTTCCACCTATTTTCCCCCTCTTCTCCAATTTTTCCCCTCCTCCTTCTCTGCTCAGCATCTCCAGAGCTTTCCAGAAGTCTCCGGCGTGAGTGAAGGTGACGCTATTACCATGGTGCTCACATGCTGTCGAGATTACTGCGGAAACGGCAGGCAGGAAATCAAAGCTGAGGGTACAACCTCAGAGTGACCCGATGGCGGCAAGCCACCCCCCACACACACGCGCACACACACACACACACACACACACACACACAAATGCACACATACACTAATTACAGTGAGGAAACAGCAGGGGGCTCACTGCAGTTCACTCATCTGCTCCTGATCAAAAGATAATATCACAGCCCATCGCACATGGCGTCTGTGCAGGCAGAGAGAGACAGGGCCTAATATGTGGTCTGAGACTAAGTCAGAGTCAGAGAGAGAGAGAGAGGGAAAGAGAGACAGAGAGAGAGGATGGGAAGGCAATAATGTGACAGAGCAATATGGCAGGGGGAGTGGAGAAAAGACCAGCAGGCAGCCCCAAAGCAGCACATTCCCATGGCCCTGGGCAGCCTCTGTCCACCTGGGACTTAGGAGGCATACATTTCTCCACAGCTACCCAAGGGGTAATGAAAACCGGTGACAAGGGTGGATCAAATATACACCTATGCAGGCACAAGGGCAATGTATACACACACACACACACACACACACACACACACACACACACACACACAAACTGCACAGCTCTACACTTACCCACACAAACACCATCTCTCATCTGGACACACACACACACACACGCACACACCACACACACACACACACGCACGCACACCACACACTCACACGCATCCTATTGAAACCTTCAGCACCCATTTATGAATTCCTGCGCTAATGTGAAAATGTGCGCTGGGTTGGGAGAGAGGGCGAGCAAGAGGCCGGCTTCAGACTCCAGATGCCCACACTCAGCTCCGCGCTGGAGAGATGACACAGAGCTGCCGCTTGTTTGCGGCCCTGCTGAGATTTGGCATGAGTTCGGCGGTGGGTAGGTGGGTGGAGAGGGTTAGAGTGGTAAGGACGAGACCCAGAGGCACATCATTATTCCACGTCTATCACACTCCTGACAGAGGAGTGTTTGTGTACCTCATAACTCTGCGCCCTGCATGACAACCGGAGTGTGAGTACGCTGGACGTCCACCAAGCAGACAGCGTTGCTTCAGGGATCTCCCTTCAGAGAACGTGCCTTGGTATGCCTCAGTAGGAAGCAGCTTCCATGAGTGGGGCAGTGGGGTTGTTCAGGCAGAGAGGGCTTCCCTCCATCCAGAGTCCCAAGCTCCCTCAAGCTTCCTGGCGTAAGGCAAGATGTAACTTGCCTGACAAAGAGAGAGCAATACATTATGCTGCTAACCACTCCAAAATGTCCCTGTTTCAGAAAGAAAAAACAGAGGAGGGACTTTGCGTTGTTAGCACCTTGGCAAACTAGTGCGTGCCTGCCCTGGCCGTGACCGCCATACAATGTGGTCGCTTCTATAAATCTGCCATGAGTATAAGGAACTTATTTATGGCTGCTGCTTTCCCTTTCCCAGGGAGGGAGGCTTTGCCGAAAATTCGGTGTTACATACGATCAAACAATGGTCTGCAGAAAAAAAAATTGTTAAAGGGTAATATCTCTCTCTCCCTCTCTCTCTCTCTCACACACACATACACACACTGCCTCTGTTAGCCTCTAACTTGTCCTATTGGCAAAAACACACCAGCAAGTCAATAAAAGCAGTAATGAGCAACACTGGCTGGCTGGCTGGCACTGGATTGGAGAAGGGGGCAGATCACCATGTGGGGGACAGAGAGAGAGGACAAGCAGAAGGGTTGTGGGGGCCTGGAGCTGGACCAAGGGCATGAAGGTAAGGAGCAGGGAATGGCCCCAAGGGCCAGGGTGCACTGGTGCTCTTGGGATGGGCCTGCCTGGGGAACTAAGACAGATACTGAATAGGGCAAGATTATTCCAGCTGCTTTGCTGTTCTTCATGCTGCGCTCAAGATGGGAGAGAGAGAGAGAGAGAGAGAAACTTGTGCTTTCACCTCCAAAAAGCACTGTGTCTCCTCAACGTCCACCTAACACAGCTACTAAGCCATCCAGCCCCCACCCCATTATGTAACACCAGCCCTAATGTTGCAGCACAACAGGTGGACACTCCCAAATATAAACAGAGGGACACAGGGACACACACACACACACATATACACATATGCACATGCTCTCTTTATCACACCCACTACATGAGGTGATGATACATAAGTACAGTAATCTATAGAACAGTATAGTATGTCTAGACACTTACTTCACAATAAACACTCTTTGTTTCATTGCATACACACGCATACACACACAGACACACACTCTTTTAACCTTTCCTTATCTCTTTCCTTCTCTCTCTCTTTGTCTAAGATGAAACAAAAAGAGAAGAAATAAAATCTCTCTCTCTCTCTCTCTCTCTCTCTCACACACACACACACACACACAGGTGCACTTCAACCAGAAAGTACGCAGTCTCAGTTGATGGATCACTCCATCTCTGCCATTTCTGCCTGAAAGAATGCTGCTACATGCCAAACCCTACGAGGAAATACACAGAGAAATAAATCAATCAGAGTATAGCGGGAGCTGAATAGTACATGCTAAAAGCCTAGTTACTATTACATACAGTTCAGCATCAACAAGACAGGATTCAGGCTTAGTCTCACGGGTTTGAAAAATGAATACATAAAAAAAAAAAAAAAAAAAACTATAGCCTTATTTTCTCAGGCTTCAATTGTGTCAATTGGTTTCTCTCTATATGTGCCAGCTCAAAGCCTCGCTCAGAGAATGCTGCAGTGCCTCAATATGGGAATACTACTGTAAAGGTGAAGTCAGTGATACTGGATGATGGAGAAACTCTGTAGTATTGTTTAGGGACAGGTCTCCCCCCACTTTGTTGGTTTCAAGGGCATCATATGTTTTTTAAGTGTCCTCAGAAACTAGAGCGCTAGCTAAAACATGAGAAGATACAGCATTACTGTAACCGCATGTTTTAAAAAAAAAAAGATGTGCTGTCAAAGCTTATAAACCTCTGCAGTCTGGGCAGAAGTTCCAAAAATGGTTTCCCAATACAGCAACGTGAAACTTCCTGGTGCTTTAGATGTGAGAGGAACAAGTCCTCACAGTCTCTCTCTCTCTCTCTGTTTCTCTCTCTCTCACACACACACACACACACACACACACACACAGACACACCACTCATGGGGAACTGAGTCATGCAGTGTCAATTAGACAGACAGCTGACAGATAGCTTCATTTTTGAAAGTGCCTGAGGGGACGTGTGTTAAGAGAAGACAATGCAGCAATCAGCAGGAGATGCTGAGATGAATGAAACTGAACGAAACATTAGTGTCGATTATTTCAGTTCACTTTCTAGTGTCCTCATCCCCCTGTCCATGGTGCTGTAAGTTGGGCATTCAAGTTTAGGCAAGTGCAGGAGACTAAACTTGTCCCAGTGCCAGCTTACACTGGCACCGTGACCCCAAGAACAGGAGAGTGAGTGTGACTACAGCCAGCTGGTGGATAGCTGTGCAGTGTGTACATTAATAAAGTCCCTCCCAGTCCCTTAAGAGACATACCAGTAAGTAAAACTAGCACTCCGTGCTTCACTTGCTAGTATAGCATTCAAACAGTCTGTGATGCTGAGAGTTACGACATGCTAAACCACACATGACAATACTGGTCATATATTACCTATATAACCAATAGCCTATTAACACCACTGCTACTATCATGCACAGCATTGTGTACCCACACATGCATCCATCTTGTACACAAGTTGGCCCTCATGTTAGCACTACTCAGCTAGCATTTAAGAGTCCACCAAGCACTCCACCATTATTATATTTATTGGCATTATATTTACATTATATTTTATCCAAAGCGACTTACAAAAGAAGATAACATTCAAGCTACAGCACAATGAAAAACTAACAAAGAGTGCATATTGCTAACATAAAAATTGCAGTATTTTAAGTTGAAAGTGCAATAGTGTAATAAAAGTGCAGTATAGAGAGAGATTAAGAGTGAGAGGTTAAGTGCATTCCTGGTATTCAGAAATTCAAGCCAGGGGATACTCTTGGAAGAGCTGAGTTTTCAAGAGTGTCTTGAAGGTAGAGAAGGTATCTGTTGATCTGGTAGCACTTGGAAGGTCATTCCACTAGCATGGAACAACACATGAGAAGAGTCTGGATCGCCCTGTGCGAGGTGTTGGCCATGCTAGATAACGTTCCTTGGAGGAGCGAAGTGGTCGGCGGGTGACATAGGGCTTTAAGAGAGTATTCAGGTAGATGGGAGCAGAACCATGAATCACCCTGTAGGCCAACATCAGTGCTTTGAATTTGATGCGAGCGACTAAGGGTAGCCAGTGGAGTTCAATGAACAGATGTGTGACATGCGCCCTTTTGGGCTGGTTGAAAACCAGACGTGCAGCTGCATTCGGGATCATCTGTAGTGGTCTAACAGCACAAGCTGGAAGACCTGATAGGAGGTCATTGCAATAGTCAAGGCGAGAGAAGACCAGGGTCTGTACCTGGAGCTGGCATTAATGTTTACAGAGAGAAAGAGTATGTATATGAAAAATTCCAGCCTAAAGTCTTCCTTGTAACCCAGAGAAGACAGCTGGACTAACTGGTGTGGTGCCTGTGTTGTATCCCTCAGGCCTCCTGAACCTCCCAGTGTACTGAGTGAAAGACTTGAGTGAACAAGACTCCACACAAGCAGGTCACCTCCAGCCTACATTTAAAATGCAAATGCACTGATTCATCTGTGCTCTTACATGTCATAAACCTCAACAAATCTGTCTCTTGCCATGAGGTGAGGAGCTTTGAAACGGCATCAACAGGGCTTCCATCTTAGCTGGCACCGGTGAAATGTCAAAGTACGTGCCAAAGTATGAGCAGCATATTCAGTGATAATGAGCATCTCAACATGTTTTGGCAAAAACAGGTCAATAGGAGTCAAAGCAAAGCGATAACATCAGCATTTCTAACTTAATGTGCAAGCCTAAAACCACGCATCTTACACAGCTTACACTGACACTGTGCCCAGGATGAGAACAAAGATCAGGAGAGTGAGTGTGACTACAGCCAGCTGGTGGATAGCTGTGCAGTGTGTACATTAATAAAGTCCCTCCCAGTCCCTTAAGAGACATACCAGTAAGTAAAACTAGCACTCCGTGCTTCACTTGCTAGTATAGTATTCAACCAGTCTGTGATGCTGAGAGTTACGGCATGCTAAACCACACATGACAATACTGGTCATACTAAATGGCCTAATAACACCACTGCTACCATCATGCACAGCATGGTGTATCCACACATGCATCCATCTTGTACACAAGTTGGCCCTCATGTTAGCACTACTCAGAGAGAAAGAGAGAAAGAGTATGTATATGAAATGTTACAGTCAAAACTCTTCCTTGCAACCCAGAGAAGACAGCTGGACTTGAAATGGCAAACACCAAGGGCCCTAACAAACTGGTGTGGTGTCTGTGTTGTACCCCTCAGGCCTCCTGACCTCCCAGTGTACTGAGTGAAAGTCTTGAGTGCTCCACTAAGGATTGCAGGTTACACTCTCCTACAAGGCATTGATTCATCTGTGCTCTCATTTTCATCTAGTTATGTTGTTAGAGTCTGTCTCTGACATGTCATAAATCTCAACAAATTTGTCAACTGCCATGATGTGGTGAGCTTTTAAACACACAACCGCAGCAATAACATAAGCATTTCTAACTTCAGGGGCAAGTTTTAGTGCGGTTATAGGTCATTGTCTTCTCTCTCTCTCTCTCTCTCTCTCTCCTCTCTCTCTCTCTCTCTCTCTCTCTCTCTCTCTCTATGTGTGTGTGTGTCTGTGTGTGTGTTGGGGTGTCCGTGCCTGTGGCTGTGTCTGTGCGTGCATGTGTCTCATGCAGGTGCATTCAATGAACTGAGACCATAGTCAGAGATCTGTTGGGCCTTCAAAGCGACACTACAGAACATTATGCCACTTTTGATGTATCATCAGGCAGCAAGTTTTGGAATCATCTTCAATTTCATTGTGATGGAATCTGGTCAGGTGTACAGATAAACACACATCATTCCCATCAACCATCCAGGATATGCATTATGCAGTTCTGTGCTTTTGGTAAAGGACAATGAAAAAGAGAGAGAAAACACCACAGAATACATCACCAAAAGACCACAGTTATTAAGTTAGCAAATTTATTGTGGTAGCAGTAAGGGCCTTGGTGGTGTTTGCATCCGTTTTGGCTAGCTACCACACTATTTTTGGACCTAACTAAAGGTGCTGATTTCTACACATGAATCAATGAAAGGCAAGAAGAAAGGGAATCAGCGGCAGGGCCTTCCAGTTTCCAGGGCCAAAGCCAGTGGGGTCCAAAGAGGGCAGGGAACCCCCTTTGGTATTTACACTACACGCTGCTCAAAGAGCTCCACAGACAGCCATGGTGGTCCAGCGTAAAATGGGCCAAGGTATATAAAAGTCTACATTCTTGAGACTGATTGAAAATCTCCCTCTCTGTTTGAGCGTTTCAGGATGCCCTATCCACACGAAAAACCACAGTTTTGGGTCCCTTATATTATGCCATTCTAGCAAGTCTAGAGGGGTTCACCATAGTTCTAATCAAATTGGGCTGGATGTCATGTGCTCTCCGAGCATCAGAGAGGTTTACTTGTTAAGACTGGACCACACCTAATGCAAATGTTTGCAATTATCCACTTGTGAAACAGACAAAGTATTGACACACTTCTGATTGCAAACAATTCAGTCAAATGCACTGGGGACTATTTCAATGTAATCTCTGTTTCAATTATTCCAGCCTCAAAACTCAAAGCATACAGGCTATTTCCACAGACTTGTCTACTAAGAGCTCCAATTTGGTGGGGGAAACCCTGAACCTCACACAGATCTGCTGAAGTTTCAGGTCGTGATAGCGTGGATTGTCCAGTGCCGTGTGGACAAACTTGGCATCCATCGGCCAAGTCATTCAACCCCATCTAACTGCAGCCAGCATCCAGCCTTGAACCTTTAGCCACCTATGGCGCTATTCAATTCAGTTCTTTTCAGTTCACTTTAGTTTCGTGCAATTATACAAAACAAAGCCAGAACGATGAAACTGTAACGTCAATCAAGGCAGCATTGAAAGAATGTTATAAGACAACACAATATATATTAATAATTTAACGTAAGACATAAAAACATAGGGCAAGATTAAATATTAGGTAGCTTATCCATGGGCAGATAACATGGTTTTGCACAATATATCAGTGCATAAGCACGCACAAAGTGCCAGTGAGAAGAGTGTTGTTGAACTCTGTCAGAGTTCAACAGTTATTGTGCTGGGAAAGAAAGTGTTCCTGAATCTGGAGGTTCGTGACTGGAGGCAGCGGGGTCTTTTTTTACTTGGTAAGATTTGGAACAGCGGATAAGAGGGCTGAGTGGGGTCTGTTACAGATATATCTCTGATAGCCCACAAGATGCTATAAAAATAATCGATCCGTAACGCAACCTTAATCAGTTGTGCTCCAAGTCATGCTCGACCCCTAGTTATTTTAAAACAATATGTTTACATTTCAATAATAATCAATTGAGACAGGATAAATATTGTGCTTTAGAACATTAATAATGAACTGGCAGGGAGACGCTGGAGTCACACCAGGCAGGCTCTTTCCAAAGTCTCTCCACACAGCTGCAGACGAACAAGCAGAAGCCAGAGTCTCTTTTTAAAAGAAGATTCATTTGGCAGGGGATCAGGATAAATGATTTAGAGACTCCACTCTTGTGCTGGGGACATCTCCAGAATGTTGGCTTCGAGTGTGACGCTTCTCTAAATCCAGTTCAGTCAAGTTCCTCCAGGTCTCCTCTGTCAGGGAGGCCTCCAACATCGCGTTGCTTTCCTGACCACACGTCAAGAAACTTCTCCTCTTGATTCTCCTCCCTCAAATGTCTTCAGACAAAGAGGCAGAATACACAAAAAGTTTGCAGCCCATCAGTCCAGGAGGCTCAAGTGTGCTCAGGTTTGGCATTTAGCATTCCAAATCAAACATACATGTCAACCGCATTAATACTTTTTCATTGAGTTCCATCAAGTATCTAAATGAAGACTTCTTAAAAAAAAAAAAAAAAAAACTAAACTAAAGTACTTCTGCCTGAATGTCAGTAATCACCTAGAACTGGCAGGGTACCTGCCAAAACAAACCTCACACTGAATTATCAACATACACTCAAAGTTCTTACACTTTGGCTGGCAGGCTTTCCTGTTCTTTCAGAGAAAAACCTCACAGGAGGAAGAATGGGAGCCTTTGAAAACACAATTTGCATTTTTGCATACAATTGGAGCTCGCGCCAGTGGCCATCACTCGGAGAGTTGAGGCGCTGCCCGTTTCTGATGGTTTGGGCCTCGGTCAAGACCCGCCAGAGTTTTGGTTCCCCCTAACCAACCTCCCCTCTCCCCATGTGATTGGGCCCAGATGCGATACTTCCTCCTGTCTGCCTCCCATACACCCAACCACCCCACCAGCCCCATCCAAACACACACTCACTCACACGTATTCGCACACCTTGGCTGGGCACTTCACACCAGTTAATTGGACTGAGCCAGTTACTGCAATCATCCAAAAGCCTGGATCCTGGACGAGTAGGAGAGAGAGAGCACGCAAAAGAGAGAAAATGAGAGAAAGATAAAGTTAGCAACAGGAAGTAAGACAGCCCCAGAGAAAGGGAGAGAGAGAGAAGAGAAAATGATAAAAGTATAAAAGGAGTGGGAGGCAGGAAAGCGGGGGCAGACAGGCAGGGAGGTAAAGAGGGGAACAAAGGAAAGGAAAGGAGGGTGAAGGGGAAGCTGAAGGTGTGTTGGTGAAAAGGCATTCTTCATGTACCCCCCATGCCTCCCTCGTGCCCCTCGTCAGGCCGGTGATTTGAGGCTGACCCCCAGACTCCCACAGCGGGGAGACAGAGTGTGCAAGTAATCACTTGGTGATCAGCTGACTGAGTGCAGAAAGTAAGACCCAGCATGCCTGCTCAGGTTCCAGTGCCCCGCCTTTACAAACACACACACACAAACACACACACACACACACACACGCACACACACACACACACACACACACACTCACTTCCACCTCTACTGCCCCACTGCCCATCCCCACACCCCAATCTGAGCAAGGACCTCCACACACCTAGGAACAGTCTGAATCCGGACAGGGCCTCTCTCTCTGTCTGCCTTAGGGTAGATAAAATGGGATGGCTTTGGTGCGTGCATGTGTGCGTACGTGTGTGTGTGTGTGCACATGTGTGTGCGTGTATTTGTGTGTGTATGTGTTGGGTTGGGGTGGAGATGGTGGGGGTATTAAAATGTATCCAGTTCCCTCTGGGGGAGAATCATGTGTTTAGGAAAACGAGGCTCTTGGGTAAAGGGTCTGATTCATTTTTTTCCCTTTTTTTTCAAATGGGGGGGGTACAGTGTGTGGTGTGTGTGTGTGTGTGTGTGTGTGTGTGTGTATGTAGAGGAGGGGGGCACAGCTCCCACTGAGAGTAATCACTTCCATGTGCAGAGGCCAGACGCGAAACACAATGGCAGTGTCCAAACGTGGGAAAGAGATACACCTTATTGGGTTACACGTCAGAAGCTTCAAACAGACCCTCAGCTGGAGCGTCCAGTGAGTTGCGGCTCTGTGTGGATAGCCAATGGTGTGCGGGTGTTGTCTAACACACTAACTGAATGAAACACACACACACACACACACACACACACAGACAGACACTCGGGGCTATTAAAGTAGACTTCTGACACTCAAATTTATAAACACAGACACATAAATACAAAACATACATGCATACATACATACACACTCTTTTTCTCACACATGCACATAATGCATGTTAAGAAAACACTCATGAGTGCACATATACACATATGTAGGAAAAGCCATTTCAGCACAAACATACACAAACTGTTCACCCAAACCACATGTCAATCAAGGTGTGAGTCACATGCACTGGTGCTCTCTGAGTAGCGGTAACTCAGAGGATATAATTGGAGACAGCTTCCGGCATCATTTTTTCATCGCATCACCAACAAACACGACCTAATCAGTGCAAAAGCACACCCAGATGGTTCGGTAATTAATGCTGTGTAGCTTTCCACACTCTCTTACCACCAACACCCCCACCCCCATACACACTTACCCACACACACCATACACAGCCCTCTGCCAAACCCTGCTTCAGACAAAGTGAATATTAAAGTCTTTGCCACACCCTAATCTCCAAATGTTTGCAATCAATGTGCTGATGGCTCTGATAGAACACATTCAGGCTCAGAATTGCCCCTTTTACACTAACACAAGCACACCAGGGACTCGCACTCTCTCTGTTTAATCTGACGTTAAATTATTCTAGCCTTGAAACGCGAGCCCGTTGGTCATTTTCCCAGCCTTGTCCATTGAGAACACCGCTCCAAGGGGGAGTGGGAGTAGAAAGAGGGGAGGGTAGGGGGTGGGGGATCTTCAGTTTGGGCCCGGATTTGGACGCTCTGACATCTATGTCAGGCCTGATTGTGTAGCTCTTTTTTCTCCCAATTCCAGTCCAAAACTGAAGTGAGTTTGCTGGTCACTGTTGCCGTGACGAAAATCGTCACATGTTGTCAACACAGAATAGGGCCACAGAAGAAATAAATTGATCAGACATCAAACAGATCAACACTATGGCATAAACAAATTAATCGGTTGGTTTGATTGACTAAATGCACTAAATGCAACAACCAAATGACTTTTAAAATTACTTAGCCAATGCTTCGACTGATGTATGCCTTTTAAGGTCGAACAAGGGCATGCAAGTTCTTTCTAGTCATTAGGATATTCTGAACTTTTTCAATCCTAAAAGTGCCCTGCCATACATCTATAGGATATTTTAAATTGTTCTCTGAGATCTCCAAAGGCGGTATGTAACTTTAATTGGGCTGAAAACGGTCCAAGGAGACCTTAACAGGGTGCTCTGTAAAATACTGAAATAGCCCTAGAGTAAAGCACTTCGTTTTTCTGCCTATATTAATGAGCTGCACTCTGATTCACTGCTAGCCTGTCATACGTGCATCCACCAATTGCTTGGAGATTGTAAACAGACTCTTCACAACAGTAAGCTTATAATGTACAGGGTTTCACACTAGTCAACATAACTTCTTTGTTACCGCAATGTTCCTGTTACAACCACAGGTGAAAACTTGTTGTATTCGCCAATGTTGACAAGTTCGAAATGCACTGGAAACAGAAATAATAATGGACTTCTCTAAAATGTAACTGTTAGGGTTTGTCCCTAAGCTCCTGTTATTCAGGCATAAAACTAAGAATGAGATCATTGCTCTTCTTCCGGTTATTTTTATTTCACGTATTTTGAGTGATCTGGCATAGTTAGGATTCTGTGGGGCGGGCACTAACGACACACAGGAAAGCATGGATTGGGCGATAATTCAGTCTGTAAGCCAATCACTCTTAAGATGGTCAAAGCTACGTAAAACTGACCAACTCTTTGAATTGGCCTGATTTCACCATTCTTTTTGTTTAATTGGCTATTGCAGACAATGAAACTAGTATTACATTTTCACATGCAGCATAAAAGCCACATATAAACCTATCAAATTTAAAAAACAACAGGTAAAAATGGATTTGTGGGGCAGAGCAACTTTAAATGACTTGGAATGCTCTCACAAGCAGTTGTGTAAATCCATCATTTTCAAACCACACAATTGTTAATCAACAGCAAATGTCCACTTCATGGCTTTAGGGCTTGCCACAAATTTCTCCATTTCCCAAACATGTATTCTTCAAGGAGGTCTGTCAGCTATTCTAAACATCAACCGCTCTTAAGTGTCAGTTAGGCTTGAGTGTGCCTCTGTCTGCCACGTTTCAGCACTCCTAATGATGATATGCAGTAGCAAAACATTTTATAGTAAAGTGACAAGCGATGATAAATGACTTGACTGATGATATAGCCTCATTCTGGATGTTGTAACATCAGAGTTATGGAAAGTTGTGTGCATCCCTTGCTCTCCCCTTTTTCCTCCTGCTAGACACTGGTTTCCATCTACACTTGTTCTGAATTCTACAGACTGTTTCCAGAGACTTTGATTATCTGTGCCATAGCTGTTCTGTTTTAACAATCCGTATGGCTTGTATGGCTTCCGTTGTAGCTTGGTATACTGTAACTGCAACTGACGGAAATAAATCATGTTCTATTGACAAGGGTGACAAGACTAATACAAGCTACAAGGAGTAAAGTTTGGGTTACTAGAGTGACTAAAATTAGTAAAAAACTGATACATTTTATTTAAATTGTATATAAAATGGCAACGGTAAAGTCATGAGCAATTACAGCGACATGCGCAAAAACACAGATATTTTAGCAGTGAGTGATCCCATTTAGGGTTCTGGCATTAACCTTTAAAGACATAGAAAGAGATAATGGAGTATAGTACCTTGTTCTCTGATATTAAAATAGACCGTATTCAACTTTTAGTTATCAAAAATAAGTCAACGTGCAATTTTACAGGCCCAATTACAACCTTGTAATTAGGATTATTGAAATGGTCTGTTTTGGCTAAATGGTGTCCTCTTTGGCAACTATAACTGAACTACAATGGATTTGTGATAATTGACATCACATGTTTGCTTTGTTCTTATTCGCCCATGTTTTAGTGGCAATTTTTAAGTTTAAGATTTACATCTAAAGGAGGGCACAACCATGTCTCATTTTCATGACAGCTCTTTGGCCATGCACAACCTCTCCTAATTCAACCAAGACAATGTAAAATTGTTTTTCCTATGTGTACTTTAAGATGATAGTGGGTGATGGGAAGAGTAATCTGCTGTTTCTGACATGACATACTGCTATACTACTAAAATATATTGTTTTTTTTTGCCAGCATCACGAGTGCACATCTTACAAAACAGAGCCATCATAAGTTAGGCAAACGAGCACATAAACAAGAGCGCAAAAAAAGCATCGCAATAGACACCACTCATGCTCCTTACATGTAGTATGCAGAAAGTAGTGTGCAGTGTACCATTTCAGAAACAGTTATTGTGTGCTACAGAAATAAAACACGACGGGATTGAAAAGTAGCTGCCTGGGTGAGTACATGCTTCAGCTGAAGTGTTTCACTAGCTCAGCCCTGACTGCAAATATTAAAACAAACCTTGAATGATCCAAGACCAACGTGTCGTGACAAATCCGAGAAAAGCAAAGCAAAGCGAACAACCTCACGCAGGACCGATTAGGCAGAGGTACGATGCGGTGCTGGTTGGACAAGGTAAGAGGGCCAGATGGAAGGCTAATGGGGCCATGTGCTGACCAGAGTGAACAGTAGAGTAGGAGCAGTGGCACAGCTCACACGGTTGCATCATCGTTTTCCAGTAAACGAGAGTACGATAATTAAATGCTCAAATCTCCATTATGTAAGAGTCAAGGACGTTCAGAGGTAGATTAGTGCATGCAAAAACAAGGAAATGCTGGAGTTTGCAAACAAGCATGTGAAAAACAGAAAAGAACGAAACACACACAAAAAAAGTTTGGACCCTCTTGGACTTTTACCATAACGTAAGCAGGCATGTATCCATGTTTACTGAGACTATCGGAGGGGCCACAGAGTCCTTTTCAAACCCAGGACAGAGTGGGGTGGTAGGATGGGGATGGGGGGTGGGGGTTGGCTTCATCTCCCTAGATTGGTTTTGATTGGGCTCTGGCGTGGCTGAACCACTGGGGGCCGCGAAGCAAGCCAGGCCCGAGTGCTCGGAACAATGGGCTGGGCCACGGCTGTCACAGCGAACACTGGCTGGGGTACGGACTGTTTTGGTGTGTGTGTGTGTGTGTGTGTGTGTGTGTGTGTGTGGATGGGGGGTTGTACAACTCTTGCACTAATTGCATTCACATGGTGTCACTTAGCTGTACGCCGTTCCAGATCCCCTCGTGTGATGTGGCCACTGGACTTCACATTTATTTTTGTTCTGTCCTCCATTTCTTTTTTTTTCTTGTTATTTCTTTTTTCAGTGGACATGACGTGTTGGTAAAAGCCTTGTATTAGTACCAGTCTCTTTCTCCTCTCTCTTGCAGTGGAGCACATTAGCGCACAGGCGATTTTCCAGCCCCAGACTATCCTTAGGGCACTTCAGCCTGTTTGTGAGTTTGACTCCTGCATTACTTTCCATGCTAATCATGGCCTATCCATCCCATTCCATCTGTGCTTTATAAATGTACAGCAGCCCCCCCCACCCACCACCACCAACAACAATTCTTTTTAAGTGACATCCACCCTACAAACTTGCTCCGTCTCCCTTTCAGATTTCAGGGTCACATCCTGGGGTGACCCCGTACTCTAACAATGAGCTTCAGATGCCATCTGCAACAAGGACATTACAAGGCTCATGACAGCAGACACAAATGCCCCCAACAAACTTTCAAAACCACTAAAAGTCCTCAGTGGCTTTCCCTCGAGTCCCACGCGGAACGCAAAACCATCCTCTTAAATCAGTCAGAATCACTCCGCTGTGGAATCACTCACTGTGATCATCCGGTGATAGATGGGAATGAATCACAAAGCTGCTGTATATTTGTATTCTAGGACCCTCTACAAAAAATGTTTCCAAGTACCATCCATCCCTCCATAGTTTCCCATAAATGAGCTCTGATCTGCCCACAGAGTCAGGACCCCGCTGGTTTTGTAAATCACGCCTCGACATCAGGGAGAGCAAGACTACATTGCTCCTCATGCATTGAAAAAAAAAAATGTACTGCCACATTTAGACATTTGGCTACATCCTCAGATTTAACAATGGGTTTGGTAACCCATTGCACCAAGGGAGACACAATTAAGAAAAACGTCTTCAGATGAACTCTCTCACACATGCTTGGATGTGCGCTCTCTCACTCTTTCTGGGAAATAAATGTTTGCATTACTGGTCCAATAAACTGCCAAACCTCTCTCCCTATCTTTCATTTCCTTATGACCCTTATGGCCACCTGTGTGCCTCATCACCTGCCTATCTAGGAGTGTGTGTTTAGTGCTACACCAATTGCAGGGCAGGACAGTAGCTTGCTGTGTGTCAGCGTTTCGTGAGAAGCGGCCTGAGAGACAGTTTAGTGACTGAATGAGGGAAGGAGAGTGGGGTGGAGGGGAGGGCAATGGAGGGATCCCCTGGCGACAGGCGAGTCAGTCGCCTTGCTGTCACGAGCTGTTGCGGTTTCGGTCTCCACCAGCTCGGTCTTGACTTGGCTGTCCCCCGTCCCACAGAGATGATGTCAGAGGCCAGACGGCGTGTTTGTCCAAAACCACAAGACAATCAGCGTCAGGCCCGGAAATGTGCTCTCTGACTCCCAGGCCACCCGCACCCTTGTCCTCCAACCATCTCTCCTCATGCACATCTGTGTGTATCTGAGCCTTCTTCATCTCTCTCTGTCTCTCCCTCCTCCTCTCCCGAATTTAACACTTTCTCAATCTCTCACTGTCACATGTATTCACTCACACACTCAGTCCGTAGTGCTCTCTCTCTCTTTCTCTCTCTTTGGTCCTGTTTCTTCCAGCTTTTCTATCTAACTCTCTCCAACTTTTTCTTTTTCAATCATTCTCTCTCTCTTTAGTTCTCTCTCTCTCTCTCTCCCTCTCTTTGTTTCTCTCTCACTCTCTCTCTCTCTTTGGTCCAGTTTCTTTGAGCTTTTCTCTCTGACTCTCTCCAATTTTTTTCTTTTTCAATCTCTCTCTCTCTCTCTCTCTTTCTCTCTCTCTCTCTCCAAAACCAGTTTATTCCAGTCTGTCCTCAGTTTCAGTCTCTCTCTCTCTCTCATCATCTCTCTCTCTCCCTTTCACCATCTCTCTCTCTCCCTCTTTGGCCCTTTTTTCTCCTCTGTCCCGTGGCGTAGTCAGCATGATGGCCCAAAAATGCACGATCTGTCCAAGAACACAAGGACGGGAACAAAGGTACCGGGCCCGGTATCAAACAGCATGGCACACTTTAATGAGACAAACGGACATTTATGTGCACTGCTCGGCCAGCCAGCTGGCCCCGGCGCAGCCCGCGTAGCGCCATACTCAAGTGACACTTTCCATGAGCGGGGGACGTAACTTCAACACCATGGGAGTCATGCACGTGTCCCGCCGCTTAGGATCCAAATACAGAGAGGAGAAGAGGGGGAATAACGGAGGAGGAGAGTGTGAGTGTGTGTGTGCATGTGTGTGTGCGTGCGTGCGTGTGTGTAAGGGGGGGGGTGTAAGGAGAGGAAATGACAGAAGAGAAGGAGTGGAGTAGATTATATAAATTATCAATAATCCTAATAACCCTCATTAAAGTAGTCTTAAGGTGCTTTAACCTACATCATTTGGAGTGGTTGAATCAGAACATGAATCGTTCCTCCACAGGGATTGGTTTGATTGGGTATATATGAAAACAGCAATCACACTCTCTTTCAGAACAAAACCAGTGGACTAGGATTAGCTACAGGGGAGCAAAGCAACAAACTGACCAATGTAAAAATATTGTTTGTTTTTGTTCTGCTCTAAATGTTGTCAACACAAAACAAACCCAGGGAAAATTGCAACTTCTGTAAGGATTAAGCCCATTATCCGAAACAAAATAGGTACAAAAATGTCCTTAATCTCCATGCAGAGACATCTCATTCCTGTGACCAAAGTTGAGTATTGCAGGCCCAGAACTAAAGCAAGGGCCAGGTGGCGAGTGTGGGGGATGAATCCTGGCTGATATGAGGTGATCAGGGACATAGGGATTACGATGGCCCTTCTCTCTATGGAGGAACACTTTCCTGCACACACTTGTGCCGTCGACTCAGGTCTGGAAAATCCATAAAAGCCTGTGGTCACTCACTGCTGGCTAGGCTTCCAGGTGCGCTTCAGGCGCCACTCCCGGTCTCCCATGGCAACCACATCCCTGTCATTCTCTTTACAGAGGAGAGGAATGCGAGGATCTTCCTGCGACCAACATTGCACTCCAAATTCCTGAAGATAGAGAAGGCATTGTTCCTTGTCCCACCAAAACACACACGAACACACACACTCACACACACGCACACACAAACACACACACGCACACACACTAAGCATGTATGCACATATACATACGCACACACAATCACATATGCCCATGTCTCTTGTCTCTCTATGTCTAATGCTGTCAACCTTTCCTCAACCCCCCATCCCCGCTGGGCAGAAGCTCTAAGTGGTTTAACACTCCCCAGCCAAGGTCAAACAACACCAGGACCCTCACCACCAGGCCAAATGGGCGCGGTTTAACACACACCATCCAGGTCAAACCATGTCTGAGACAGCCCCCAGCCTTCACACACACACACACACACACACACACACACACACACACACACACACACACATACATCTCTGACACATAAACACACACAGATACTCAAATACTTTCACAGTAGGACCTCTTATTGCTTCTTCAGCTGGAACTGGGAGTCAAAAACGTAGATGAGTACATGAGGATTTAACACACACATACACACACACACCTTCTCACTCTACAAACATACATGCCCCCCCCCGTGTTTGGCTGACAGGTTAGTAGCATCCAGGTCTGGGCGCAGATGCTGCCGCTTGGGTGACTGTTTCCCTCCTGGAGCTGAGATCAGTCTGTGGCTGCAGCTAGCAAGCAACACCAGCAGCAGCAGCACCACCAGCAGCAGCAGCAGCAGGCTCTGGAGATGAGATGATGGGGACAACTGAACGGGCAGATGGAAAAGCTGAGGGAACTGGACATGGCAGCGCTCCAAGTCCCTGTGATGAAGGGGGCGAGTCGGCAGGGACCAAAATGTCTTCAGCACGCCGAGCGAGTTCAGCAAGTTCACGGGCGAAACCTGAGAGGGGATAAGCCTTACGGCGAACATACCGCAGGAGAAGGCGGACTTTTTTTTTCCTGGGTGCAAAACATGAAAACCATGCCGTGCCTAATGCATAATCAAAGAGGCCTGTGATGAGGCTGTCATCGGGCACGATGGCAATCTGTTCTGGAGATGGAGATCCCATATTTCATTACAAATCTTGATTCCTGCGACAGCTATGACTCCAGCGTGGCCAGAAGATGGGTCCTATTTCTCTTGAGGAGAAGCCCATGGGGTCTGGGTAGGAATGGAAGATGTGAGTGTGAGTGTGTGTGTGTGTGTGTGTTTGTGTGCGTAGAGGGGGCATTGCATCATTGCTGGTTGTTTTGACAGCACATGGCAGTAGTGATGAAAAGATGATGCAGGTGAACAAAAAAAATAAAAACATAATGCAGGCGTGTTTTGGGGAATTACATCTGCGTGCCTTCCACCAAGCCCAAGCAGAGCATAAACAGATACTACTGGGAGTTTCATCCCCTTCCATTCAGAAACTTTCATACTCACCTACCTTCTCTTTCCCTCTCTATCTCTCTCTGTCTCTCTCAGTCATAAATACAGCAGCCTCCACAATTATTGGCACCCCCGGTAAAGATGACTATAAAGTGGAATGAAAAAAATTGCTTTTGGGAATTAAGGTTAGTCTCACAATGAAAATAATAGGGAATAATTCCACCTCAAAGAGAAAAGAAATTCATCCGCAGAAAACACAACGCATCAAAAAAAAAAAAATGTTTTTTTTTCACAAATACACATTGGCAACAACTATTGGCACCCCCTAGAAAATACAATAAATATTAGTGTAAATAAATCATTTTTCAACCGATATTCTACTTCTTACAGCTAACCAACGAGTATGTGGACTTTCAAGTACTATTCAATGACTTCATGGTTCATGATGATATAAAAACTGAAATAAAAAATAGGTCAAATGTCCTAGTAATGTTTCAACATGGGAAAGACAAGAGAATAAACATTTTAAATGCATTCCAGAAAATGTGATCACTTCCATAAGAGAGAATGAGTATATAAAAAGGGACACGCTTGAAAATGCCCCATCTGCAGTCAAAACTATGCCAAAAAAATTCCGGCAAAAACTACTACAAACTTGCCTGGGTAACGACCCATGTTTATCGTGCCCCCACACATAGTGAGTAGGGTGGTAATAGAGGCTAAGAAAAACCCCTAAAGACCACTGCGGTAGACTTCCGAAAAAAAAGGAGCATCTTGGAGTCAGCAAGTCTTAAAAGAAAGTCAGAAGTGACCCCCTTGTTAGTAAACCTATTCAAAATACTTCCCAGGTAAAAGCTTTCTTGTCATATAATCACAGATTTAAAACACTGGACTTACTAAATGATATTGGGACTTAACTTAGAATCATGTTTATGGTCAGAAGGGATGAAAATTAAGCTTTTTGGCTCATGGTGTCTAAAAGAATTACCATACTGAAAACAGCCCCCTGCCTACTGGCAGATATAGGGAAGGGTCTATGTTGCTTTGGGGTGCTTTTAATTCCAAAGGCTCTAGGAATCCCATTAGGGTGGATGCCATCATTACTTCCATGAAATACTTGGCCATTTTAAATCAAAATCTGCCTGTCACTGTCAAGCCAATAAAAGTGGGTCATGCTTGGCCTATCCAACTGGTCATTAAACCAAAACATAAGTTCAGCAAAAAAATGATCTGGATATTTGATCACTGATCAGAAAATCAAGCCTTCATGATGGTTGTCTCAAACCCCTGATCTTGGCAGTATAGTAAACCAATGGGTTGAGCTATAGAGGATTATGCACAAGAGAGGACCTAGGACTATGGACTATCTGGATAGATTCTGGGAAGAGGAAGGGTCTAAAATCAATTTCTTGAGTTCTCCAACTGTGGGATGTCAGAGGAGATGGCTAAAACTTGTATCACTGGCAAAGAGGAGTTTTTACAATGTTCTAAATGCAGGGGTGCCGATAATTGTGCCACATGTGTTTTTGGTACAAAAATATTTATTTCTTCAAAAAACATTGTTCTTTATCAGAATAAATTAGATATTCTCCAAGGTTGTATTTTTCCTCAATGTTTTCATTGTGTGACTAAGGGAAGTAGCTAATACATGATTTTTTAAACAGCCTATACATGTGTTTTTTTTAACCAACTTTACCAGGGGTACCAATAATTGTGGAGGGCGCTGTACTTACAGACATACATACACACAAACACACATACACATGCATGCACACACACACACATACCCCCCACACACATATATTCACACACACACACATACACACACACACACACACTTGATGGAAGTCGAGCCATAGACGCACTATACTCTCTCATGGCCAGTTTCTCTGTCAACCCTCTGAAGGCCATTTCATGTTTCCTATTTTTCTCACCCTTTTCTTTCTTTCTTTCTTTCTTTCTTCTTTCTTTCTTATTTCCTCTACCGTACTTAATGTGTCTGAGCTGTCAGACGTCAAAACAACAGTATGTGTGTGTACACTTCTCTGGAAGTGCTACTTACACTTATAACTATATACTGTATGTCTGAGTACGTGTGTGTGTGTGTGTATGTCTTCTACATGGACAACCTATGCTGCGAATACTGCAGATGGATCTGAGTAGGTCACCCAACGCGTGACCTTATAAATACAGCAGCACACACTGAAGGCATCAGTGGGGCCCGAAGAGAGGCCCCTGATGGCCCCCACTGCCCCTCAGCAAAACACATTACAGACACGAAATGAAAATTGCATTCCTGTGACCTGCCCCCCCCCCCACACACACACACACACTCTCAATTGTTTTCAGCTCACCGTACACCACAGCCATTTTCCCCTTACCTTTTCCGGCTTATAGTGGGGACTGACGGGAATGGGGCGCCCATGCATCAGTGACTTTGAGCCCAAGGGCTCTGGGAAGCACTGTTGGCGTTTATGCGCATCCACTTCAGGACATTGTGCTGGAGAGTCTCAGCGCTTCTTTATCTGAACTATCAGACAGAAAGACAGAGAGGCCGAAAGAGAGATGGAGAGAGAGAGAGCGAGAGAGAAAGAGAGAC
>PYXC01002372.1:1097500-1435000 GCA_015244755.2 Tenualosa ilisha
GCTTTCTATGCCTAGTATGATGAACTCCCCACCTTGCTCCATTCTGCTGGTATGCAACATATACAAACCAATAACAAACCTACATGCAGCCTGTAGACTGGGCCTCTAAGAGTCATTGTTTGACCAGCGTACTGAAAAGACAAATAAAACTCATTTACTAAGCACATATTGTATAAAACAATGATGTGGCATTATTGGAAGCATACATTTAGATATAACCTACTGCATATTGATAATGTCCTTCCAGTGTCCCTGTTGCTATGAAATACTTCATGCAATGAAAAACTAAGTAAGCAGCATACATTTCATATGTACTTGTGTACTGTTTGTACAACAGTGAGTATGAGTGTCAAAATTCAGCGCCCAACACCATAAGGTAATGCAGGTTCTGTATAAATCATGACAACGCCCTGTTCAATGGTTGGCACGAACCACTGGTGTAATATACGTACACAGACACACCTGCAACTCAAACACTGCCTTTATGCCAGCATAATGCCCACTGTTCTGAGGATGATGGCAGTTGCTTTGTGCCTAGTTGAGGCAGCCCTCATGAACTTTACAACTTTACTTGGCTGGCACTGCAAGAGCTGGGATTACATATGTTTCCCTTTTTAGCACCAAGCAACAATGACAGGCACATGATAGACAGTGACAAATATCCTTTTCAGCACCTGAAATAAACCACCCATGATATGGACAACAACATAGACAGGTTTCACCGTGCTAAGTAAAATGACTGCCGCTGATGAATGCGGTTTCGGCATTGACAGTTTTGGCACTGATTGAAAAAATGAACAAATGGCACTTAAATCTTTTGTTACAAAGAAGATATATTTGCTGTTATACTCGTTCATTGCTCTGACTGGCCGTTGCATACAGAAGCTTTTTGATATGCATCTGTAGGTGCAGCTGTTTAGATGGGAGACTACTGTCCATTGCCAGACCCAATATTTTCCTAGATGTTGTGTAGGCCAGCGGTCATAACATTTTATCTTAGCGCTAAAAGAAAACCTAAATCGCACTAAAAGTTCTAGTGTTTTCTCTAAAACTTATTCACAAAGCTGCTGAAACCAACTTTTAGTAAGTTCTATAGGACAAAATAAAAGCTCTGTTGATATGGTTGAAATCACCTCTCATGAAAGAGATTGCTTACTGTTACCTCCATGATTGGTTGATGAGTAACAGGTCTTGCTGTCAGCTGGTAGGTGTGTGTTGTGTGACTAGCAAGATGCAACCATGGTGAGTACTGACACCGTTAACGGAATGCACTGCAGATTGACAAAGCATCTTTGCATTGTTTCTGCATTTAATAATACAATTGCGTAGATTTGATTATAAAGAGAGTGTGCATATACTTTCACAAGGATTTTGGTTCATGTTGGTGGCATCCTTACATTCCTTGCAAGCTGCACATTTATTCTGAGGTGACAGGTACCTTAAAGAAGTAACTCCACATGTGCATTTCACAAGATTGCTACATGCCAAATGCTGCCTCCCAATGTTTTATGAGTTGGTCTTAGTGAGTTAGAAGTCCTCTGGATTTCTTCTAAGTTGCCCCACACTGAAGTGCTACTTTTAGCACTAAATTTCTTTGTGAATTACTCTTAGTCAACAAAATTAGTCCTGAATTAGTTCCTGAGTCCTGAAGTTATGACTGACACATCCATTACTTTTAGGAGTTATGAGATACTTTTAATCCGAAGATTCTTTTTGAACATGACCCCAGGTTCCCAGGCTACACTTGATGAGTAAACCTGTTTAGAAACAGTGCATAAATGGTCCAGAAATGGTACATATTAGTACCTCAGCATTTAACTGTGACCCCCGTAGGGTACATTGGTAAAAGCTGTGCCACAGAGAACCTCAATAATATCTTTTTTCTTTAAAAGCATGAAATAAGAGCATACATAAGAGCATAAAAATACATAAAATAGTGTGAGTGTGAGACCATGACTGTGAGAAAAAAGAAAAAAAGAGGAGTAGGTCTGAGAGCTGGTGGGCTCCTGCTGTCAGACAGAAGCCCTTTCGTGAGCGTCGCTCTGATAATCCCAGGTCTGAGTGCATGAAGCAGGAAGAGATTATGGCGGAAGATTAGATGCTGCTCGTTTGCCTGTGAACTTCAAAAAAAATTGTCCTTACCTTAGTTGTGTGGCCAGTTATACAGGCATACAGAGTGCACTCTCACACACACACTCATACATACACACTCACACACACTCATACACATTCATACACACTCACACATACACACACACAGCATGAAGAATCTGACCCAGATGTGGACCGTTTGCCAGGTGAGAGAGTGGTGGGTGGGGGGTGAGAGTTTGAGACAGATTTATCGGAGTGGATCTGATTGTGAGACACACACACACACACACACACACACACACACACGCACACGCACAACACACTCCCTGCTGACTGACGCGGCCGCCGCTACACAGGCCCTGCCACAGTAGTGAGGTCATGAAACAAACGGAACCACTTCGAAAAAAAACAACCCTCTAGCTTTTGCCTGGATACTCAAGGATACAAACAACGCCCCCTGCCCCGACCCCCCACCCCTCCATACACATACACACACACACATATGCACACACATACACACATACACATGCTTATAAACCACCCTTGGCCAGAGATGACAACACTGGTGGATGACAACAGTTGGTAAACAAATGACAACAAGTATCAGACAGGCTCAGCATAGAGAACATGGAGAGACAAAACATGAAACCAGATGAGAAATGAAAACAAGAGAGAGAAACAGACAGTGAGAAATCAAGGAGAAAGTGTGAAGGGTTCAACAAAACACAAAATGCTCTACGACAGTGTGGGAGAGAGTAAGAGAAGAGAGGGGGAGAAAGAGAGAAAGAGATAAGCTTGGAGTCCAGGCCTGAGACAAGAGTGAGTTTACATAAGATAGAGCACTCAGAGGTTAGCCCAATACTAATCTCTACAGTTGAAATCTACAGAGGGCTTTATAGGGTGTGTGTGTGTGTGTGCGTGTGTGTGTGTGTTGACAGTGTGTGACGGTACCTGATGGTCAAAGAAAACAAAAAGCCATCTTTCGCCTTTCTTAATGTACACTCTCTCACACGCAAACCGCATACGAGAAAAGGAGAGACTGACAATGAGACAGACAGGCAGAGAGAGAGAGCGAGAGAGAGCGAGAGAGAGAGAGAGACTAAATGCGTGCAAATACACACACAAAACTCCTGACTCCCCAAACCAAACATGAGAGACAGCAGGCTGGGGCTTTAAAATGCCAAATACCCCACAGGACTGCACTGAGTCACACCAGCTAAAACCAACACCCCTGCCATCCACTCATCAATCTCACACAAACAAATAACGGTGCCATTAAGGCATACTACACATGGCCTTGAGCCCATGGCTGGAAGTGGTGTTGGCACACCACCACCTGGGCTGGGCACATACCTGGTTGTACAGAAGAAGTCACAGTGGTGGCCTTCAGTCAGCTCAGCTCAGCTCCTTGCTAGAATGGCGCCCTCCCTGGGTCAAAGCTCCTAAGAAACAACAACAGACAGGGACGACATAAGCATCTGGGGGAAACAAACCACACACACACACACACACACACACACACACACACACACACACCACACACACACACACACACACACATACACACCACTCTCACTGACTAATCATCATCGCCTCATTTAGCCACTCAAGAGCTTGACAAGCCGATCACTTTTTGTTTGGACTCCACACCCTAAACACTGGACAGTCTCCAGAGTTTAGTACTCTTGGGATATATCCAGGAAATGCAACATAAATGTTTGGAAACACCCATAAAGCTCTGTTTTGGCAATCCCATGATTCTACCGCCCCAAACAAGCAAGACCTAAAAGGTATAATAGCTCTAGGGGGAGCCTGGATTTTTGACTGTGTGTGTGTGTGTGTGTGTGTGTGTGTGTGTTTATATGTACATACAGGCCTGTGTATTAAGTATGTGCATACCTGTGTGCGTTTCTGCCTGTGTGCATAATGACATATTATAAATACATACACACCTATATCAAGTGTTATGCATAGGTGTACCTGCGTGTGAGTGCGGAGGGGTCTGTTGAGTAATAATGTATGTTGTGTGTGTGTGTGTGTGTGTGTGTCTGACAGGATACATGAAGGTGTAGTGAAACAAGCACAGGGCAGGGTAAAATGACAAAGTGGTTAAGGGCAATGCTCTTCCCAACCCTGTCTATTGATTGCTCCACCAGTGATGATGATGAGACATGTCTGCTCAAGCATGTCTTGAGCCATGTTTTCACAGCAGAGGCTATAAAAGGGACACAAAATTTGACATCTGGCTATAAACATAAACATATTTACCAAAAAAACTAACAAAAAAATAAAACAACAAAAAAACTGAAAGCCAGAAACATTTTTAAGCAAGCATTGGGCTTGGTTCAGGTGGGACTCCACTGAAAAAGAACTGCTACCTAACTGCCTATGGATAAAGTGTGTCAAAGTCAGCATACTGCCAGGTCGGGTTTAACAGTGTGTGCTTCTAATGAGGTGATGGCGTGGCTCTGCCTGAAGCGACGGCTCTAAATCCCCAAAGGGATAAATCAGGAGAGCCCAGGAGATATGCTGGCCTGCACAGAGACCGCAAACGGGGTGCGAGTTCCCTTCACACTCAGGCTTCACATTCCAGCAGAAATTCCTCGAGGGGTCTATCCGAGTGGAGCAAAGCATGTGTGTGTGTGTGCGTGCGCGTGTGTGTGTATGTGAGTGGGTGTGTGTGTAAGTGCTGCTGACCAAGCCATTCTGTCAAGGATGGAGATGTGACAGTACAGACAGATAGTAGAAATGCTAAATGGCTAACAGGGAGCAGAGGGGAAGAGCAAAGATGGTGTGCACAAAGGGTTGCATGAAACCATCTCTCTCACACACACACACACACACACACACTCTCACACTCACACCTAAACCACATCCACATACAAAGAACAGACACCTGTCATATCAGTGTGAGAAGTGACAGCAGGAACAGCCAGCAATGGTGTCAGATGGCTGGGGGGAGCAGAGTGTGTGTAAAGGGTTGGAAACCATCATGTACACACACACACACACACACGCACATACACATATGCACTTACACACACTCACTCACATGCCCTCACACACACGTGCACACACACCTAAACCACAAGGTAGAGAGACCTGTCAGATCAATGAGTGTCAGCATACACTCTAAGTGTGGATCTCAGGGGAAACGCATACATATGCATATGCACTCACACACACTTAGACCTTATCATTCTGAGGACATGCTGTCAGAGACCTGAGGGGAGCAGGCGAAATACTGATGCAGGGAAAGAGGAGGAAGCAAGAGAAAAGACAGATGAACAGATAGAAAAAAACAAAGGAAGAAAGGCAGATGGACAGATAAACAATTAGTGTGTACATTCTCCTCAAGCTTTTCCAGTTTGTCCACCTCAAAATCAGCGACTCTCTCTCTCTCTCTCTCTCTCTCCTCTCTCTCTCTCTCTCCCTCTCTCTGGTCTGTCTCCACAGAGATGCATCGCTCTGGAAGGAAAACAAAAGCAACGGCCACTGCTAATGACCACCATTACCAGACAGCCCGCAAGCAGACAATACCACTTATTGTGCCTTGTAAAACATCAGCCTGTTCCTGCGGCCTCCGCTCTGTCTGTTTTCACTTTTCCTCGCTACGTATATATCTAACCACCTAGAGCCAGGAAGGAGCCTCCGTTCGGCGTACTCGTTTGTGACACGGAAATCACTGAATCGACAAACTACCATTGAGAAGTGGTGAGCCCAAGAGAGAGAGAGGAAGGGGTGGGCTGGGTGCCTGCGGCGCTTTCGCCATTTCCCCCCGCCAACTCAAAGGAAGGCGGCAGGGGATAGCCTGAGAACTGACACAAACCAGCGGAGAAGCCTACAATGCTGTAATAGAGACTAGCATATGGAAGACATTGAGAGCAATTACAGTACAGTAGTTGAGTTAGTTACACAAGCTATGCAATATGTACACATTCAAGCCACAAAGCTCTGGAGCTGGCAGCCTTGGGTTGGGGTGGTGGTGTGGGGTGCAGCCTGCTCTTGGCTGGGCAATGAGAGAAGAGAGGGAGGCTTGTTGCCCATCCAGGCCCGGGTGCCAGTAGAAGCAGCAGATTGGATGTTTTGAAGAGGGGATGGCAGAGGTATGGGAGAGGGTGGCAGGTCTGAAGGAGTTGTTTTGGATGGTGGAGCAGAGCAGGTGGAAGGTGGATGAGTGAGTGGGTGGATATGAGGCTGTACGGGTTTCCCAAATCTTACCTGCCTTTACAGGCTTGGAGGCCTCAGCAAGAGGAACTGACAGCTCTTAATCCAATCCTGTCAAAACAGCGCACTTGGACGTCCAGTTTTCATGGGTAACATGATTTCTGGATTGAGTTCAACAGTGTGAAAACACAAATGTATATAGCTTTGTTGATGTGGTTCACCAGGCTTTCTCTTTAAGTATTTATTCATTTATTTATTTAAATACGGTCCACATTCATCTGAGCGTATAGACTCCTTTGGGATTTATTTCTGGCTTGTGGACATGCTGGTTGGACGGCAGTCAGATGCTGCCTCTGCTCATCAGAGGAAAGAACGAGAGCTTTTCTTTCCTCCAGAAAGAGAAGGAGAGGCTTGGGCCTTGTGATTTTGGGCCGGTCTGGTTGGTAAATCCAAGACGGGACTGCCATCTTTCTGGCTCTCATCTTCTCAGTGGAAAATGATGACTGCGTGTTATTCACTTGTAGCAGTGAGTCCGCGCTCTGTGGGTACTTGCTGTTCCACAGCCACAAGGAACAGAATTTGGCGTAGTTGATGAATATTTTGAAGAGGGAAAACAGTCTGGCCTTTTTTTTCTCTCTGTATGTTTCAGTTTTTCGCCAACTGAAGGCTGGTGTTCAGAGGACAGTCCAGCAAACCATTTCTTTCAGTATCATCAGACTTGTTTGTGAAGCGTCTTTGTTTCATGTATATGTGTAAGACGACCAGAGAGATATGTTGAGTTGAGTCACCAGTGTCAGTGCCAGACATCATCTCTTTATTTTGGTTCAACACAAATCACCGCTGGCCAGAACTAAAATCAATGCATCTGCTTGGAATGGTGGCTGACCATGCTAAGTCAAGCTCGATGGATGCAATCAGTTTTCAGTTTGGTTTTTCTATGGGCTGAACACTGTATCCATTTCATCTACCCTTTGCCAATTCTTAACTCACATCTCTTTTGAATTTGTGAGTGCACGGAGGGTGTTAGCTGAAGAGCTGGGCTTGTGGTACATCAACTAAGATTGTAATGTGATAAAAAACAAGGACTATTGTTCCCTTTAGTCTTTAAAAACTGCTTGCCTTAGGTTGGCAAAGAAACATCTCTAAAAGCACTGAGAAAGTTAATATTATCCATTTGTATAATGTATCCAAACATAGGACAACACATCACTACAGAGCTAACCCAAATGCTTTCCAACAGTTAAGCAGAACACAGCTGGTTCTAACAGTTCCCAACTGGACAGAGCAATATAGTTGGCAATGACATTGTTCCACTCAGACCAGCACAAACCGCTCAAGACCACTGTGCACAGCTGGAAAGTGGGCAGGACAGCACAGTATAACACACTTATATCAAACAATCTGGAAAGGGAGACTGAGTGCAGCACTGGCTATGAACAGAGTATGGGCCTGCTAGCATGCTACAGCTAACATGACTAGCTAAAGGCCAATGCCTCATGGACCCGAGCTACAGCATACTCCCCAAGCACAACAGGGCACAGTTATCTCTGACATTAGCAAAGCACAGCGTCCCACCACTGCTTATAAAATTCCTATGGTACAGGACAATTGACCACCTCCCCAAACTGATCATGCGCTTTTCCACTCTAGCACTACTCTACGCAACTCACGTGATTGGTCTGAGAAGGCTGACAAAAGCGACAAGAGGCACACGAATCAACCCTGCCTGTCAATCTCCGGACAACTGAAAAGTTGTTCAGTCAAATAAAATAATACATAATGTATGTCTTGTATTTGATTTACTGGGCCCCTTTTGAAAACACTGTGCTTGTATTGTTGGTTACAAGCATGTTTAACCTGCAATCATGAATAAAGAAAGGGAAGGCACACACACACACACACACACACACAGTGAGGTATGTGGAACGATAAAGGCAAAGTTAATGTCCCTGATGTTTTGGAACCATAATCATAACCTTGTCCACTCTTGTAAAATAAAATATTCATGAATTTGAACTATGACACTCCTTTTGAGAACATAAGGTTATGGCACAGAAGACGCTACCTATTGGGGATATTGCCTTTGGAGATACTATCTTACCTGAAACCTCTCTAACACAGCCTGTCATTACAGGCATAAGTGAGCATGCGCCAGTCTCAGCCCTCAGACTATATAATGTGGCAAATGCACGTCATCTACCCCTTTCACACTTGAAGCATGACAGCTGAAGTGTGCAGAGGCAAGGCAGGTGCCATCTCGTGTTCTCCCTCAGAGAACCGAAGTTATTTGCCATAATCTTACATTCTCTTTCAGTCAAAACACCTTGATGGCACCTATCGGGAACAGAGCGTCTAAACATGGTGCTGTACGTCCCACAGGACAGACTGAGCTGAGTGAACATCGCCACACAGTCGCTAGCCATAAGGGAGGGCAGGTGTCCACACTGGCCTTCTTGTCACCAGAATGTGAAAGAATGTGTCTTTCAAAGCTATGGTGACGATCCAGTCATTCAGGCGTCTCAGATCCAAAATCGGTCTCATGCTCCTGTCCCTCTTTGGGATGACACAGTAACAGCTGTACAATTGAAACAGCGCCCTTTGCAAGGGGCTTGGATATCTCCTGCATGTGTCTGCATGTGTGCATGTTCCTCCAGACAATGGACAATGCCATTGAACCTTGGAGGCAAACTGAAGCATGTAGCCCGTCGAGACTGTAGGGGGGGCCTAAGCGAAAGATTGTGCGTGAGACAAGGCAGTGCGCTCGTACATTCAGTTACAGAAACTGGACTCTGCTCCCATGTTCTTCTCCGCCATGTTGGCCATGGTGCCGCAGGGCCGGGAGGGGAGCCTGCTGAAAAGCTGGAGCACCTCTAAGTCTTAGCAGGAAGTCACGTAGAGGGGTTGACGCGGTCAGTAGTTCGCTGGAAAGTCAAAGAGGAAGATGGCGTGCATTCGCCACATTTTATAGCCTAAGGGCTGAGACAGGCGCATAGAGAGTTGTGTTAGAGAGGGTTCAGGTGAGATAGTATCTCGATATGTGATATCCCCAATAGCAAGCATCGAACTGCTTTGACTGAAAGAGAACATTAGTTCCATCGTGAAAAGATAGGCTATCGTAGGCTTGTTGGTTAAGAGCATGTTTAACCTGCAACCATGAATAAAGAAAGGGGAGGACACACTGTGAGGTGTGTGCGTGCACTTAATTTGAAAGGCTTCTTTACTATTTCCAAGTTTTGTCCTCATATTCTTAATGTTTGGAAATAATAAGAAAATAACATGGAGCGACCTGTTTATTAAGTTTAACTTGCAAACTTGTAGGTCTACAAAATGGGAGAACTAGATAGAAGGAGACAGACGTGATAAGAGTGAATAACGGGGAGAGCATTTTGATCAGTTGGGATACCTCCCTGAAATTTCTTTTTGCAGGTTGGGATGCAAGCTACTTTACTTTGTCTTGTGCTAATTTCAGATGGCCAGTAAGCATAAATAATCAGCCTACACTTTTGTTCGTAAACTAAGTAGCTAGTTTTCATGTTACCAGCCCGACCCCGACCTACCACATGCACACTGAAGAGGTACCGTGTTGTTATGGTAAACCATCCTAACCAAAAAACAACAAAAAAGGGTCATATGAGAGTAACTGCCATGCCTCAATGAGGACCCCCCACCCACCTCCCAAACACACCTCCACTCCCACCCCCACCACCTGTTTCCATCAGCACATTAGCAGAGCCATCCTGAAGGCAACCACTTAATAGTCAGTGGGGGTTTGCGGATAGGAGACAGTTGAGATGGTGGGTTTGGAAGACATTTTGCTGGAATTCTGTGGTGTTTGTTTATTGTATTTATGCCTGTGAGAGTCTTTTAATGTACTTCCTGTTTGGGCTGGCAGCTACTGTTCTGTACACTTCGTCCAAGACAAATTGCCATTCCTGGAACAATGCATACAATAAAAACAAAATAATACAACATTATTCAATTCACTACTAATGAGGCAGTTGGTTGGTTCTGAGGCATGTGAAAGGCAATGATCTATTCGAATATATTTCCTGAATTGGGAATTTACTTCTTAAGCTACCCAATACTATAAAACAGGGGTAAGACAGACCTCTTGAATACACAAATGTTTTTGCCATTAACGTTAAAATCTCGTTTACACCATCCATAGTCCATCTGTACACTACACTTTAATAGTTACAGTGAAGGCATTCAACCTATCACATTGACATTATCCTTTCATTCTAAGGTATTATAATGTTATGATACCAATAGTGTAGTGAAAATGATCTTACACTAGAATAGACTGCAGACTACTTACTAAGATGACGTGACAAGTCTATCGCTAAGAGTATTTTACTGAACAACACTCAACTATGCTTTCCGGTAACTAAGTTCATGTTTCTATTTCTTTTTCCTTCTTTCTTTGCTGACTGAAATGTTTTATATGCAGAATGCTCTGCCCTCATTCACTCAATTTATGAATCTTTCTACATCCTGTGTGCATCCACTATCAGGCTCTCACTAAAGATAACACAAAACATAGCTGGCCCAAAGCTTAAGAAAATACCAGAACAGATTACTGCATGGAAAGTAGGGATTGCCCTTTTTTTTTGTCCGGTACATGACACAAGGTTCAATGAAGACAAATGTGTTTTTTTATATATATATGGGGCTAAAACTGGGTCAAATCCAAATTCAATTCAAATCTTGAACATACACTCACTAAAAATATGCTGGACCCTCCCTTGGCAGACAATGTTTAAGCAGAAAAAGTAAAAGGGAGAGAGAGAGAGCAGAAATAACATGAAATGTGGAAAAGTGTCTGGACAACCATGCAGAAGGATGAGATAGGGAGAGTGTGCTGCAGACCTCAGATCTGTTAACAGGTCTCTTTTCCCAAACACTGCAAGCAAGTCTTAAGATAACATGGGAAACACTGTCCCAGTTTAAGCTTAATAGAGGAATATGAACAAAGAGATGTGATAACACAAGCATAAGTTTATAGCAAAAACACTCACCAACACAACGGGGAGATAATCCTGTCCTTTTTTTGCTCACCCAGAGCACACCTTTCACTGGCACACCTGCATATTATCCCACACACATTCTTAGAAAGCCGGTGTCATTTCTTTGCCAGGGCATCTGCAAGTAGCACTCTACTCTCAACACCGTGAAACAGGAATGTGCCTGGTTTGAGGGGAACAATACCATATTTTCTTGTCCGTTTGTCAATGTCAAAGCAGACACACACACACACACACAGACTTCACACACACACACACACACACACACACACACACACACACACACACACACACACAACACAAACACAGACACACACATCACCTCTATCATAATAAATACTGAAAAATAAATAAACCATAAATAAATCGATAAAATTCCCTTCCACACAATTACTATACAATCTGCTCGATGCTACATCAAAGTAGTCTGAATCTTTCCTTTGTACAGTCAGGATTAGTTATTTTCTTTCTCTAGATTACAGGGGAGGAAAAAGAGTTGGAAAAATGACACAAAGTGGGAATTTCAACAAAACAAAAATATGCAAGTTGGGCTGTGCTAGTATGGTGATGGTTATCGATGTTAACAATAAGTGCGATATGTGAAACCTGGTTGTTGTTGTTCTTAATAACTGGGATATGTCAATCCAGGAAACAGAGAAAAGTGTGGAAAAATGTAGCCTGGGAACCAGGCCTACATCAACTACGGTGTAGGGTCTGTCAACGAGTGACTCACCTTAGTGCAGCAAATGCATAATTTGAGTAAACAATGGTTTTAATTGCAGTCAGGCACTCATTTAGAAGGAAAATAAAATGTCCATCGATTAACGACAGACAGCAAAGCAATGCTTTCATTGGCTATGAATCATATGATGCCAGTCCCATGCTGGATAAGCAGTTGTGATTTCTGGCTCCTGTATTTTTGGTGAACTGGTAATAAGCTAAGGAGTTGAGTTTGGATCCTGGATTTTTGACAAATTGGTAATGGGCTGCAGGACTTATAGCCAGACAGACCTGCAGAGCACACTAGCGATGGGTTTTTACCCAGGCCACATACAATGCCTTCCTTCAACAGCAAATATAAAGCAAGATGTAGCAGTAGGTGCTGGGTGGAATGGCATACACATAAAAGTTGTTTTCACATTGCCCCAGTTGTTGAATACGGTGTCACTTTTGGAAGGAACAATTTAGCATGTAGCCCACACCTCATTGTAACACTAATGATGAGAAGTGTTACCACTCACCCACTCTGAAGCCCAAGCTTGACACATCCTATGGGGGCGATTTGAACAGTTGTTTTCATGGGTTTGCACACTCACACTGATTGTGTGGCACGGGATTGATAGTAGTGGAACTTTGTACCTCATACTGAGTCATGTTTGTAGTAATTCCAACACTGAGGAAACACAATAAATGGCTATGCATTTATCAGGCTATGGAATCAGATCACAAGACATCAGCAACCTTTGGGTCAAATTCTAAATGCTGCTAGCCAACATCTGGGCAGTACTGCATCAAAGCTGTGATGCATAACATGACGCATCTAGCCTTAAGCTTATGGATTTTAAAGGCTGTGTGAACACAACACATAAGAAAACCCATTAGGACATCCAGCTAACCAAAATATATAAACAATTCAGATCAGTGGTTTAGATGATGGTGCCAAACAGTGGAAATCAATTAAGCTCTTTTTCTGGGGGATTTACTTTGAGTCTGATTCTGGATAGCTCATTGGGGTATAAGAACCTAGGCCAGACGGCCATGCTATGAACCCTCTCATTTTGAAAAGGGAAAAAAACCATTTATGTGCAAACTGCAGAACCAGCGTTTGTCAAAGCAAAACTGCTCACCCATCCCCAAACGGAACCTATTCAGTATGTAGCATTAAACCTACCAATAACTAGTCCCTGCCCAATGAGGACAATCCACCACAAAGCTGCATACTTTAGTACTTAAGTTATGCATGTGATTTATTTGGGAGTGTGGGATTTAAAAGGTCATCTGGCTCTAATTTGCCTGTGCTGGGTTGACTAAATGAGATGGGGCTCATAACTGCTGATGAATAAAATAAGACAGTGTGCGAACTCAGTCACAGATTCTCCAGTGGCAACTGGGTTGGCAGAAGCTCACGTGTGCTGACTTGGCTGGCTTGGGATAATGAAAAGATTCCCTTACATTCAGCATCAAAACACAATAGTATTAGCCCCCCTCACTGAAGCCACAATGTTTTATTACAAAACAAAAGCACCCATTGCACAGACTGCAAATCAGAGGCATCAGAGCCCAAATCAGATGTCAAAAAGCTTAGGGAGAACATACAATATCATGGACCAAAAACAAAGATAACACAATAGATCTGTAAACTATTAAGTCATAATCTTGTTTCGGTTCATGTCTTTTTCCAAAATAATGAGCAGAAAAAAACTAAACAAAGAAGGCTGTTATCCCAAATTCTGCTGCAAACTCTCATGACTTGTAGCTGAAATACAACATCCTTTGCAATGAAAACTCTTTTGTGCTCCAACAACAAGATCTAGATGAACTAAAATTCACTAGGCAGGGCTAGGCTTGGGAGGACGAGGTCAAGAATCTGATCAGGGACATCCGTTCAGCTCTGGCAATTTAGCAGAAAAAAAAGAGTATTGGCATATAAAACACTGACGTCTCCTCTGAGACCCTCTAGGGTCAGGTCCATCCCTGCACAGCCTGTGGTCCACCATTACAGCACCTCATCTGTCTTGCTATTGGTCCATGGGAATCCACGGCTTTAAAAAATGTTTAGTAGACCTCTAGGCTTCCTGTAAACTCGGCCATTTTCAGTGACTAAGCAACATAACCAATCATCCATGGACTGGAAACTGGCTTCCAAGAACTGTCATGTCTCTCTCTCTCTCTCTCGCTCCCTCTCTCTGCTTCTCTGTTTCCTATTTTTAACTTTCTCTTGGTCATTATGTACAGTATCTCCACATACACCATAAGAAAACATCAAGTCTGGACCTGGCACTGTAAAGCTTTCTCCAGTCGCAGTTTTATTCATACGACTCCGGCACCTTCTTTCATCTTTATCTTTCCTTCATGCTGCCTTCCCTCCACTTCCTGCCAAACAAGCAAATGAGAGAGAGAGAAAGGGGGAGTGCACAAATGTGTTTCTCTGTGTGTGTGTGTGTGTGTGTGTGTGTGTGTGTGTGTGTGTGTGTGTGTGTGTGTGTGTGTGTGTTGGAGAGAGTGTGTGAGTGTGGAGGGAAGGGAATGATGGTAAGTTTGAAAAATACACTGACAGATAATAGTTATTTCTGAATGCATGTTGTGTTTGTGCTTTTGCAAGAGACAGAAAGAGTAAGAGCATTTTGGTGAATTTACACAGAGTTATCCCTCTGTGTCTGGGTGTGTCAGTGGGTATGTCTGCACGTGCATTCTCTCACACAAGGGATATGGAGAGATCACAGCAGAACACCACACGGCATACCTGCCAATTAACTCCTTTAACAGTTTAGCACACCCACCACAGAGTCTTTATCTACCTGCTAATTTTCTCTTGGCGCTCTCAGTGACACAATTCAAGCATCTCAAGAGACACGCTACGAGCAGTTAACAAAGAAATGAGCGGTGAGTTGCATTTGGCCGAAGTCTGCATCTCCTCCATAAGTGCTTGATTCAGGCCCAGGGTGCAAACCCTCTCGGTTCCATCTGGAACATGGTGTGCTGAGACACTATGTGAGAGCCACTGGCAGAGGCTCCCCCGGAGGTCACAGCACAGCGCCTGTGTCAAATGGAGAACAAAAGCCAGCAAATCTGGACAGCTTCCAGGCCGGACTAGGGTATTAATGAAATAATAACTTAATGGCAGCCCAAACCAATCCTTTCTGACATCTCAGAGTCTGAGATTTCCAGTCCCTTTTGATGTCGATCAGAGGAAAAATTTCAAAACTCCAGCTTCCCCAGGGTAGAAGAGAGATGGTGATGCCAATAATGTGTGTGTGTGTGTGTGTGTGAGAGAGAGAGAGAAAGAGGAAGGTAACACTCCCAATTATCCAACATTTCTTGGCTCCCAGTGCAGCGCAGGGAAAGTGCATGCCACATCTGGCATAATCATATTTTTGTGAGTGCATAACCAAAACACATGGGCAGGAATGAAAGGACGCCTTTCCCAGGACAGTCAATCTTGCGCAGCTCAATGAAACAGGGGGGGGAGAGGAAAAAATATCATTTCCTTTCATCATATAAGAGTTTTCTTGTGTTAACAAACACACAGTCTCTCTCCCATGTCATTATGCTCGGCCTGACTAAGACCGGATAACCACCCTCCCAATAGCCAGCACTACACACACTCACAAAGAAAAAAAACACTGCAGACTAATGGCATCACACCAAAGGCACAAATGTTTTTTTTTATTTTTTTCTCTTCCAGTGACCTACTAACCTAAATTGTCCATAAGTCAGTTGTCTAAAAAATTCTCAAGCTAAAGTTTAATATGCAAGGATACACAATTCACACACACAAATGTGCAACATCATGACATAAACCATGAGAGGTTAAACTGCAAGAGAGGTTAAAACTTAAGAGCTTTGGTTTGATGAGATGTGTGAGAGAACACATGATCCAAGGATTCTACAAAGGGCCGCAAGCTGTGACTCGGTATGATATGATCGCGAATAGAGATGTCCTCTCTTCAGTTTCACAGAAGAAAAATTTTACAGTTATTGTACTAGTGTTTGTGTTAGTGCTTGCATAAAAATAAGCCCATTCAGACATGCAGCAAAGCAGGATCTTGCTGTAAGTTCCCTCTCATATGCACATTATAGCTTACAGGGCCTAATGCAAATTCAGGAGAGGACTGCATGTGAACGAGGCAACAATCCCTCATATCTTTCCTCCAAGTTTAACATTCACACTCTTTCTTGTCAGATTCTGGTCTAAATTTCAACTGGCACTTTGCACACAAAATCCTTGTGGTAGAATTTTCCCAGGATTATTAAGTGAGGATTTCCTGTTCCAAATAAGCAGTTAGCACAGACTAATTTCATTGGGTTTGAACACTTACAAAGCCAGAGAACAGCATTGTCTTAAAGTATGTAATGTATCCTGAATACCACATAGGCCTCTATCAGTTTAGGATGATGTGCTTGAGGCATTCTCTGGATCCTCCCAGCTCCTTTCTCTTCTCCAAAGACTGCCTCCTTCAAGAAACAGCCAAATTTCTCACAGATATTGATAACTTACTTTTAAATTTCATCTTTTTATGTTTAGGCCATTTCAGCTAACCTTTTTGGTTGGAAGTCTTTAAAAAATATAGGACACTGCTAGTTTTGTAGGTTAACAAGCACATACTTTCATAAATCATTCATCACAGCCAATATTTAATTTGGTCATTTTAATAAATATGGCATGAATATGTTTGGTTTCCATTTGTCATATGTCTGTCATCATTTAACAGGTCAACGTGACGTCATAAAGTAGCCTTCAGCATCCTAATCGGGCTATACCAAGTGAGATTAGGGTATGTCAAACAAAATCTCCTCATAGTTTTTGTTTTTCAAAACATCGTTTTACAAAGGAGGGAGATGAATAACATCTAAAACGTGGGTACATACTAGGCTCCTCCAAATGTCAGCCCGTTACGCAGTCTTCGTGCACTGCTTGACTGAACCTGTCGAAGTAGTTCTATCCTCATGTCATCACCTCTCAAGTTCAACGTGAGGACAAGCATCCGGATAGTGCGTCCCAACAACACTGCCTATGGTGAGGCACTCTCAGAAGACGGCGCTGCAGCGGATAAGTACTCACCCGTAGATTTATCTGTGGAGCTCGCTTGTCCAGGTAAACAGTGCTGCCGATCAATGTTCCGGATAAGCTCTTTGCACCGGTGCTGTGTGCTAACGCTCCCGCACACCCCTCTTTGCCTCAACCCACACGGTTCTTCTCTCGCGCGGGGGTCCCCTCCTTCCCACCCACACCCTCACTTAACCTCTGCACTGCCGTCAAGATGAACAGCTCAGCACCACGTAAGAAACTGAGAAGGGACACTGAATGGGGTTGGCAAGAAGAGTATAGCTTAGGTTGTGGACAGGGACAGTTTGGTCTTCTGCATTGTTTGTTTATGGCTATAGTTCTAGCGCAAAATAAAATGCACTTCGGTTATCGAGCATTGAAATGATACTGGATAGCCTGTATTACAAAGTGTCAATATGCAACTGTAGTAGGAATCAAAACATTTGCATGGATTTAAAATTCCTCCGTTGTTTATTTTTTTATTTTATTATTTTTTTGGTAGCATGAAGACTGACTTCCACTTCTGACGAGACCGTTCAAGTGCCCATAGTTCACTGAAAGTAAACAGGACTGTTGTGTTATTGTTACCACTTACAGTAGTGTAGAGTATTAGGTTGCTGTTACATAATTAAAACTAAGAGCATTTTATGATTGCAAATGTTGGCTGCCTGGAAAGGGCTAATGGTTAAGGTACAATAGCGGCAAACTAACCAATATCATAGGCCTATAAAGAATATCAGGGCAAAATTATCATTGAAAAGCACATAAAAATCCGATATTTATACAATTCTGTTCCTTTTAATGTCAAGCTTTCCACTTTTGCTTAAGACCCATTGTTTTATCAGGTCCTGATAAAACGGTATGAAGTTGAAGCTATAGCCTGCACTGGATATGACAGTGGTGGTATTTTGTAATAGCAATGGCAAAGGCTATAGACTGTGTAGAATTACTGTTCTCTGAAAATTAACACAACAAAATATGCTCTTCTGAAACATTGCACTTACTACCCTAATCCAAATATTCTGTACTGGGAACGCTACTACGATACATGATGTTCTGGAGTGGCTGTCTAGATCAGGGTGTTTACAACATGACTCAAACCAACAGTTAAGTGAACTCAACGGTCACACTTAAGCCCTTGATGATGTGCTTAAATTTCTTGGCCACTGTGGCCTAGCAGTTCCCCAGACATAAACAGTTCGCTGACCTTTTTCCACTGGCCGCATGGTGGACACCCGGCTGAACTCGACCGTCGTGCTGTTTTAAAACGGCAACACTGACATGAACTCTTTAGCACCGCACGCTGTCCCACTTCCAGTTTGAGACTGGGAACTTTGTATACATAAGATGACCCTTCGCTGATTTATTGGCCTGTCCTGGAGACAAAATGCATTCTCTGTTTTTAAGTGTTTTTTGGGGGAGACTGACATTTTATTTTGTTCCAAATATGTCTGCATGCTCTTGTCTATCACAAGATAAACTTGTTATTACAAACTGGTGAAATAACAGAGTAACATTTTGAAACCGATTGCTCTCTGTTGCCCATTCAGAACACAGTCCCAGATGGAGTCAGCTTAGTGGTGCTCAACCGTGGTGGTCGTTGTGATGGTGGTGGGGTGGATGTGTGTGTGTGTGTGTGAAAGAGGGATGCTTAAGTGAGAGGGATGAGGAGGAGAGGCTTGTGGGATAATGGTAATGGGAGGACGGTCACACAGACAAGAGAAGACTAAACTCTTTACCCTCTCCCCCACCCTTCAGCCATGTGTCCGCCTAAGGTCCAGGTCTCTCACACACTCACACTCCTTCCTCCACACTCTATTTTCTTACTTTCTTTTTTTTTGTTAGATTATCAGCCCGGCAGTGAGCTGCCCCCATGTTGTTGCTGTGACGACGGCCCCAGCTCTCTGGCCTCCTCCCAGGTTGTAAAAAGTGAAGACTCCAAGCCGTTGCCTCCCTCCTCCTGACTTTGGAAGGAAAAAAAAACAACCAGGTCCCTCTTGATTCGAGCTGGAAATGTGTAGGTGTGTGTATGTGTCTGTGTGTGGGGTGCACAGGGGGAGATGGGTCCAGTGAGGCTGTAGAAGGCTGGAGAGACGTCCATGCCAAGATTTGTCCTCGCCGTCAAGGGGAGACAGAAGGACAGAAAAAGGAAGAGGGGCAGACAGAGTGCGGAACGAGCGACGGACTAAAATAAGAGACAGGGGGAATGACTACGAGGAAAAAGGAAAAAAAAAACGGGAGAGGGGGAGAAAAGAGAGGTAGAGCGACAGGGAGACGGAGCAAAAACAACGGAAAGTGGTGATGTTTTTATCAACTTCTGCCCTGACTGTTTCTTGCAGTTCTTCCAAAAAATACCATTACATCAGGCCATGCGTGGGAAATCTCCCTGACGCTCCTAAGAGCTTTATTTGTCTCTCTTCCTCCTGCCTCTCCAACATACATTACAGGCGCTTCTCGGTGGACCCTCCTACACTTTGTTCTGCTCTTCAGGGATCCTGGACAGGGGAGACCCCAGAACAATGTTCTCGATTGAGCTGCAAGGGAGTGCCCTGCACAAAGAGTGTGAAAAGGCAGATTCTCAAAGACAAGCCCAGCTAACCATCCTCTTGCTGTCTGTCCAACTGAATCACTTGCCAGCGCTTCTGATGTTTGGTCTTTTTTAGACACAGCATAACAACTTTCAAGCTATGTAATCACAAGATTGCACTCATTGCACTTTTCTTGACATATCAAAATAAAAATACTATTTATTAACGTTTCACACAATAGCTTTTCCTAGAAGCAGCCTAGCACTAAGCTGTGCAGGGTAACAAAAAATGACTGCGCCATCCAAGATATTACTGTCCAGTACAAGATGCCACATTTGAATGTCTTCATAGACACATTTCCTTAAAGCCACATGGCATCTAATGTTCTTTCTCAAGCCACAAACAGTGCTCCAAAGCACTCCTTAACATGACTCAGCAACTCCAACTTGCCACCCGTTTCTGTAGTTTCTGAAAGAGAAAAGAAAGGCCACAAAACCCTTGATTGTGTCAGCTACTGTTTCTGTTTAAGGGACACGCAGACTTGAAAGCCTCAGAAAATGGAGGCAAACAGAGTCCTAAGCAGCCCACAGATATTTATTTACATCTTTGCCAGCACGCACACATAGTCACACACACAAACCAAAACAATAACATGTGAATCAAAGCTGGATTTCATATTCGACAAAGCAATTTCTTTCTTTTGCTAGAGAGTGTATAATACCAGAAATCGTGTTCTCTATCAGTCATTTTCCTTCTACAAAAACTCCACAAATATTTCTGCCATGTTTCAATAAGGGAGGAGGACACACATGTTATGTGGCTAACCATTCTAAATGAAAACTGGTCACAGTTGAGCTAGGAAGAATTAAAACACATCAAAACAAAAGAAAATGAGTCACAAACAATAAGCAGAATAGGCAAAAAGACAGACAGTACAAATGAAAATTAGAAGAGAAACTTAAGCAAAGGCTAATGTGTAACACTGAGAGTGTTCTGTAGGTGACCTTCATGACAAACAAATAAGACTTCACACGGCAGAGGGCGTGAGAAGAGAGGGTCTCAGCTTGGCAAGAGTCTATTATTTTTCCAAGGAGCAAAAAAAAAAAAAAAAAAAGAACGAAAGAAAGAAAAACGAAGATTAATGAAGCTGCTTAATTCCTTTCAAATCTGCACTTTTCGCCGAGGCAGCGATTAAACAATGCAATTTTGGGCTGGAGGAGCTGATGGAATTATGGCGACTGCGACGGAGCCAGCACTTTATCTGTCCTGCTCAGGCGCGACCGATGAGGGAGCACAAAAATGCCTCTCGCCCGCCCGCACCCTCGGTACAGCTTGTTCCAGGGCTCGCCAGACAAGTTATTAGCAGAGTAATAAAGAAATACCAAGTCAATACAAAGAAAAAGAATCACTACTCTGACTGAGCCAAGGGGACTGGAGAGGGAGCGGGCGCTGGATGGACCTCTGCATTGACTTATGGGGATTTTTTTTTTTTTTTACTTTGTTTCCCGTTTTTCCTACTGAACCCCCTTTGCCCTCCTTTTCCTTCTCCTTATCCATCGGCTACTCCAGGCATCAGGTCTGGCCCGGTGTGCATCTCCCTGCCCGCAGACAGACGGGGGAGGTGGGGATGAGGTAGGGTGGTTGAAAGGGGAGCAGGGCAGGAGAGTGTCACTTGTGGCCTCAGGTGCCCACGCTGCTCACAGGCATCTGGATCTGCACTACCTCCCCGTTCTCCCCCTGTTGGATTTGAATGGCGTCCTTCACATCCATCTCAGTCTGAAGCGCAGGGGCAAGAGCCTCCGCCTAAGGGAGAAAAAGGAGGGGGAGAGAGAGAGAGGATAGAGAGACAGAAACATAGAGACAGAAGATAGAGAGAGAGTAAAATCAGTGATTAGTAGCGATGAGACATTACGAGTGGATGTTACCGTTCTGGGGTGCGTTCCAGACAGCATCATTGCTAACGTCGTTAGCTATCTTGGTAGTTTTGCCATTGGCTCCAGTTCTAGGGTGCGTTCTAGACAGCACCGTTGCTAACAACGTTACCTATCTCGGTAGTTTTACCATTGCAGTGAAGCAGTATAACAACCAAGACAACACTGGAGGTTAGCAACTATGCTTTGTAGAAACGGCGCCCAGTTCGGTGCGGGCAGGCAGGCAATGCATGATATACAGACACATAGAATGCATGGTATAGAAACTTTGAAGTGAAGGTTGATGAAGATAATGCAGAACACCATTAACTGAATGCCTTTGCTCCATCTAATTGGTGTCACTGATTGGCTACACTGTGGTGTGTACACACACGCACACGTACGCACGCATGCACACGTGCACAAACACACACACACAAACAGAAATTAAGGATAAAAAGACATATGACCCAAAAAGGTCAAAGTCAAAGTAATTATGACAAAAGTGTCACAAAAAGTCAACTTGGAAGGTGTGAAGGGATAAGAGAATGAGTCATCTATTTGAGTGAGGGAATTAGGCAGAGAGAGGGAATGTTTACATGTGTGTGTGTGAGAGGGAGAGACAAAGAGAGAAAGAGATGACCATAGAGGATGAGTCATTCCTTCCATATAGAAGAGCGAGAATCTCTCTCCGGCACACCTGCAAGTTTTAATCCTCACTCCAGGATGACTCTCCTAAACAAACACACACCACACACACACACACAACACACACACACACACACACACACACACACAGTTCCTTGTACAATCCCTAGAGCACAGCTGTGCACCAGTCCTTTGAATTCTACCTACCTCTCTGAATCAAAGAGAGCTGATGCAGCTCTTCCCTCAGCTGTTTAAGCACTCACATGTGCAGATCAACAAACACATTGCTGTTTTGGACCAGCACACCTCATCTATGTAGTACTACATAACCACAGCAGGTAAACACTCATATCACACACATAAACACACACATGCGCAGTGTCATGGGAAAAGGGTATAAATCACAGCAGGTGTCCGTCCATGTTCAACAATTAGCAGCCCAATTGAGATGGAACTGAGGCGCGGTGAACTGTGCCATTCGCTGACCTATGATGTGCACATCCTGGACAGACGGTGGCAGCAGCATCTACGAAGTGCCACTGTTGGGTGTCAACCGGCAATGAATCTCTCACACACACACACACACACACACACACACACACACACACACACACACACACACACACACACACACACACAAGGACCTTGCTTTTGGGCCCATGCAAGCAGACCAGACCCACCTCCCCCTCACCCCACCCCACCCCATCCCACCCCACCAAAAGGCAGCTGGAGGTTGTGAAGCGTTTCACTATCTTTGGGGTTTCCTCCAAAACAGACAGACAGGCAGCACTTGAGTGACCTGGGTCTGAACTAACAGTCGACTTAAGAGCGGGGGAAAAAAAAGAAAAAAAAACACATACAATACAAGTCATCTCTTACCAAGCTTTCTAAAGGGAACGAGCAACAGACCTTTCCTGTCCGGAAATATTATTTTATTTGTGTCTGTTTCCCTCTGTTTTTGTGATCCGAGCCGTCTTATGGAAACTATTAACCAAAAAGCGAGAGAACAAGCTGAAGAGGTAAATAAATAAAAAGCATAAGTAATTTTCAAGTGCTTGTATAAATGCTACCACATGTTTTCTGAAGCAGACAGAGTGAGCGCGGCATGGTTCCCATAATTCAACACTTTGCATTTTAGAATGAATGACGCCCTGCCTGTGCAACCTAGATGCTTTTAGGAACGAGGAGGGGAAAAAAAAAAAGAAGGGCAACGTTGGCCGTGTTACAAAATTCCTCTGGCTGCCTCGGACAGTCCTGTGAAATAATCCGAAGGCTTTGTCCAGGTGCCGTGTATCCTTCATGCCTCTTTACGATCTTAAACTCACTGGGAGGTTTCTAAGAACCCCATAGCTGTAAATAGACTAATTGATAAGTACTAAATAGGCTTCCTTATATTCTGTGTGTGTGTGTGTGTGTGTGTGTGTGTGCATGTGTGTGTACATGTACACATTATATGGCTCTGTGTACATAAATATGTGTAAACTTGTGTTATCTAACTAAACAAACCTACACAAACTAAAACAATAAAGTATTTGGAGATCCTGGAATGTGTACAGCATCACGCCTGACAGTGAAGAATCCAGCGCTTTTAAACCCATTAGGAGATAGCACTGTGGAGTAAACAAACTGATTGCTGCAAAAAGCTCAAATTAAATCCAGATAAATGAAACAAACGACCCCCCCGGCTTCTTGCCTTCCCTCTCATTCTCTTTCTGTCAGCCCCTGTCATCGCCTCCTCTCAAGTCCAGACACCGTAGGAGAATAAATCAGGATCTTTTTCGCTTGCACCGTGGCTGATCATCAATAACTGTGCAGACCAATATAACATATAGAAACCTGATGGGACTACTCGCTGAGCTGGTATTTCCGAAAACAGAGAGGCTGTTGTCCTCGGGTCTGTGTTTGTCCAAGCCCTCAGAAATGAGCCCATTGTCTCCTTCCAAAGGGTCCAGCAGCCAAAAGGGTGGACAACAGGGATGCAGTCAGCACCCTGACCAGAAAACAGGGTAGACCTTGAGGCCATCCCCAAGAGTGGAAGAGACAGCGAGAGAGGGAAAGGGAAAGAGGGAGAGAGAGAGAGAAACAGAAAGAGAGGGAGAGAAAAAGAGGCCTTCTGGTCTATATTATGCCCTGCTGCCTGGAGAATCTGAAACGCAACAGGGCTGGCACGTTCGTGACGCCTGCAAACAAAAACAGGCCACTGAGTCCTGTTAGCAGCGCATCGGGGGAAGTAGGTCAGTGGGATGACCTGCTGTAACCACCCACAGGAGGAGGAGGAAAGGAGGAAAGGGAAGAGAACTGAGGCCTGCTTTCGGCTGAGTTTTAAAGTGCAACAGCTGGGACCCCCCCCTCCCCACACACACAAAAAAGAGCAGCTTTGTTTATCAGAGGCAGCTGGGCCATACCAGCTCCATGGAGGAAGGGAGCCAACCTGTGAGAGTGCCAAGCAGCTACGCACTTTGCAATACTGTGCCACCTAAATGGAAGGGAGAGAGGTGGGTATTCTAATGCCACAAGATCCCTGGGAGATTTGAGGTTGCCACTTCAAAGGGATTTGCGGTGTGATGCCCTGAGTGCACATCTTCACCACGTTGCCACTTTCATTCTCTCTCTCTTCATCTCTCTCTTTCTCTCTCTCTCTCTCAGACTTAGAATTTATCCTTTAATTACAGCTTTCCTGCACTCAGACACTGCCGTCTGCATGCTTTCTTAACTATGGCTAAGTATATGTCTGCCAAGATGCGTGCAAGAGATTGAAAAACTGTGATTGTGTGCGTGTGTGTGCATGTGAGAGAGTGTGAGAGAGAGAAAGAGAGAGAGAGAGAAAATGAAAAACGGAATTCAAAGTACTATTACACAAAAAAAATGTGTATTGGTGTTAAGGGTGAAACCACTTCATGACCTAAAGATTGATAACCAATCTCAAATTCAAAACCCTTGCCTCTGAAGGGAAAAGGGGGGCTCGGGGGGCTATATAAATATACACAACGGCTCAAGACCTCAAAATCATAAACCCTACACCCAAGTCTCTGTTCTCCCACCATATAGAATGAGCACAAGAGCAGTGGGCCCTGTTCCATGGGTTCCATCAAGGCTTCCAAAGGCGTCCAGGCCTTCTCAGTGCACTCTCTGTGCCTTTGAAACACCGCTACGGCATCATGAGGAAATGATTAGACATTTCTACCGATAGATAGATAGATAGAGCGAGCGAGCGGGTAAAGGGGGGAGGGAGAGAGAGGAAGGGGGGGTTGTTTAGGAGAATGAAAAAGAGAAGGGCGAGCACTCAACCGTTTATTATGGTTTGCAAAAACAAACTGATCTGTGATCTGTGATTAAGCCAAATGAGCAGGAGGACCTGGTTCACCTCATGGCACGGAGCTGTGAAGAGTGGAGGCTCTCGGCTGGCGTCCAGGAGGCAAGGTTCACAGAGACGACGTGCACCGAGAGGGCAACTAACCGCTCTGCTACCTCTCAATCGCACACTTAAGAGGTATTTACTAGCGTGTAAGGCATGCATGTTTGAATCTGTGTGGGTGTGGGGGAGTCTCCCCAGGTCTCCCGTCTAGAAGCTTTACTATAAAGTCTGTTACCAGTGTTTCTCAATCGTCTTCCTCCTGAGCAAATTGATTTGACGTTGTCAGGAATTATGAGCAGGCATGATAGGTGAAGCAGGACAACGGTCCATTATACTGTGAATGATGTGAACTATGAAATATTACAGACGCAGCATCGGAGATCAGTTTCCCTGGGCCTGTCGACCTTATCAAAAGCTGGAGACTCTCCCAGGGTGTTTGGACCTTCTGGCTATGAGAAGAGAGTTGAGAAACACCAGTCTGAAATCCCGACTGCAAACACCAGTGAATGAGTCATAACTACAACAGTTGAGTTGTGTGTTACACGTTTCAAGAATGTCTGTATTCTTCTATTTTTTACCCACCCCCTCCCCACCTCTCCCCTCCCCTCACTGCAACTATCGATGACCTTGGAGGAACAATTTTTCCATACACACGGCCAGTTCATAGTGCTGGGAGAATAAGACTGGGAAGAATCTGGTTCTGGCTCTCCTCATATTTTGAAACACCTTTAAAGGCAAGATCTAAGGTGCACCACTCTCTGTTTTACCACCCAAACGCAGGGCTTACTGCAAGGCGAATGGACGCGGTGTCTCCGTAATATGTTCCAATTACCTTAGGAAATCAGTCTGTCTAATGAGTGTCTTTCCATATTACTGTGCTGGCAACAGAGAGATATTCAAATGCAGGGAGGACAACTATAATAAGATGGCAAAACACAAGAACAGTTTGTGAGCATTAGTATTCAGTCTCCATTACTGCACAAATTAAAGGCTGCCGCCACCCATTTACATATAGCGTATAAGACAGAAATGCTGATACTTCACTGACAGTAATGTCTGTTTACCTTATTACTCTTAAATATGATGGTGGACTTTAGGGTGAATGTTTGTCTTGATGTGAGACAGCAAGATCCAAAAAATGTATGAAGCATGTTATTATTATATTTCACGGACATGTGATATATTTCCTTGTCTTAATTTGTTGCTACTTTGCTTGAGATCTCTCATGAAGCGTTGCATGTATACCTGTCAAATGTATATAGTATTCTAGTCAAATATATAGTAGTCTGTTCATTTGCACCCCACCCACTACTAAATTCAATGGATATTCTCTTGTAGTCTTACTCCCAAAATTTACGAAAAATGAAATTAACAAGAAATAAACCCATTCCCATTATCGTTTATATAGTATACTTTGTACTGTTTTTAACCACTCCCAGACTGGTTAATAATGATTACATAGCCTGATCAGACATGGAAAGTGATGCAGGGTATGGTTACGATAGGTCTACTGGAAAATGCTGCACAATTAATGATAAATAACATGTAGAGAGTATAAGCTTTTAGGAAATATATAGTTATATATGGTCATTATAGTATTAAAGATAACTTCCCCTGTAGTGGTAAAGAAATATATCTAGCATACACTTGGGCTTGACAGTATGTAAACCAAAAGTCTGCACTATTTGTGGAGGAAGTATTGTACGACAGCAGGATTGCTTACTTCTTATCTGTTATTTCATATCTGGAGGATATCGGCACTTAAAAATTCTAGTTCAATAAGGCTTTTCTCCTTAATGAAAAGAGAGATTTTTGAGGGTCTGGGGGCTGTTTGTCTCTCACCTGTACAGTGGCCGTGTGGTCTGTAACGGGGGCCAACTGGACGTATTGCACCTGGATGTCGTTGCCTTGCAGAGGAGAGGCCTCCACTCCGGTCGCCCCCGGATCAGCCGAAGCCACGGCGATGAGCTGTGGCCCCCTAACAACCTGCCACAATCAAAACACAGAAATGTTTACTGTTGTCAGACAGAGATCAGCAAATCACACTTTTGTCTTTCTGTGAGGCTGAAAATGGAGCTGTGGTGAATGAGATTGAAGTTTAAAATATGCATCATCATCATCACGATTCATATTAGGAATAAAGAACATCGTCTGTTTTCCCAAATGCTGGCCTCAGGAATGAATCACTGTTGTTCTTTTGTTTGTGTGTGTGTGTGTGTTTTTTTCCCCAAACATGCTTTCATCTTAAATTGATATTACTGTTTAAGCTAGGCATATCGAGGGCCTCAAGGGGAAAAATGTCCCCATGACAGCATGTTTGTGTTTAGTGGGGATGGGGAGGGTTGTGAGTGTGTTTATAATCACACTTTGACAAGTTCAAAGGCACAAGTAGAACTTTCCCAAAGTCATGAAACGTGCATCTCAGTCATCGCCCTCCACCACCATCGACATCTACCACTCCAAAGGAGAAAGGGGATGGGGGTGAGAGAAAGAGAAAGAGAAAGAGAGAGACACCAAGAGAGACAGAGAGAAGAGTGAGACAGAGTAAATGGAAATAGAAAGAGAGAGAGAGTAGAGAAAATACCAGGAGACTGGAGGAGGAGGAGGAAGAGACAGAAGGGTTAAGGCAGACAGAGAGACAGAGTGAGAGAAAAGGAGAAATGAAGGCCTTAAATCACTCTCTTCCTGCCTCCATGTGCTCTGTGTGTAACCCCCAAGGCTGCTCTCTAATTAACACCACTGCTACGAGCACACAGACAAACACAAACACACATAGTCTCAGAACTCATCTCCTGTGCCAGGGTTCGCGTCACATGTTCCCCCCCCTAAAGTAAGACTGACAAGCATGCATAAATGCACTCATGTGTGCGCACACACACACGCACACACACATCAGAGATATTAGTGGTGGGAATCAATTAGCCTAAAACACTTAGCTGATGAAAAAACAAGACTTTGGATGAATGATTGGATGAATGATAAATACCACCATCACATACAAAAGGAACACTAGTTTCTGTGAGCTCTTTAAGATCCATCTTTCTCCACATTGTGGATACTGGCACACCCAAGTATCACCAGTGATGCATTAAACAACCGCAAACAAACGCGCACACACACACACACACACACACACACACACAAAGACAGACAGAACATACAGTGCACCATCTTTGTCTTTCTTTCTCTCCTTCTTTCTCTGTTACCCCAGAGCTATATAAACATCAATGCTTCCCCAAAGTGCACCGATACCAATCCTTATCCACCATCCCGACTGATGAGCAAACATTAAACGGTTCCCGTACATGTGAGCACATTCACTAAAAAATGTGAATCGAGGAGGGTTGCCAACGATATGAGGTGATATGGATATGACCAGTCTGACTCACACAGATGCACATAATTTCTTTCTCGTTCCTTTGCTCTCACTCACACAAACACACACACACACCCACACACCTCTAATCACATACATGCACATACCACAAAGCTAATTAATCCCAACCCTTAATTATCCCTTCTGGCTGAAGCTCTCTTAGCCTATTTGTGTTTCATCACGTAACGGCTTGTTGTTATACAAGTACTGACATTTAACGTGTAGATACTTCTATGCCCAAGTCTCGACTGCACAGATTGAAAAGATTTAAGGGATATTAACCACACGGGTGACCAGTCTACCTGCATCCTATAAAACCCTCAGTGATACATTGCTGTCTGTTTCCAGTTCTGCCAAGAGACATTCAACTACTTCAACTCAATAAACGGATTCCGCCCGTGGAAAGGCACTTCTCGATATGATTCAGATCTTCATCCCTGGGGATTACCTGATCTTCCACCTACGGGGTCTGGCTTTCGTCTGCTGAGTCACACCACTTCGCCAGCTGTTCACCTTGAGGAGGTTTCACTCAGCCAGCCTTATCATTTCCTTGCCCTGGGTTCTCCACCATGCTAGCTAGCTTACGTTGCCCACTGTTTCTCACCCAGTATTGGCGCAGGCATGGCACGCTGTGTAAACACCAGATGGGTACGTACAGGCTGACTAAAGCATTCTTTCGTTTCTCTCGTCTCGGGAGTGGGGGAATCTGCTTTCTCTGCAGAAAAAAAAAAACATGAAGGGTACCCCCACAAAAACCACGAATTTTTACCACTGACCCTCCCCTTGTGTATGCACGACCTTGGCTTTGATGTGAGCGAGTGAGTCACTGTCGTGCCTTCGAATTTTGACCAAAACCAACCCCCCTGGGTGCACTGGCACATCTGTGACTCTGCCGGCTTCACCACAGTGTCTCCTGACTCGCAACTATTAACTGCCTGCCACCACCACCACCCATCTGGCCCTATGGTACCAATTAGGTGAGGCAGCCTTCCTGCCTCCTTGCCCTTGAAAAGCCCAGACTTGGAACCGCTGGGCGGCTTGGGAGACCCAGAGACACGCTGAGAAAAGAAAAAAAAAAAAAAGTCAAACACATCAGACATACATTTGAATGATCAAGGGTGCGTGGGTCTGTTTAACAGCAGGACACCGGTAAGTGTGTGTGAGTGTGTGTGTGTGTGTGTGTGTGTGTGTGTCCGGGGAGGCAGGGGGGGGTCCCACTGTGGCACGAAGAGGAAAAGGAAAGATGGGCTGCTGGGAACGTGTATGCCTTTGTTCGATTTGGAAGAGCATTCAGAAGAGGAAAAAAAAAACGAGGTAATGAAAAGAAGATTCTGTCTGGATCCTGGGGAATCATGGCCAATGGAGTTGTTTTTGCATTTTTTAATTTCACATTCCTCCACTAATCTGGCCCTCAGGGTCACTGGGAACCAATGCCTGGAAGAAAATGGTGTGTGTGTGTGTGTGCACGCACATGCACACACACACACACACACACACACACACACACACACACACACACACACACACACACACACACACACACACACACACACACACACACAAACAAGAGCCTTTCACTACCTAACACTAACTTTGTGCATTCTAAGGAAAGAAAGAAACTCTGAAGAGACTGTCACCAGCAATCAAGAAAACGCATACCTAACACCAGTGTTCCCACCATTAAGCTCAGTGAGAAGATTTAATCCAAACCAGTCTAGTCCGGTCAAGTACACACACAAGGTCTTGATAGCTTTCTTCTTTGGCCACAATGCATCTAATGGTGAACTGAAGAGGAACTGTGGGTGTGTGTGTTTGCTGTATCAATCCATGAGTGTCAGTGTTTATTATTGGTCATTATCTAGGCTAGGCCTACACGACCGTGAGAATAAGAATAAAACTAGAACTCAGGAGGCTGGGTTAGCAGTTGACCAAATTGTCAAAGGCATGGTAAAGTAAAAGTTTTGAGACCTACTTGTGAGACATGCAATTCCTGCATTCTCAGCTGTGAGGACACACACAGTCTCAAACACACACACACACAATCTCAAACATGCACACACACAACCACACATACACACACACACACACAAAGGCATTTATTGTTTTGGAGCGAAGTTCATAATCCCCAAGGTGGTGAGCGATTCCCATTGCCTGCATCCTGTTAGCATAGCTCCAGCTCCAGCTCCAACTCCTCTCCCCTTTCTGTGCCCATTTGTCATCGGTGCTTATATCAGCAAGAGAGTCCAAACATAAAAAGCCACCCCATAGAATAGGGCTCAACCAAACACAAAGGCCTGTGATTTGTCCCTAGCATATACATAATTAGTCACAAGCCATCAAACACAGCTGAACAGGAAAAGATACCGAGCTAAACCAAGCATGACGGCCTTGATCCTGTTTCACTTATAAACATATATGTCAGAAAAAAAGATGCATCCTGGGTTTCTTTTAATGTAACTTAGAGCCTAGCTGCCTGCGCCACTTATTCATCATAGACATAATAACTTCCACTAAAAGTTTACAAAGGCTTCCACCCAAACACTAACAGCGCCCCACTTAAAGAGGCACAGCAAAGCTCGGGTAAATCCACCCATGTGTTGAAAGGTCTATCCAATAACATCAGGGTTCAGGTAGACAGTTAATGATTTCCTTCCGTAAGAGTTCCCCCATCAAAACAAAAAGTGTAGAATGGATGCTGACCATCCAGAGCTACAATCCTATTCTCCTTCTGGCTGTTGCCTCTCTGTAACCATCATTTGATCTTTGACTTTCATCTCTTGTGCAGCTTTAACAGCATCTATTATCCCTTGTTCACCTAAAATTTGGCACAGTATGGTAACGGTTTTAGGCAACAGATACCTGTAGGTACAGACTACTTTTATCTACTTTAGACAACACTGATGAAAACAGCATAATATTGACATAAATAATACAACATTACAGATGCAGCAGCTTCTGCTTCACATTCACCTCCACCCTGATCTATGTGTGTTTATCATTATTCCCTGCTATCCTTAAAAATGCATAGGCCTAACACACACTGGTCACTTAAAATGCAATGGAGTGTCTCCATCCACAATGAATATATGATCTGCACTCAAACCATACTGAGGTCTTCGATACGGGCAGCTGCTACGTCATGTGGGTCCAGGCAGAAAGAGAATTTCTGAATCATGCCTCTGATAACTCTGAGCTCAACTGTCTGGTCTGAAATAGATGACCTTGCACCAGAAACCTCATCTGGTCCTGGGCTGGTAGAGCTTTGTTGGGTCAGTGATGGATGGGTTTAACCCACAAAATGGGTTATGGATCTTCAAATATCAGCCCTGTAAGATACAGGAGACAGCCCTCGCTGCTGTGGAGCTGTTAGTGCTGCTCTTCTGCACCACCTGCTGTGCTAAGATGGAGGATAAAAATGAATATGCAAAAACAATATCAGGCAAACACTATGGGGCATGCCAGCCAGAGAATCCTGGTTGCTATGACCAAAACAAAAACAGTGAAGTAGCAAAATGAGGAGAAACAGAAGAGGCGAGCGAAGAGAAGGGGATGGGGGGATTTGGGGGGGGGGTCAAAATAAATCTTTCTAATGTTGTAATGCTTTAAGCAGCGCCACAGGCCGCCAAAGAGATAGAGCAACCGGAGAGGAGGCAGAAGCAAAACAACAGTGGGCTAATGCAAAAAACATTCAGCTAGGCCTCAGACTGAAGCACAATAACCAACTGTGCAAACAAGCTGGCTTCCCAGGCTCTTCTTCCCTTTTCTGCTGTTCCAACGCAGCCCCGGCCATGAAGTCATGCGCAACTCAATAATGAAGAATAAAGCTTAGCTTTTATCTCTGAGTCTCAGATTGAATAATACAAGACTCTGCCTAATGGATGTCTTATGCAACACCCCCCTCCACCCACACAGTTGTGTTTCATTAATAACAGTGTCTGAAGGCTGTTGATAAGACAACCTCTGGCAATGGTGTCACAATGACATGTACACGGTCACAGTTACTGGCCTCAGTAAGTCTTTATAGCACATGCATTGAGAGACACATCAACACTGATCTGAATTGGATTTTTCAGTAGGTCAAGGGACCTTTGACCTGAATGAACTCTTCTCAGTCCCACAATGCTCTGCTTTCTTTGATGCACAGAGAGCAAAAGCTAAGCTGCAAGAGGGAGTGAGAGTAGAGAGCATGGAGAAAGAGAGAGAGGGAGGGAGGGAGAGAGGAAGGAAGAGAAAGAGAGAGAGGAGAAAAAGTGAACACAAACCAGAGGAGACTTAGCTGCAATCTGCTTCCCATCAGCTTCAGTGCTTTACTCCTACCCATTCAGGTTCATATTAGAGATAGAGAGAGAGAGAGAGAAAAGGGGGGGGGGGACTTTGGAACAGTCAAGACTTCCTCTCCTATTGCACAGCCGTCAACAACATCTGCATCTGTGGCAGACCTGGCCAGGACAGATGTGGAGAACAAACCGATCCGAGAGAAAAGTAAGGGGAGGTCAAAAAGACACCATGCAAACTGTTTGAACTCTTCATTCAGTTATGTGTCCCTCCTCCACCAAATCACCAGCGACTCCACCCCTACCCCCTTCCCTTTCACCCCCACCACAACTCTGTCCCAGTCCCCCCAGATGCTGTAATATCATATCGGACAACACGAGCACTGTCACAGACCAGTAAGTCTCAATGGGGTCTCAGTGGAGCCCATATCCTGTAAATCAGGAGGCAAATGTCAGGCGAGGACGCAATGTCTGTTCATCCACCGCAATCAGCATCTCTCGACCATAGGCGGATCCCCGGGTCAAAACTGGTTCTTAATGTGGTCACCCTGCACTCACAAAACACACCCCAAAAGTCCACACATGCATATACAAACACGCCCAAGTGCACACAGGCACACACTCATGCATTCACAACAGACATATGCGCTAGCGCGTGTGCACACACACACACACACACACACACACACACACACACAAACTTACATAATACTACAAAGATACATTTCAGTACACACAAACCTGTGCACACACACTTTCTGTCGCCGTCTTTCACTCCTTTCCCCCCTCTCTCTCTCTCTCTCTCTCTCTCACACACACACACACACACACACACAGCTTCCCCTCACTCATCCTCACTGGATGCCTGCCTGCCCATCAGTCTGCCAATCAGCTTTTTAGGCCTCAGTCTACCAGCTTAGCGTCTGCATTGTGATCCTGTGCTGCTGGAAGTCCCAAAGCTCTGCGGATGACTCTGCCCCGGCTCCCCTGCAGGCTCCTAATGAGGCATGCGGTTAATGAAGTCATTGCCCCATGAATGCTTGGCAACCTGGGTAGGATCCGATAGCCTACCGCCACATCACAGAGCCCTTGTGGCAGAGCCCAACCCTTCCTCTGTTGCCACAGTAAGAGATCAAATGAACCCTCTTCCGCTTCTTTCTTCCTCTCTTTCTCCTTCTCCTTCATCCTCTTCTTCTCCCTCTCAGTCTTTATGGCCGAAGCTCTAAACACCATCAAGATCCAATGCCACCAGTCAATCAGATGTGGGCAGCCATCCAGCGGCCAGAAATAGCAGCTGTAATTTACAGGGAAAATGTAAGGACATGCCCAAGTTCTCCTGAAGTCAAGTCGACATGGGCCGTCAAGTGAACAGGAAACAAAACACACAGACACAATACAAAACAAATTAAAACAGCGCCATGCCTTTCTCTTTTCAATCCAAGATAGTCTTTATTACATCTCAATATACTAGTGTAAGAGGGTACCATTTTTGTGTTTTTGCTCCTCAAAAAAAATAATAAATAAATAGTATGTTTAGCATGTTAAGTGTTCTGTGTGTGTGTGTGTTTGTGTGTATGTGTGTGTGTGGGGGGGAGATGGTTATAGTGTTGTAGTGAAATACTGACAGGCACAGGCTCAGGCTGTCATTGTTTCAGTACTCATAAGGCTTGTCGCTTGGAGGAAAAAATTGTTCTGGAGTCTTGTGGTCCAAGCCTTAGGACTACGGTATCACTTGCCAGATGGTAGCAGCTAAAACAGTCCATGACTAGGATGGCTGGGGTCCTTACTGATTCCTTTGGCCTTCCTGATACAGTGCTTCTTATACAAGTCCTGGGTGAAGGCCAGAGCTTCTCACATTTTCTCAGTATGTTTCATCCATCAAGCATGGTTTCATTGTCTGAACTCTGAGAGTGCTTTATGGTTGATGGCTTCATCATGCTTTTAATTATGCTGGAGGGAGCTTTTCATTCACCCTTTTAATGTAAGGAGAGAGGAAAGGGGGGCTGGGTTCCGGGGGGAGGGGGGGGAGGGCTGGAATTGTTCTCAGGAGTGAGTGAGGCAATGTGTACAGTTTCACTGTGACCTTCTGATTACCTTAACCCCTGTTGAAAGTCCACGGGAACACATCAGGAAGTAAACCGGCGCATTGTTTCCTCATCCACTACACCTGCATAACCACCAGGAGCCTACCTTTCTGCCGAGCCCTCTTCATCTTTATTGTGACACAAAAAACAAGGGAGTCATAAGCCGTTCAATTTTCCTCAACAGTCAAGTTTGGAAAAGTGATCGCCTCCCTTAGCGCTATGCCAAATTTCTGTCTAATTGAAGTCAAACATTTATACCTGTCTATCGATTTTAATTAGCGGAGGAGAGTGGGGTGGAGGACGCATTCCATCTTCCTCACCTAGACAGTGGAGTCTGACACATGCTAATTTTGGACTTCACACGCCACCTCTCTCTTCTGTCTTATCCAGCAACCTGTCTAAACACCGCTAAACCAAATCTCTCTACTTCAATTAGACCCTGGAGGAAGAATAACACAAAAAAAAAACACAAGGTGATCTTTCTGCTTCTACTGCTCGTTTGGCGTCCTGCTGTGTGTCGGCAGAAAATTGGAGAGGTGTGGTGAAGAGAAAGCGTGGCCTGCACAGGGAGACAGGAGGGGAAAGAAGAGAAGACAGGAAAGAAGGACAGGGAGAAAGTGATGAACGGAAAGCAAACACTGTCAGAGAGGGAGGAGAGACTAAGACAAACCTCTTTCTTCCACCTCTCCGTTCACAGCACTCGTTGTTTGGAGTGGGCCTATATTTGGCCCTTCCCGGCTTTCGCAATGGCTCCCATTAAGGCAGAGCCAGCGGCCAGCTGGCGTTGTGGTGCTGGAGCCAACACACACACACAAACACATGCACACATCTGGTCCACCTTACCCACATGCCCAGAGACAGACACAGACACACACACACACAAACTCTGTCCAGAGTTCAATCACACCTCACCTTTGTAAGTACACTAAATTAGGACAGAACCCCCCACAGCGACATGCAAACTGTCAAATATGCATTAACCCATTCAGTCCCTGATGGCTGCAATTCACAGATCAACAGGTATACAGATGCTATTGCATACCCATAGACACCTACTCACACAGGCCTATGCCTCCAGTCTACACTACAAGGCAAAATTAAAGCCAGATGTGTTCCTGCTAACATACTCTCACACTACAGAGAGCCACAGCAACACAAGCAATCACAACAAAATTCATTCCCACAAAACTCAACTCAAGCTATCTGACATGTACCGTTCCCAGGCTTGTCCTGAAACCAAGAAGTGCCGGCGTGTGTGCAAAAGCTGACTGTGTACACTTTTATGCCAGTTGGTGAGTGACTGTATTAAAAGAGCTTTTGGAGGACAAGAACATGCAAATAGGTGTGTGTGTGTGTGTGTGTGTGTGTGTGTGTGTGTGTGTGTGTGTGTGTGTGTGTGTGTGTGTGTGAGAGAGAGAGAGAGAGAATGTGTGTGTGAGAGAGAGAGAAAGAGGGAGATAGAGAGAGATACATGTTATTTGTTCTGGGTAGTCACAGAGCAGACATGTGTGCATGTTTGTGCCATTAAAGAGTATGAGTGTGTCCATATAGTGTGCCTTTGTGTATGGCAGTGATAGTGTGTATGTCCATGTATATGTTTGTGTTTATGTGTGTCTGTATCCATGTGAATGCATGTGTTGTGCGTGTGTCTATGTATGCATGTTCAGGAGAGAGAGAGAGAGTGTGTGACTGAGAGAGTGAGATCTATATGAGTGCAACTGAGCCACTCCTGGTGTGTGGACGTGTGCCTCTGACCCCTGCCCAGTCAGGTTCCTTATCTTCATCTAGTAATTCCACAGGAGACTGTGCAGGACGTACAGTAAGCTACTCTCTGCTTTGAAACGGGATCCCCTCCGCTTGGGTCACTCTCCGTCTGCTCCTACTGCCTCCCAGTTCCGTCTACCGGACCCCCCCACCCCCACCCACCGCACCGCACCCTGCCAGACCCTGAGCGGCCTCACACAACCAGAGGCTTCATCAAGTCCCGGGAGATTTGGATCAGGTCGGAGGTTAAGTCCGATGAGGATTCCGATCACTCAGATCACAGGCATCTCGATCCAGACGCATTTTAAGAGCTTAGCTAGGTATTTAACCCCTTAAGAGATAACAGCCATCTGGTTTGAATGGTGAACTCAAGAAAGCCAAAGGAACCTGTGGTTAGATAGCTCTGCTTATCAACCCTCTCTGTGTGTAAACACACCTCAAAACACACACACACCCCAACACTCTCTCACACACACACACTTAGTTTCCATTGATGAGAAAGAGCAAGGAAGTGATGTCACCTGAATTCAGCCATAGAACACTGCCAGTGACATTTTCGCCTGCATAGTGTAACCAGCTCCAGATGTTTGGCACTTATTACCGTCTTGTCCGTATAGAACAATACAACAACAAACAAAACAAAATACAAATTAAGAGCAGAGCTTAACAGCCTCTTTCTGTTACAATCTGTATGTGTGTCTGTGTTTAAAAGCTGTCAAGTGAATGTACACACAGAACAACTAAGTGGTTTTTGGTGTGTGTCTACCACTCTTGTCCTGGCCTTAACAGTGATCTGAGTCAGAATACCAACAGGCCCAGAACTATGCTTCTCAGCTCAGATAGGCCAAGAAAGAGCATTCTAGACACATAAGAGTGTGTTCACCAGGAGTTTGTCTACTTTAACTGGGAATACATGTGTAAACGTAGATCGTGCTGACAAGCTTAATAATTTTTAAGCACCCTTCAAACACCTCCAGGTTGTATACTGAAGTATGGGAAATAGGAAGGAACATGGAACTACAAGTCTCCCACTGAGACGAGACAAAATGTTTGCTCTCTTCACCGAGGCAGTAGAGGAGATTGTGGCCCACATCTGGACCTTGATGGAGGGCCTGGGGATGGTGCCAGAGTTTAGGGCTAAAGAACTGTGAGACGGGAGATGGGAGACTGAGAAGTGGCCTCCAGAGGTTGGCAGAGTCTTCGGCTAACCCTTTGGCGCCAGAGGAGCCTGTCCAACAGCTTTTGCAATTTTCTCAAACAATCACACTATCAGTCTCAATAAGCAGATTTTTTTTTCCCCATCCAGTTGAACATACCAAGCAGTGGTGTGGACTGAGCCGTGAGAGACAAACAGAAAGACCGGCCGAGAAAGTGGCTGCGAAGGAAATATGAACAGCGAACGAGATGGCTAGACAGAGAGAGAAAGAGAGGGAGAGAAAGAGAGATAAACAGGTAGAGAGGTAGTGAAGAGAAAAATGAGGCAGGAGAGCCAGCAAAGGGAAACAAGGGACAGAGAGAGGATTTGTGTTCTGTGTTTTAAGGTCTCTCTGTGAGGTGAACCATAGCACGGCGGCGGCGGCGTGATTTAGCGCTGGGGCGGCGTGGCGCGGTGTTAAGGCCACCTGGAGGAGGCCCCGCGGTCAGAAGCACCTGGAACCACCATGTAAATCAGACTGCAGCTAGAGCTGGAGGAGCAACAGCAACAGCAGCAGCAGCAGCAGCTTCCAGTGAAGGAAGGATGATGTGACGTCTGTGAAGGCTGTTTAGGATTTAGGATCAATCGGAGATGTTGCAAAATGCTGTGACTGAATCCCAATGCCCCCCTATAACCCCAAGGCTCGAACTCTCAAAGACAGGCATCATTCATCAATCGGAGTCAATTCATGCACTTGGGTCTTTAAGGGTACATGATTTAAGGCTTAGCGATTCAGCCTCTGTGTGTGTGCGTGTGTGCGTGCGTGCGTGCGTGCGTGCGTGCGTGAGTGCGTGAGTGCGTGCGTGCGTGCGTGCGTGCGTGCGTGCGTGCGTGCGTGAGTGCGTGAGTGGAGTGAGTGAGTGAGTGAGTGAGTGAGTGAGTGAGTGAGTGTTTGTCTGTATAAACATTCAACCACATTGCCTGTAATCCTAAAGCAAAGAGATTCCTACTGCACTCACTGCAGAGTTAAGGACGTAAGCCGAGACAACGAATGAAATACGAGGGCAGATTCTTGCACGCGCTCACAGACAGATGCTCCATCTTGGTCTCAGTGTCAGAGGTCCTCCCGCCTCACCACCTCTTTGCCTCTCCTCTCCTCAGATACAAGCTGCCCAGCGGCACCGAGATGGAGGGATCAGAGGCAGAGGTCTGAAGACGTGTGATAAAAGTGAATGTCAGAGGGATCTCTTTCTGTCTGTAACCTGCGATCAAAGGTCATGCATCTTTCCACAAGACACGAATGGCTTTTGCTTGACCAAGGGATTTTTTTGTGTGTGGAGACATGGGAGGGATGTTCTAGTCTTTTGATGATTCTGTGCAGTGTAAAGGGGAACATGTGGGGTTTATAGATACACCTGAACAACCACTAACAAAATGTCACTTTAACAAACTTTGGAAAGATGGGGGCATTGACCTGCATCTAAGAATCCTATGAACCCATTCCAAAACATCTTTTTGAAGTCTGGGGCCAATAAATACTACGCTTTGGGGATAAACATGACATGTGCTAAAGGCCGAGAAGTTATTAGTCAGTGCACACACTACTAGCCACTACAGCCAACCTAAGGAATGTTTTGGGCCGAACTGCAGGAAAAGTGACTCAGCTTTTTGTACAGACAGAAAAAAACTCCTTCTGATAGTTAGATTTTATTGATTTTGTTTGCCGTTTTGGACAATGCCAGTGACACTGGGAGGACGTGCATCTGTTTCCTATTTAAAGTGTCAGCGGTTGACTTGCACTCCTTGGGCCTGCACAGAGTGCTTGCATCACATTCACTGCTTAGCTCTCCAGAAGGGGTCAATGGGTTGAACCAAGAAAAAAAGCCATTTGACTTTTGACACACACATTACTAGAAGTCTATACCTTTGGCCACGTTTTGGGAGGCTTGTTTGAGGTTAAATATTAACCTCTCACCAATCCAGTTTGAACTTCAACATCATCAATCACAACCACTGACTGTAGAGTACATATCTATATCAGTCAATGGACAACAACAATTTTTCAAGCTCTCTTCTTAACCTCATGACCCCACCTGCACCTGAAGTTGACCCCTGACCTTTGTCTATCTGATCTGCTAAAAGCCAGCATCCATCTACTTACTTAAGAGTGCAACTGTGCACACCAAACTCTTCTAAGCATTTTTTCATTGTCGCCACCAGCCTTGAGAAATTGACTCCAGTTTCTACTCAGGCACAAATGGGTGACTGATACTGATTTAACTCCCCCACCCCATTTCTGCTATGAGAATGGCTGGCAATCCACTTCAAGAATATTGGAATACAATTGAACAGTGCTGACAGTTCACATTACTGTAGCAAATAATGAAACACAGCCCAGCTCAAATTAAAATACAAATGCACAACTGTCTGGAATTACAAAGTGACGTCAGATCTGTTGACTAATTGTCTTTTGTTCCTTCCTTGTCTATGGGAAGTTGAAGTTACACAATTCTAAGTCCAGTACCATCAACTTCAGTGCACTGCCACATTGCTCTCCGAGGACCTTTAATGTCTTGAGTTGTGAACTCAAAGTCCTGAGTAGCCAATAGCATTTTTGGAGGTGGCATGATTAACGGTTTGCTTTTTGTTTACTTTCCCATGTCACCATGGTAGTAAGCATTCTGCAAAAGTTTGTGCATGCGCAATGACCGCACTGTAAACAACTCTAGCCAAATCAACACACTGCTTTAGGAGCACACAGGGGAGTGGTGCTTCCTGATTGGATTTTAAACTATACTTAATACATCTGTACATCTGTATATACTTAATACATCTGTACATAACTGTCTCTATAGCACATCTGTACATACTTAATACATCTGTACATAACTATCTCTATAGCACATCTGTATATTGCCCTTACATTGAATCTCTATAGCACATCTGTATATTACCCTTACTATCTCTTCACCTAACATGTATATTGCTCTTCTGCCTATTTATTATCACTACTCTTATCTGTATATAATTTGCTCTTTAACTGTACATACTGCATACTGTATATACTGCACTTGCTGCTCTTTGCACTTCTGATTAGATGCCAAACTGCATTTTGTTACCTGTATTTATACATGTGTAATGACAATAAAGTTGAATCTAATCTAATCTAATCTAAACCTATAGATACATTCATACACAACATTTCTCAAAACTTCAACCTTTAAAGTGAGGTTCATGGAGAAACCCTTAAAGTCTACAGCCTCAAGAGTCCCCCCCAAAGACTGTTCTCAGGCTACAGTGAGTGAAGATGAGAGGAGGTGAGGAAAGGCACCCAGCTGTTCTCAGAACAGAGAGCAGTTCAAGAGAATCTATCTATAGCACAGGGAGGATGAAAAGGAAGGATGAGGGAGGATGAAATGCAGGAGGAAAAACAGAGAGAAAAAAGGGATGGGGGAGTAGGGGAGAGAGAGAGAGAGAGAGAGACAGACAGAGAGAGAGAAAGAGAGGGGGCAGATGAGACCTCTGGTCTAAGACCTAATGCAGTAGGAAGGAGATCATCCAGGGGTATGAAACTGGGAAAGTACTCAGCCTTCCTTCTCTCTCTCTCTCTCTCTCTCTCTCTCTTTCTCTCTAACTCTCCTGCTCACTCACACACAAATGCACCCACACACAAATCCAAGGCTGAAGAGATCATAACGTCTGTGACTTGCTGACAGCTGTAAAGTTATTTCCAACATCCAATGCCAGTCTCCTACTTCACCACTGATGCAACTTGTTGGAACTCAAAAGCTGATCTTTTATATCCATGGAGATGGACACACACAGAGAGACAGACACACACAAGGGCACGGCCTCTGTATGTGGGAGCTTCTCCATGCCTGTCCTCTCTGCGTGTGTCATCCTGTGCTCATCTCCTCCTCCTCCTCCTCCTCCTCCTGCTCCTGCTCCTGCTCCTCAACCTCCACTTCCAAACCAACATCCACTAAAAGCAGCAGTCCAGCCACATTCTAAAGAAATTACCATATCGGCTAGTGGAGAAGGAGGAGGAGGAGAACAGAACAATACCGAGTGCATCCCCGTGGTTATTCCTGTCAGAATCCATGGGAATGAGTTTTGCTGTGGACAAGGGTAAGGGTGTGTGTGTGTGTGTGTGTGTGTGTGTGTGTGTGTGTGTGTGTGTGTGTGTGTGTGTGTGTGTGCGCGTGTGCATGCACCAAGGGAGGGACGAGATGCCATTTAATGGGAGTGTGTGTGTCTGTGTGTGAAAACTCAGACCTGGGACACAAGGTTAGCGGAATAAGTCACCCATTGTTTGCTTTGGCACAGTGCCCCTATCATTTTACAGACACAATCCAAATAAAAAAGCCATTTGGGGAGGATGGGGAGAGAGAGTGAAAGAGAGAGAAAGAGAAAAAGAAAGAGACTCTAATGTGTTGCCAAAAGACAGCAAGGACCTCTCCTTTTTCTCTGACTGTGATTCAGGCACAGAGGAGAACAGATCTGAGAACTTCTGCCACATTCACTCTGGCTGGGCTGTCTGAGATTACCCACGATTAACAGAAACCACAAAGACCAAAGACAAACTGTTACAGGAGACACACTGGTAAACTTTACAGTTAAAATGATATTTCCCAAAAGTTAAACAAAAAAAAAAAAAGAGAAGAAAAAGTTATTAAAGTAGTCATGGTTTACTGTTACGAAACCAACTGCAATGACCATGAACAATTGACAGTTTTGGAGTTTGGACAGGGTCCTGAGTGGCGGAGGCTTAGGAGGCCTAATGGATTGTGTCTTCCAGGAGTTTAATCCCTGGCAAGAATGATGTGGCTCTCAATTTTCCACAATATCTCTGGTGGTTAACATGATGGCCATGTCTCAAGGCATGTACGCCTGGCTCCAGAGCAGTTTTTGAAGAGCGCACACACACAAACACACGCATAAGCTGTCCTAATTGAAATAAACTTGCCACATATTCCTCACACTTGCATATACACACATGCACACAAACAGAGACAGGCGCACACTCACTCTTTCTCTCACACACACACACACACACACACACACAGAGGTGGACATGTACAATACTCTTTCTTTATTCCTTCCCTCTCTTTCTTTAGACAAGCCTGAGGCTCCAGTGTTGGCCAGACAGCAGATCACTGATCATGTCCCTGCATCACTAGTCAAAAGTCTGCGGCAGCAACAGTACTGCTACTCCAGCTGCAGGGAGATGAGTCAGCTCGACAAATAGACCTGGCAGCCGCCATGGCATCTAAGATTGAAGCTCAAGCACAGCCACCGGTAAGAGCGTCGGCTAAGGCTCATCACTTCCTCGGCGCTCAGAGCTTGGAGCTCTGAGTCGTGGCCAAGACTTGGGGAGAAGGGTGGGTGATTGTAGATGATGGTCAGATAATGGCTATTTTTACCCCATTAACCTGTGCAACCACAGAGACAGATCCAGGACCACGACTAAGTGGGGGAAATTAGTAAAAGCTGCCCTGAGGACAAGGCTGAGGCGATGGGTCATTTCAGGACAAATGGTGTGTGTGTGTGTGTGTGTGTGTGTGTGTGTGTGTGGGGTGGGGTGGAAGGTGCGTGTGGGTATCTGTGTTTTTGCCAGAGACATAATGAGACACAGCTCATAAATATGCATGCCCTTGCAGCACATGTCCACACCTTAACACTCGCTTTTGTGCATCCAGCACGCACACGTGCACACACACACACACACACACACACACACACACACACACACACACACACACACACACACTCTTCTCCACCAGGAGTGACCTCATAAGTGCTGATGAGGTGGAGGATCTTCAGCTACATCTGTGGCTATGGCTCTACAGTACAGGCCCTGCTTTGATCATGTTTCCCTTTGATCAATGGGGATGCCGAACAGGGCATTTAAAAACTGTTTGTGTGTGTGTGTGTGTGTATGTGTGACAGAGAGAGAGAGAGAGACAGACAGAGAGAGAAGAAGAGGAAGGGACCGAGAAATAATCTTACCTGCCCATCCTGTCCAACATGTACTTGGTGAATCTGAAGATTACCCTGAGAATAGAAAGAGAAAAGCACTTCAGTGCAAAACTAAAGCTTCTAAAACATGCACAGACACATGCATATGCACTGCACATACAAACTCGCACACACCGACACGCACACCTTTAAAGCTTTCGCTCATACACATCCCTTCACAAACAACCCAGCCTCACACAAAGCCACAACATTTGAGCAACATTTTAACATCGGTGCCAAGGCGAGGCCATCCCAAGCTGCATCTGGGTCATGGCAGATCTAAGCGCTTGGAACAGTTCATTTCCGCCTCAAAACAGTCACACCAACCAATTTGGCTTGATGTGAAAAGCCCAGTTGTAATAAAAACAGTCTTTGTGACAGGCAGTTGAGCGGGGAATTTGTTGCTAAGCTTTGAACTCCAAACACAAACAATATCATTGAGAGGGGGAGAGGGCTGCTTTTTGCCATCGTTCTGACAGAGCATTAAAAAAAGCCTATTTTTCCGCTTTTTGTTATTTCTTTCTTGATTCATAAACATCACAGTAAATGGACATTTATATTTTCATGTACATCTGCTATGCAGGCTGGAAATATGGAGGACTCTCTGACCCTTGAATGTCTCTCCCTGAGTGTTTGATGACTACCAAAGACTACCACTAATTCATTCGTTCTGTAGTCTGGAGTGGCTGCTGGTCATGTCTCCCCCCCTTGAAGACATGAGCACATGAAGAATGATGACATCCACCCGCCACCACATATGACATGAAAAGCTCTTTTTTGTGTGTTTGTGTGTGTGTGTGTGAGTTCTGAGCTCTTTTTTGTGTGGATGTATCATCATTTAAAGACTGAGTACAATACTAATTAAATCACTGACAGATCATGTTGCTCTTGCGGTCTAACACATTGACTTAAAGCTCATGGGTTTTACCTTGTTGGGTCTGTGCTTAAATCTGATGGTCTCACAGCAAGTACCAGGGTGGAGTTGGCCAAGTCTAGTTACTGGTCCTCCATGATTTATGGTAGACCGTTGCTATAAATGCCTGATGGTAAACGACCATGATGACAGAGTCTTATTTGGATGAACTAATGTTATCTTATGCCAGAACTGCCTCAGTAACTCCTTACAAGTTGGAGTGAACTACTACTTGGCACACTTATGTTACCTTGTATTTACTTACAGGCTCAAAGAAATAGCTGGAATAGATGATTGAATGTGTTGGTTAGCTAGAAATGCATTCTGACCAAAGCAACATTTTGACAGAGGAAATGTCTTAATGTCCTCAATACACACAGGGCTCGTCTTGTGTATGATCAGTACTGTGAGAATTTCACAAGCATAACAAAGTGACCATGGAATTTGGCAATGGAATTTTGTCTGTGTATGTACGTACATGTTGTTCTATGTGTGACAGGCTTGCTGTTTGGAACAGAGACAAGAGACGTGTGTGCGCGTGTGTGTGTGCGCTTGTGTGACATAAAGAGGGTGAGAAAAAGCAGAGAGTGAGAGAGCTTTATTCTTCTCTGTGTGTGTGTGTGTGTGTATGCATGTATGTATGTATGCAGGTATTTATGTGTGTGCGTGTGTTTGTGTGTGTGTGTGAGTGTATTTGTGTTGAGAGAGTGAACAAAGACAGAGATAGTGAGGAAACTATTATGACGGCTAAAGTGTGTGTGCATGAGTTTGGCAACTGGAATATGAAATTGGAATTTTACAAAAATGAATGTGGGCTTTTGTGACTCAGTGTGCTACTACCAGCAAAGAACCACCACCCTTCTTCCCGAAAACAATTCTTGCTGGGAACTGTTTCTGAGCCCCCAATCCATCTGAATAGGTATCATGTATACAAATATGACTAAGCCTGTGTCAGAGGGAGAGATGAAAAGCATGAATGGCTGATCCACATTCGTGGAAAGGATTACAAACATAACAACGGAATGGGTCACATATGCTGACCATGCGGCATTATGAAGACCTGACCACAGATCCATGTTCAGAACAAATGAGAGCATGAATTTACACACACAAACACTGAGTCAGTCAGTCAAACAGACAGACCAACCAACTGACCGACCACATGGAAAACAGAGACAGAGGACTGACAAGCGAGCTGATGGAGAGTATATAGACAGTGGGCTGGGATGCAGGGAGTAAAAGCTGGATGACTGGAGGACTGTTTCTATATTTATCCTAAATACCTCCACATGTTTTTGTATTGATTTCCACTCGTGCAGCACCTGGACTAAGTGCTAGCAGGCGGTAGTGTGGCATATGGTTGAACCGTAAGCATGAAAAACGATGACTCACACATACAGTCTACCTGGTTGATATCTAGAACACATCAGGATATCTACATCTGTATTTATTAGTATATTTTACATCAAAAGGGTCTCTGATTGAAGATTGCTGTGGATTAGGGATGTTTGAGAAGTGATTGAACAGTGTAAAAAACACAATCCATACAGTGGAATGGAATTCCTGAAGAATAATTCAACTGTTTGTTTCTAATAATTATCAATACATAAATAACTAATAAAATGGTTATATCTTATATATCATATCATATATCATATCATATCATATAACCATTTACCCTTACAAATATAATACAAACAGTCCAATGGTTTGTCTGGCATCCCACTTAAGACCCCGTCCCTTCTAGCAGCACTGCATCATGCCCACACTTTTGGAAACACTATGGATGACGAACTCACAGAACAGCCTAGGAGACATTATTTGAGTTTGTGTGTCAGTGGTTTTTGATCAGTTCTACACCCTTTATCAAGACAAAGATAATACGGATAATTGTGGGAGGCTATCTCGCCACTATCAATGTGGTGTTAAATTTGTTACAGCTCTACTGTGGAAAATAACTTCAGAATACCCTGATACATGGTCAACACCAATACAACAGATTTGCCTCTCCATTATTACCATGCATGCTATCAATGCCTATGAATAACCATCAAAGAAGATGACGAATTTGTGAAAGTGCCAAGACTCAGATCTTAATGACAATCATGAGATGAAAAAATCCAGCTTAATAAAACACATCACATCACCACTTAATAAAATAAAACAGACACTTGCAATTGTTGTGTTTGATCTGCTAACAAAATAATGATTTTTTTGTTCTGCAGAAAACCACAATTAAAACCCACAGAGAGAGAGCGAGGGAGGGAGAACGAGAGCATAAACAGACACAAACAGAGGAGGGGAGTGAGAAAGACAAGTACGATCTAGCGTGCGGCAGGCTTACCTCACTGTCTTGGGTGATTTGCACCTGTTCCCCTTGTGGCACCTGAGCGATGTGGAGGTGGCCCTGGGGGATCTAATGGGGAGAGACGAGAGAGAGCGACAGAGAGAGAGGGAGACTGTGAGAAAGTGAAATTGTCAATGGGTATAATGACACATTAAACTGCTTCAGTGTTCACACATACAGCACAGTAAAAGTGAAGAATGTTCCCCTGTTTGTTTGAAGTTTGTGGATGGGAGTGCTCATACTGCACAAAGCCTAAATTAAACATATATATATATATATATATATATATATATATATATATATATATACACATACATATGTGTGTGAGAGAGGGGGGAGGGGGTCAAGACACATATGCGCATGTGAGTGTCTGTGTGTGGGAGAGAAAGAAAGCAAGAGAGTGAGTGAGACAGACAGACAGACAGACAGACAGACAGACAGCTCCTGGCTCTAGTAGCTGCTCTCTGCATCTCTGTGCTGGTGCGGTGTGAGCGTCGGCGCAGGCCTGCTCTGCATCTCTGTGCTGGTGTGGTGTGAGCGTCGGCGCAGGCCTGCTCTGCATCTCTGTGCTGGTGCTGTGTGAGCGTCGGCGCAGGCCTGCGCTGCCAACGAGTGTGCTTTACATTTCCTCCACGCTATTAACAGAGCTCGTAAACTTCAGGCTCAAGCGCAACCGTTAATGTACTCAATAATATCAGGAGTGTAATAACTACACTACAGCCGGCTCCCAGTAATGAGTCACACTACCCCCTTACTCCCACCATCTCTTTTTCCTTCAATCCCTCTCTCTCTCTCTCTCCCCGTAACTCACTTTTTCTCCAGCTTTCTCACTTCCCTTCCCAGTGTCTGTTCATGTCTGTCTCTTGTTACCCTCCCTCCTATTAACTTCTATCTTTTGGATCTGTCCTTCACTCTCTGGCTCGTGGTCTATTTCCCCTACTGCACTGTATGCACTGTACCTTCAAATTTCCCTGTCTTTCCCTCTCTCTTGTTTACTCTCCAATTTTAGTCCATCCTCTTAGTCTTGTCGGGCCCTTTGTTTGCCTGCTCATCATCACCATCATCATCAGCAGCAGCAGCAGCAACAGTAGCCATAGCAACAGTATCAGCACCATCATCAGCATCAGTTGCGGCAGTTAACATTTCAGTCTAAGGCCTCATTCACGTAGAAATCGCGTGTATCCGTAACCGCATCCGTTGCTGTCCGTTCGCGGTGCGTGTGCGTCTTTGTATTCACACCTGAAACCGTCTTCTGCCCTAACAGGCTGCCCAAGCTCTCCTTTAAAGTCTATGGAGGCTGTGTTATATCGTGTGCAGCACACGTGGAAAAACAGAACTCGTTTCTATTTCAAGGTGGCTGTGCGGGAGCTACGCGGTGCTGGCGCGGCGGAACACGTGTGCGGTGTGCATGGTCTAATCTGTCAAAACGCATGCTAAACGAAAACGGACCAAAAACGCGTCCTCACCGCGTACATATTGGAACACAAAGACTGCGTTGTGAATGAGGCTTAATCCTTGCCCTCACATCCCTACAGGGAAGCACTATGTTGAGACTGGCAGTGTTTCTCCACCAGACTATTCCAAAGGAGGAACCTCCATCGTTGTTCCAGAGCAACTGCTCATTCCTGAGAACCTGTTCCATTCCCGCCACCACTCCCAACAGGCCTGCCCCATGTCTGAAAAAAAAACCCACTCCCATTCTATTGCCCAGTGTGTGTGAACCGTCTGGGATTTGTGGTAGTTGGTCTTTGTTGACTGATGAAGCAATGATTTACAGCAATTGCTCCTGAAGAGCCTGTGCCTGAGAACAGAAACAGGCACGGTTTCATGGAAACACGTATTCGCTGCCAAAAGTGATAACAATGGAACCACTAGGGTGATTTGCACACAAACCCCCTCACTCCGACCACCTACCCCCCACCTCTGCACCAGTCTTGTTCGGCCAGTAATTCCATTCTTAACCAATCAAAACACGATCCATGCCACACTGCGCGCACATGTGATTAATCTATTAGATACGTTTCGGGGGAGAGCAGTAAAAGATTCTGAGCCGAGGACACTCAGCAAATAGTAAAACAAACCTGAATTATGCTTCTCTCCATTCTGGTTCCATGTTAATTGTCCAACAGTCGTAACAGAAAAGGGGTTCCAACTTGTAAGTTCTGGATTTTGGACGCTAAACTCCATTTTATGTGTCATCTGTAAGAACGGGACACTGGCTTTGGTTTCCCTCTCACTGTCTTCCTGTTCTCGCCAATCAAAACATGATGTATAAATTGTACAGCAAGAAGGCGATCAATCTGTCAAAAAACATTCAGGTGCGTCATAAACCATTGCGGAGATGCGCTGGGACACTAGCGAGGGATAGTCAGCAAATAAAAGCCGCATCTGAGTTATGGCTCTCAGGTTCAAGATCCCTGCTGAATGTCCAGCAAGCAAAGGCATCACAGAAAGTTCCAGAAACTTCCCGATGGGTATCTGGCCATAAACCTGATTCCCATACTTTCAGGATGATCAAGTTTGAGGACACTCAAGCATATTGCCTTTACACAAGCATATTTTGTTCCTATTTTAAGTTCATGACCTTATCTTGGTGGTGTTGGGTACTTTGAACTTTAAAGCTATTGGTTCTGCTTACAACTTCTGTTCACTGTTAGCCTGGCTAGCTTGCATATGCCAAGTTAGCACATTTAGCACACAGACATTTCCACATATTCTCAGGGTTCATGTTACCACAGACAACTAGAGTGACAGACAGACAGTGATCAAGAAGTAAGCATGTGAGCCTGTCAGGTGTAATATTATGCTGTCATGTAATGTGTGTGTGTGAGCAGTATAGACATATGTGTTATATAAATGTTGATATTACATTTAAAAAGTCAAAAAAAAAAAGGTGTGGTTGTGGTGTAGTTGATGTTGCCACTTGAGTATATGGTGTGTGTGAGAGTGTGTGTGTGTGTATGTAAGAGTGTGTGTTGGGCCTTGCGAATGTGTTATGCATCCGCTCTAAAGAGTAAGTGTATTAATATGTGTGTGTCACAGAAGAACCATTTACATTTACATTTATGCATTTAGCAGATGCTTTTATCCAAAGCGACTTACATTTGTCAACTACCAAATACATCAGGGCCAGTCTCCCTCAGAGCAACTTAGGGCTAAGTGCAGACAGTATTTGAACCCACAATTTCCCAGGCTACTTGCATGCTAGTCAGGTTCCTTAACCACTGTGCCGCCACCGCCCCCACATCTTCCTGTGTCTCTACGCACGTCTCCTGTGATCCTGTATTAACTTCTACCGCTACACTCCAGAGGCCAACCTGCAGCACAGTGTGGTACGGGAACAGCACTGTTGCGAACAGGAAAGCCCTACAACGTGTTGTTAAAACAGCCCAACGCATCATCTGTGTTCCACTCCCTGCCCTCGCTGATCTCCAACTCTCACAGTGCCTGCGACGGACACATCATCAAACAAGAACATCATCAAAGACCCAGCTCGCCCTAATTACAATCTGTTTACCTCCTTCCATCAGGAAGACGTTATAGAAGCTTAAGGTCCTGTACCAGCGGGCTGAGAAACCGCTTCAGCATAATTCCCTTGCACAAGAGCACTGATGCCCCCCCCGCCCCGACACACACACACACACACACACACACACACACACACACACACACACACACCTTGGCCCCTATGACATCCTCAATGGACTACATTCTGTACAGACAATAGACAATGACTACCTTGGGTCTGAAGGCCCCCTCAGTGCACTTTGCATTGCACATCACTATAGTTACTGAACTATTTATGATCTATTTTAGCTGTGTTAACATCTCAAGCTCTTTACTATTTGCTGTCGTTATACTGGTATCTTTTTACTTGTGCAGTCACAAAGCTGAACCTAAAAGAAATCCTAGGTGAGTATGTTCCTGAGCACTGTACTGTACGTGTGTGTGTGTGTGTGTGTGTGTGTGTGTGTGTGTGTGTGTGTGTGTGTCAAAGAATAATTATGTTGCTCTATGTGTGTGTGTGTATAAGGGTGTGTGTAGATGTGTGTGTTGTATGTCACAGAGGAAGTAGGCAGTCCCAGTGAGGAGTCCCGTCACACGGCCATGCCTCTGTCTCTCACCCACATGCAGACCTCTCTGCCTCACCCCTGACCCCAACAGCTGGATGACTTCAGGGTCCTTCCTGTGCTACAGCGCACACACACACACACACACACGCGCGCGCGCGCACACACACGCGCACCTTGACCTTTCCATGCTCTCCCATGCTTCTCTCAAACACACACACACCACACAGACCTGCACATACACACATGCGCACAAATACACACACAGATACTTTGACCTTCCGATGCTCTTGACTAAGGATGTTTAAAACACAACACACACATACACAGAGAGACTTAGACCACCCTGACAACAGCTTAAAGTAATTCTTAAAATAAGAATTTATTGTGAATTTATTGTGTGTGTGTGTGTGTGTGTGTGTGTGTGTGTGTGTGGGTAAAGCAAGACGGTGACATAAACACACACAAAAACATGCATACACACACGTTTCCACATGCACGCACAGACAGTCATTTTGACCTTTCCGTGCTCTTCGCGTCTTTCAAAAACACGTGACACACATATGCACACAAACTCACAAAGATACATCATGGTGTACCTTGACCTACAGGTGCTCTCGCCCAAAGACGTGAGATTTCTATAACTAAATTGTGTTGCGCTGCCTGTTTCCACAGACATATCTACATAAAGATGTTCATTCCAGCGTATTGACCACACCTGGGGAGTGGTGTGTATTTCAGTGTGTGTCTGTGTCTGAAGAAAAGGGGGGGTGGGGGTGATTACTTACCACCTGGACCTGGCCGTCTTCCCCAATGCGATGGATCTGCACCTGCTGAGGGTTAGCGAGTGCATAGTGCAAGGCCTGCTGGGTAGTCTCTATCGGAGCAGCCTCCGCCACAGCCCCCGTCTCTGCAAAGCACACAGACACATACCCACACACATTTAGACACTATCTTTGCCAATGCTTTGGACAGACACAGCTTTTCTGCAGAGGTGTTCAGTAACCAACAACACCTTTGATACTAACTGGTCTAACATTTAACAGCCTTTCATTTAAACAGCATCCTCTGGCATCCTATACTGTATTTTTGAGATGCGTGCCATCCAGTTTTTGTCCTTTAAAGGCACCTCAGACGTTTTTTTCGATGATTAAATGGCTCGTTGCGGGGTGAATGAAGGCTCTCTCGGCCGCCTCTAGCATAGATTTTGCAGTTATTACACGTGCAGGATCGTAATCGGCGAGACGGTGAAAACAGAACAGAATAGTACTGTAAGGGTGCAAAATCACAGTCTTGCCTGGTATGCCTTTAAGGAACAAGCAGATGGAGCAAATCTACGCATCACAAACAGCCTGGGCAATCCCAGCCCCAGTCACCCCAATCTCCAGCAGAGACATATGCATCACACCATACCATCAGCTAATCTATCTACACATTGTGTACACACACACACAAAGAGGGAATCCCCCTGTCTGCCACCCACAAGGGCTTGGGTTGTTGCCAGTACATCTGCCAGAGTCTGCCATGTTTACACAACTCCTACTAACACACAGAGACACGCGCGCGAAACAAGCACACTCATCTCTCCTTCACCATCAGCCGCAGAGACCACGGCTGTGCAGCCTTAAGGAACACTTCATCACCCTAGCCCACTGACATCCCGCCTCAAAACCTCTTCACAGAGACACACAGACACAACACACACACACACACACAAACACACAACAAAATAAGGGGGAAAAAACACCCTGTCAAGCTGCCTGCTCTAAACTCAAGACTGGCCACTATCAGCTGTGACACAAAGCACAGCACAGCTGTGAACACACGGGCTATTTCATTCAGCTTTAATATCAACCACTACGCAGTTATCAGCTACACGGCTGTTAACAACACAGCTTTTTTTGTTTCATTTAGTTTTTTTGGTTTCTGATAAGAGCAAGATAAAAGAACATGCTAGGCAATGGCTTACAGTAGGTCAATGGTTATATAAGCATCTATGCTGCCAGCTCAAGTCGTCTCATTTGTCACTGAACACAAGCCTTGAGCACAGTGCATAACTCCGCCATGGCATATGTGAATTTTGCCCAAAACCAGCCGGCTCTCCAGGGACAAGGGGTCCCACGATGGTGGCATTTTCAGCTTCGAGTGCTACCAGTTGAGCTTGACACATGCCCGTGACCTTCACGCTCACACACACACACACACACACACACAAACAAACAGAGCTCAGGGGATGAAAAACTACCTCCTCATCCATCATGAGCATAGTGCCCAATTTCCTATGGGTGTTTTCGTTTTCTCTTTTCCCCTGGGGCAGACGTGGTTTAATGGGGGAGCCCCCCCGGCCGAGCTTATGAGCCCATTCCCTGCGTCATTAACCAACAACCGCCCAGAACCGCACACAAGAGAGCCCGTATCCGGCCCATGAGGCCAGGAGGCAACAGAGAAGAGGAGAGGGACGACTGGAGGGGTCGATGGAGGACCTGTTGACGACCCCACACATACACAAACACTTACATACACACTCTTACATGCACACACACACAGATACAAGTGAACCATTAACATTGACCCCCCTCTGCTTCACTGACCATTTGAGTTTGTTAGACACTCCTGTGTGGAGATTGTTACCATCTGCTTCCTTTACTCTGGGTGGCATCCAACTTCTTTCTCTCTCACACACACACACGCAAACATGCAAACACACACACACACTCACTCTCATACACTCTCGCACATACATGTGTTCACACCCACCTATACACACACACACACACACACACACACACTAAAACCCACACAAACATACACACTCATCCCAGCAACACTCCACAACACATCCTGCCTTAGACAGGAGCTCTATCGCGAGCTGCCGCTGAAACATAAACAGTCATTAAGGTTTTCACAGCCTCATCCACACGCCCAGTCTCTCCCTCTGCCTCGGTTGTTCTCAAATGGACTCTGACTCCTCTCCACAGTCCTGTCTGTCACACGAAAGCCGGGAAATAAATTAAGGGAAGCAAAGATGATCTGAAGGGCTGAATGCTGAGCTGATGTACTGTGACATGACTAAAGATGAAAGTGTGTGTGTGTGTGTGTGTGTGTGTGAGTGTGTGTGTGTGTGTGTCTGTGTGTGTTAGATAAGGAACACTACTGCGGTTACCGTTGTTGTTCTGTGAGGTGGGGTTTCGGCGGGAGAAGCTCTTCACCGCCAGGCTTTGGCCCCTCTGTTTCCTCCGCCATGCCGTGCGACACTTGGAGTCAATGCTCTGCTTGATTCGGTACCAGTCTGACTCTGTGATGGCAAACTTGTGGAAGAGATGGCCTGGGATACAAAAGCATACACATACACACATACACACATACACACACACACACACACACACACACACACACACACACACACACACACACAAAGCAGAGTGTAGTTGGTTATATTACATATTCAATGACAAACTCAAAAGCACAAACACTTTTCACCACAGGCAATACAAACAAAAAGGAAGCAGACACAGCCAACTTCTCACATAATGCTGTAGGACCATGCTTATTCAAACAAGATGTATTCATCTGTACAAGAGCTGCAGACACCAACAAACATCAGCAAAGGATGTGAGTGGTACAGCAATTACATCATCTGCAGACTTGTTGTTCTTCTCAAATCCCTCCAATCAGTCTGACTCAAACACACACACGCACACACAAACACACTCTAAATGAGGATATATTTGGCCATTTTGCGTTTCTTCAAAAATGAAACTGACGAGTGACAGGAAGCAATAGGGAGGGAGAGGGAGAGACAGAAAAAAAAGGAGAGAGAGGGATGAAGAAATGATGGCCGGTTGGATTCTTAACCCATGTGTCTGTGGGCCATTGGATCTACTGCAGCTCTCTATGCCACAGCACAATCTCTCCCCAAATACACACAGTGCTTTGCGTACTTGTGCCATTTGAGATGCAAACGTTGGAAGGTTTCCCTCCCATGCCGTAGGGAGAGGATCAGCCATCAAAGACTTTAGACACCAAGAAGCCAAGCAGGGAGAGCACTGCCAACAATTCAAACAACCTTCTCTACCTGCACAGAAATCTGTGAACTGGGGATAGCAATTAACCTTGTGGTCCCCGTGATGTGCGTGTTTGTACATCCTATTCATCTACATTTTCTCCACAGTTTGAAGGGCACTAACTCAGGGGCTTCAGTACACAGCCAATAAAATTAGCCTGTCAGCAGTACTGGATTTATGAGTGACTTGTTGGCTCAGATTTGTGCTAATTAGGGTATGTAAGGGGATTGGTGTGCAAAATGAAAAGAGATTACATGAGAGGGCAATGTTGGCATCACTGTTTCCAATAACTGCCGGTGTGCTTTTTGAGACCCCCGGCTCAGCACCCACGTGTGTGTACACATGCGCTAGTGAGTATAAACTGTTTGTGTGTGTGTGTGTGTGTGTTTCGTAAACTATATATATATATCTATGTCACCTACAGGCTAAAATAATTGTTTTGTAAAACTTCATTGGCTGACTCCACACCCATGTGTTTAGAACCTGTCTGGGCAGGTGAAGAATGGAGAGAAAGAAATAGTGTGAGGAAAGCGTAGGAGAACTCAAACTTACATTTGTTATAATTTAATAGCAAAGTGCATTTCTGTACTTTGGCTTAATTTCTTACTTGGAAGCTTGGAGCACTGAGGGAATGATATGTTTCAACTCGCCCTCACATGAAGAAATAGGCCAACATCTCCACAAGTAGCTTTATAAAAGGCCAGATAAAACACAGGTCAGGCATCATTTAAAACAGTGCTGCTATAATTAAATTATTGTCTAACCAAGGCCCATAGGCCTGTTGCAGCCTGTTTTGAATGGCTACTAGGCTACTTGATCATTAACAACAGTCTTGACACCAGGCTTAATACTGGTAATATAGTAGTCCAGCAAAATAATGACAACACTGCACTGCATTGTTTCCTAACAATTTCATAATCCCCCCTACAGGATACCTGTAGGCCAAACTGCTGACCAGCCAAATGGTCTTGTCAAACTCCAGTGTGTTTGTGCAGCATGTTTTGCCAAATGAGGTCATAAAAACTCCAGGGAGGTTAAACTGTCATGACAGAGGAGAGCATTCAGCTCTCTTTTAAATATATTAGCTTTATCAATCTAGGTTAATGGTTTCACAAAAAAATATGCACCAAGTACACACCTCATGAAAAAAGCGTGTATAATGGGTCAAGCTAGATATTTTTTCTATTAATATTGTTTGAAATGGGGTTGGGTTGATTGGATGACTTTGGCTCACCTTTGTATGGACCTGCACGACATTAGTGTGTGTGTGTGTGTGTGTGTGTGTGTGTGTGTGTGTGTGTGTGTGTGTGGTGTGTGTGTGTGTGGTGTGTGTGTGTGTGTGTACGCATTTTTGTGTGGTGTGGGTAGTTTGTAGCCTGATGCATCAATCTGTTTCACATCGTTTTACTGTGTGCAAAGCATCTGAAACCTATCCATTGGCATAACTTTGCTCTACAGTGGGCAGACACTTTCCTCAAACAATCGCTAATGTTTGGTCGTGACATATGTTACACGCTGGAACACACCATTGACTTCATTCAAAGCAGAAGCACATGTGATTGACATGTCGCATCAGAGGTTCTGTCTGAGTGCATGTAAACTCTTGTAATCCCTCATAGACATTGGTGACATTTAGCCCCCCATCTCTCACTTTAGGCCAGGGGTCAATACATTCTAGAGTATTCAACTAGCCAACAGTGCAATAGGTACACCAACAAGAATAACTTCAAAATGAGAGAGGAAAAAAATCTTGGCAAAGTCTTTTTTCTGTACGTTCTGTAGGTGCACAGAGCAGAAAAATGCAGGGAGATGCTGAGAAGAATTGGGCAGAGGAGAGGATGGGGAGGGAGGGAGGGAGAGACACAGAGAGATAGAGACACTCTGGCTTCATTAGATATGGCCATGAGCCTCGAATCTTGCACGCTGACCTACATGTGCGTGCTGTCACAGGGCTTTGGTGTGGCGTGGAAATGTGTTACGCATTAATGTGAGGTGATGAGTGTGTGTTGTTCTAACCTGCCTAGGGAGAGAGGGACTCATGTTTGCTCTTGAGATCATTCTCAAGCCATGCACTGGGAGGGGTTGGCTTTATTACGAGCCTGTGTTTGAGAATGTGTGTGTGCATGCATGCGTGTGTGTGTGAGTGTGAGTGAGTTTGTTTGTTTGTTTGTTTGCTTGCTTATTTAATTTCAATGCTATTATAGCAATTATGCCTATTTAATGGCTGAGGTGTGTGTGAGAGAGAGCGAAAGAATGAGAGTATGTGTGGGCCAGAGAGATTGCAAGTGAGGGTGTGTGTGTGTGGATCAGAGAGCATGTAACAACAGAAAGAAAAAAAGTGTGTGCGGGCCAAAGAGATTGCAAGTGAGTGTCTCTGTGTGTGTGTGTGTGTGTGTGTGTGTGTATGTGGGAGGGAGAGGCTTTGTGTGTGTAGGCCAATATGTGTGTGAGGTATGCAAGTATGTGCCTGTGTCCTCATGTGTAATTGAGAGTGTGAGAGTGTGTGTGTGTGTGTGTATGTGAAGGCCAGCGTTAGGGGAAGAGGAAGTAGAATTAAAAGGGGCAGGGGAGTCATGTGTAGGTGTCTGAAGGCGGACAGAAGGCCAAGAGTGGATCTAGCGTGTGTCTCCAGAGGCGCAGCTCTGCAGAGGGGAGACCCAGGAGGTGGAAGTGGGAAGGAACAGGAAATGAGATTACGTCCAAAGACCACACGGCCAAAGTGGCGGGTTTGCGTTCGGAGTGGTCAGAGGGGCACCTACACTTACACGTGAGGTCATCTAAAGGTGACAGCCTGCTAAAAGGAGAGGCCTAAAGGACGGGCAATTCTATTCGCAAAGACACAGCACAGCTGCACCCACGCCATGTAACAGCTGTGCATGTGGCAAAGCCAGTCGATCCCTAGGCAACTAAAGATCAGATGATCAAATTTATCCAATTAGGAGTGCTCCTGCTTGGTTGCTGTGAAACACTGTTTCTGCTCTAGTTTCTCGCAGATAAGGTTTCCTGTATATGGACAAGAAATTAAACCATCACAGATAGCACATTCAGCATGGGACAGGTATGTTAAAGGCAAACTCATGAAGTGTCATTAATGTTCATGATACATGTCATGTCATGTTAATGGCTCGTGTCACTCATATGTAGACCCTCAAATAAAGTGTTACAAATTCATGCAGTGCTGGTCTCCCAATGGCAGTGTTTCCAGCACATGCAAAACTTAGTTATGTTTAGATGCTAACGCCAAAGTAAACAGCCAGTTAAATCACTAACAAGGCTTAATATATGTCACCAACAGAACAGAACACCATATATCCCTATACATACAAAAAAAATGATGGTTATGATCAAATTTATGCTGCTGAGATTAATTCATGCGGACTTAATGCAGTTAGTACGTGCATCACATGTACAACAGCAAAAGGGGTTTACTTTAGAGACGCTGATGCACATGACTGGATAACAGCACGGCCATACATGAATGACACTCAGACACAACAGGTTTATTGTTGGTAGGTTTTACTAGATTTTTGAACTCTATTTTCAACTAATGACTCTAATGAGTGTGAACATGACAATGGGAAAATATCCTCCGTTCAATAAGTTGACAATATAATCATCATGCCGGGCCTACTTACAGCGGATGCCGTAGATCATGAGTGGATCCAGTTGCTTCTTGCCATGCTTGCCCTGGCCAGACAGGTTGGACATGGCCTGCACCTCGCGGTGAAACAGGTAGTCGAGCAGCGTCAGTGCCATCTTCTCTGCTGTGCGGCAGTTGGTGCTGATGTGCAGCATGTCAGCGGCTGAGATGGGGCAGCGTACACGCATCTCTGCATTGCTTTCATCTCCAAGCCAAGTGCCAGTGGGGTAGTCCTCTACGTGGGGAGAGAGAGAGGGAGAGAGAGAGAGATATTTACACTCCTTTATTACACTCTTTTCTAAAGTTCTCACATGATCCCTTTAAAGTCAATGACCTACAGTGAAAATGTGGGTGTAATACACAGTGGCACTGGCTAGGCCCAAACCTTGTTACTGTTGGCACTGATGCTGGTTTTGTTAGAAATAGTTTAGAAGACATTCAATATTGCTTTGTTGGACCTACTAAACTATAAACAATTGTACCACTGTTGTTAAGGGAAAAGTTAAAACAAAGTGATATAATGAACAATGACTTGTGAGCAAAAGCAGGTTCCATCTAAATATTTTTCATGGTTTACTGATGCTAGGTCTATGCTTTCTCTTGAACACTGAGTCAAGGCTTGTTCACACACAATGCCCTCCATGTGTCTGAGGAACCAGGTCAGTCTGCTAGCTAGTATCCAGTGAGGGTGGGTCAAAACTACAGCATGCCCTGACTTGATCAATTTCAAATATAACAAGATTACTTCAAGGGCTGGGTTTGGCCCTTGAGGTATGACAGTGGAGAACAGTTCTGTTAGTTAGCTCTGCTACAGTGTAGCTGCAACACCTGAGCACAATGTCCAACAGATGGACTTTTCTGAGGTAAAACTGGAGTTTGTAGGACTGTTGCTTTCAAGAGGAGGGCGTGCCTTAGAGACAGCCAGCCGACTGAACCATCAAAGGGCAATGGCATGATTTACTGACTTTTCAGGCAAAATGTCTCTATGCTCATAAAAAACAGCATCAGGACTCGTGATTGGTGCATGACTCGGAGTGTGACCAATGAGACGCTAAGACGATCTACACATCAAAGCTCTAAGTAAATCTGGACCCAATATGTGCAAATAACTTGCTAACCAAAAGCCTACTGGTTCCACATGGAATTTGGCATTGCAAAAAATAACCTGGCAATGGTTTGGCATTTACTTCCAGACAGTATGGCTTTGGTGCTGGTTAAAGCATTTATAGTATAACGGAAAAACTGCTCATTCAGGGAAAAGAAAAGAAATGTGATATCTTCAGAGACCCTGGAAGCAACAGTTGAGATGCAGATCTCCTGACACCTGATGCTACAGTGCCATCATGTGGCCACTGGTAAACATGGCTGAGGTCCTACCTTCACATGACTCAGTGATGGGTGACCCTTGCAGAATTTCATCACTTTAAAATACAAAGAGAACTAGTCCCTCGCTCTACACTTTTCTTTTGTACAGAGGGTCTGGACATTCGGTAGTGAGATACTATTGTTTGCTTGAGGTGTTTAAAAAGATTGGATCAACCCCTGACTGATAGCTTGATTTGACTGATAGCATTCTAGCTCATACACAACGCCTAGCATACACAACGCCTCCCTCTGTTCGCTGACTGGACAGGTTAAAATGCCTGCTTAAACAACGAGCTAAATGGGATGAAATCCAGACTAGAACTGTAGGGAGATGATAATCAAGTGGAAATGCTAGGAAGGCATGGCCAGGCTAATTCTTTCCTGAAAAGCAGCACTTTTCAACCTCAGTTACTTTAGGGGATAATAAGGCTTTTTTAAGTTTAAAAGTTTCAGTACAGCCTGAGAGGGTAAAAGCGGAGTGAGAGGCACAAACGTTTGTTAAGTTCCATGTTCTGTTTTCACAAGGGGGAGGGGGGAAATCCTCCTCTATGCAGACCAGAGTCAAACTCTCATACGCTGAAACAGAAGATCACTGAAAAGTTTATATGGTTACATTATGTGACACTCCCACTGTTTGCACTATATCCACTATTGCAGACCCGAACTATTCACGTTTGCTCCCATTGTAACGTATTATGTTGCTCTATCTTGGTCAGTATTCAATGATCTTTGGAACAGTATAGCAATAATAAACTTAGCTGGAGCTAGTTTGTAAATTGCTTAGACATGTTTTCTGTTTTGTGGCAGCTAGTAAAGTAAAAACATTGCATTTTGCCAAATCAAATTTGTTATAAAAAAGTAAACTGTAAAAACAACCCACAAAGATGTTTTCATTTTTACACAAACAACTGAAAAACATCTTACTTGTACTTAATTTTTTTTTTTTTTTTACATATTTTGCAACAAACAAGCATCACAATCATGTGACGATAACGGCGATGACATCCTACATTATGGATAAAAACGCGGCACAAAACAATGCTAAGAAGAACATAGATAGTACTATGCACACCCAGTTATAACCGCTGTAGAGTCAGAACACATCACATTATGGAAAGTTTAATGCAATCAGTGGGCTACCAATATTACATTCTGGTAGGGTCACCTCTAGGTTACTGAATGACTCACACCAACTACATCTGCATGTAATATGTGCTCTGTTCTCCATGTTTGATGTGTGTTTTGTTATGAAAGGGTGTAGCTGCATGTTAATGTTGACAAATGAGTTGAGATGCCTGAACTGTCCATTCGTAAAGACAATCTGAACAAACAAAAACAAAACAATAAAAAGTTTGTCTTCCTCCTTTTCCATTTTTGTGTTTATTGACTAAATCTACTCACTCCTTGAGCTAAAAACAAACATCTCTTGCAATCCATCTGCAATCTGTTTTATGAAAGGAACTAGTTTAGTCAGTTCTATTAGGACCAGATGAAACTTCTAAAGCTGAAGGGACAGGCATATGCTTTCATTCTGATTCAACAGGACACCTTGAAACACTGCTGTGACCCTTGGCAAATCCTATTTAGCACACAGGTCATTGTGTTCCATCACCATATGATCCACTGCATCAAAGGTAGGCCTGAATAATGCCATCTTTCTGGCTGCAGTCATCATACTGGGTCTGTTGTTTGACTGCCAAGACACAGGGTTAAAAATACATCACATGCTAAAGAGGGGCGCCCCAATATATGATTTTTTTATTAGGAGCAGGGACCCAGACTGACACCCAAGCAGGTATCAAGCAGAATTTGAGATCACCTTCTCTCTCTCTCGCTCTATATATATATATAAACAGGTGTGTACTAAGAGAAATATGAGTAACAGACAAACAGCATGGTGCAGGATACCTATGTATGGTGCAGGATACCTCTAGAATACAATGAAATAAAACACATGAAAGAAAGAAATAAGAAAGAGAGCGCCATTAAAGAAGTTTCATTTCCGTTATGTGCACAGGCTGGGCACAATTTGGGCAGAGGAAATGAGAAGGAACACACAATCAATGTGAAAGAAGACATGAGTGCAAAAAACAAGTAACCAAAAGAATTCACACTAAACGCTGTGCTCCTTAACGTCCTTATGTACATCCTTCAGCACCTCTCTAGGGAAACCCAAATATAGCATTTGCACTTATGTTATCTTGTACCTAATGCTATAAATTAAGCACCAATAAACGATATTAACTGATGTTGAACAAACATGAACATGCACGAACATGCAGGAGTACCTCTTAGGATACAGGATGTGAGCTTTACACACTTCACATTTGTTGGGAAAGAGTCTTGACACTTTCCATTTTGCCTACAAAGCAAAGCGGGGTGTTAAAGACGGCAGCCTGAGGCTGGGCATCTTGATGTTCCAAACTCATTTGTCAGAATTTTGTTCATGGACTTCTCATCGGCTTTTAACACAGTGAACCTGAACATGCTTCTACATCGCCTTCAAGAACCACAAGCAATAAGTCAAAAAATCAAGTAACACTGCTGTTATGCATTAACAATTTTTTAAAGGACAGACCTTAACATGTCAGGGTTAATGGTCTAACATCCAGCAACATTCTTTTAAATACTGGCGTGCCACAGGGATGTATTTTGTTACCCATTCTTTTCTCCATCTATACCAATGACACTACCTGCAACAACAACAGAATGTCTGATATGCTGATGATATGGCCTTGGAGGCCTTGCAGACCTGACAGACAAGCATTCCCTGTCCACATACAGGCAGTTTGTGAACACCAGGGTTCTTAGGTTAAAGGTGAGCCCCTTTGAATTGAATGTCAGCAAGACCAAGGAGCTTTGTTGCAGAGGGATCCAAACTCCTGATACCCCACACTCTCTCTCTCTGAATCACTATGTCTGGAAGACCAGATTGTGGAACAGGTCAAGACCTTTAAGCACCTGGGTACAGAAACAGACCACAAATTTTCCTTCATGCTGATGCAATCTAGCGTAGGTTTCTGCTGAGGAGGCTGAAAGGATTCAGTGCCAAAGAGGACTTTTTAACAGTGGTATACATCACATCCTGGTATAACTTTTTGACAGTAGGAGGCAAGAACAAACTCACAGGAATTATCAAGCAGGCAACTAAAATCACTGGAGTTTCACAGACCCAACTGTCAGAGCTCTACAGTTATTCTGTGGAAAGAAAGACAGACTCCATCACTGAGGATCCATCACACCTCCTCCACTGTCAGGCAGACGATTCAGAACTCCTCTGACTAGAAAGAGAACTTACAAGAGGTCTTTCATTCTTATTGCCTTATGCATGATGGACAAGGAAAAATAGACACTATACTACCCCTCACTCTATTCCCTGAGGCTCAGACCTAAGAATTTTTTCTACCACACTCATATTGACAAAACATTTTTTTTTTTTTTAATATTTGAACTGAATTTCTGTAGATGTTCATCAATGTAGTGCTGTGATGAACAATAATTTCAGATGACAGAATCAAAACTGGTTTTACCTTAACTTAGTTGAAAAATGGCAGTCTATCCACAATCAAGAACATACGAAAAGTGCTAAACATTCTGAACCACTCTGTTTCATGTGAAACTCTGTCTTTGAAATCTCAATCCATCCTCACTCTTTCCCAAAACTGACACTTGTCTCCCTGCCTATAGTCAATCTAAGCAGTAGCAGGTTCAAGGCAGAATGGAAAGTCACATTCAGCAGTGTGCTCTCCCAGGCTGTGCTGCATGGGCCAATGCACAGTGCGATAATGGTAAACTTGTGCCTAAGGATGTTGCCCTGCTCACATCAATTGTAGTATGGCTTCACAAATCTAGTTGAAACAGTTCTGTTTTTGTGTGGGCTTGAACAGAGCCAACAGTTGCAGATGCAAACCTGAAGCCTCCGACCATATACATTTATGCATTAGACTTTAGTTAGTATTTATTTTCGATTTATAATGCACAAGCAAGGAATAATGTCCAAATGAGTATAGCGTGCTTAGGACCAAGAACTTATAATGACAATTCAGTAACCTTTGAAAAATCATTCCAAATGTTCAGAAACATTTAAATCCAGCCTTTTGCTGGTTGTTCTTCCTCCAATTCAGTTGACTGAATCTGTACACAATCCATAGCTGTAATTAAGGTAAAAGTTCTGTCCATGTTCAAAAGCTGGACAAGCAGGAACAATGGCAGCCAATCTGTGCAAAGCGCCTGCATTACATTGTGAGGTTGCCAGTTACATCCACAAGGATGACAAAAAAGGTGCAAAACCACCATTCAAAAATCCACAATCCTATTTTTTTTTTTGAAAGCGGTTTGTAGGTAGCTTCTGAAGCATTAGAGATTCAACCAAAAGTCCAGTCTCTCTGTGCCACATCACACAACAAGGACCCTGTTCAATCTGTCATTACGCATCAGGGCCTCTGGATTAAAACCATAGGATGGCTGATTTGACCCTCAACCAGTAGGAGAAATGTTGGCAGCGCATCACCCTCCCATTCCCTCATCCATGGCTGATGTGCTCTGGAGTAAGGCACCTAACCCCTGGCGTCGCAGCAGCTGGATGCCAACTGCTCCAGGATATCGCATTTGGTCACTTATATGTACCTGCATACAATCATCTTTATGTTGTTTGATTGATAAAATGTCAAAAAGTGGGGAAAAATGCAGACGTAAGAGTAAGTAAACCTGAAAATTTTCCAAGTTTGAGAAACTGCTTTCAGATCATTTAGAGGTAACTTCCTTACAAGAAATTACCCATACCAAATACCAAACCAGTTGGCAATTCATTTAATAGTTGTTAACTTGGCTAATCAATCATATATTAATTGTTTCAGACCTACATTAACGTGTTCTTCCTCACCACTAAGCTTTTACCTTCAGAGTTGAGCGTGATGAGGGTGACGTTGTTGTGGTTCTGTGCTGAGCCCTGCCCACCACCAGGCATGGAGTCGCTGGTCTCTGAGCCGCTCTCCTGCTCTTCCTGACTCTCATCATGTGCCGGGACCTTCACCAGAATGGTGTTCTGTCGTCTTCCTCCAACCGTGCTGTCACCACAACAAAAGTATAAGATGTGGACACATGACTGTGGTGTGATGACTGTGATGTGGCTGTGACTGATCGTCTGTGTCATTGCATCAGCTACCTCAGATTTATCATTACTGTCAGTGTAATGTTTAGCCTCCAGCCTAAAACTGTCAACTGCCAGTAAGAACATGCCATTCTAGATTCTGTTGAGACAACCAACTTAATAGCCAACATTACCACATAATACATGAGATGGCATTATTAGGAGTTGATATTCCACAACATAAATTTTGGACAAAGGTCACCCAAGCCCTAGCTGGCTGTGTAGGTAGGTATGTGTTGCTGTATGTAGTGATAAGCCAAACTTTATGCGCTTGTGAGTTGATGTTTGTGTGTGTACGTGCTGCTCCAAACCCTCACTTGCTCAGGAGATTCTCTAGAGACTCAGAGGCACGAGTAGTGTTCTCCTCCTGGGCCTTTGCCTTATTGTCACTGCTTACAATCACATTGGTCTGTGGTACCACACTGGGGGAACACAGAAGACAAAAAAAACATTATCATACTATTACATTTAGTTACAAGTTACAAATGTGGTTTTGGATCTTTTCCGGACCACTCCATGCGTGTGCGTCTGTGTGTGTGTGTGTGTGTGTGTGTGTGTGTGTGTGCGCCCCGGTGTAGTGCATAAAAAGGTCTGGCAGGTCTGGTATGTTTACGTTCTACTTCACTTCAGGTTTTCAAAATTACTAATAATAGTATAGTTTTTGAGCACCATACCACTCAAAAACTTAATACACACTTTACTCAAAATCAAATATATGGTAAAACAATTTTTCTCTTTTCTCAGCTGTGACTAATGTTCAGTTGACAGTATTAGATGTTTTTTGTATATTCCATGGTGCTGTCAATCGATTAAAAAAAATTATCAAATTAATCACAAAAGAAAATTTTAATTAATCATGATTAATCACAATTAATCACACATTTAAAGTTCCAGAATTCTCCTTTATTTTTCTGTCAAGAAACATGATTTTGTAACTGCATCCCAGGCACCCCAGGCGCACAACTTCTGCACCCTCCCCCTTGCTTCAAATCTACCGTGGTTTATCTTTTCCCTTGTACTCTCATTCAACATGTTTGTAAGCTCTTCTAATCATGCCATATTATAAAGCATCTACAACCATCATTATGCTGCTTGTATTCTGCAAATAATGTCAAAGAGAAACTCTTTCATCCCCAGACAGAGCTCTCAAAATCTTAACAAGAATTTGAGATTAGGCTACTGTTGGCTACTTTGTCATCTTACGTCAGTGCACAGTCAAACTTCAGATAAACATGGACAGCTGTCTCTGAACCGGTTGAACTTCTGCATAGTGATCTGTATACTTTAGGTTACCTTAGAAGAGACAAGAGGCCAAAAGCTCAATTTATCGCAAGTTAGGCTGCAGTTTGCAGCAGTTGCAGACTGTTTATGTCAATTGCGTGTCGAAGCCAAAGTGAGGAGTGTGCTGGCAGGTAGTGTGACATATGCATGATTGATTTGCAGTAAAAAAAAATAACTCAATACTATTTTTTACTCACATGCAGCACTAATATTCCACATTCTTAAAGGACTTATCTGTTGTTTGATGTTGCTGAGTGCTATCAGTAGGAATGTGAATTTGGTACAACATAGGCCATATAGTGAGGCAGCACCCAGTGCTAACTAAGGAGCTTTGTTTCCATTTCGTGTTCCTGTGCCCCCAGGTAGTGTTAGCAGGCAGTTCACAAATTAGATCTGTGCTGTACCAAATGTTGACGTTGTTATACCTACCGACAGTACTTGGCAACCTAAAAAAACAGGGATATGGGCTGATTGAAACGGTGTTGTCCTTAACTCCCTGTATTTTATGTTCTACTGCAAATGTAGTTGCTATGTCAGAATGATGGAAGAACATATTCAGATATTGCACTATGCATCTACTACTCACCAGCGTACTTTATTCCAAGTTTGTGTGGCACCCAGTGGAGAGCCAGCCACCATAGGCACCTGAATGGGCCCTTGGTTCTTGTTCACTACGGCGTCCAACTTCTCCTCCAGAGCCCGACAAGTAGCCTCAAGCACCTGTAGCTTGCCCTCCATGGAATCAAGTCTCTGGCAAATGGACTGGTTCATGGAGAATAGCAGGGACTGTACAGAGGGAGGGGATAGATAAGGGGAGTGAAGAAAATAGGCTAGGTGTCAATGCTGTGTGTCAAAGGACAGCACTCTCCACAAAAAATACCCTGTGATGCTTTCATCTGTATCTGGTGTTTCAAGTTTTATATTCTGGATACCATGTAATGTACATATACAGCAAATCACACTGGCATAGGATTTTGCCTTCTGGATGGTTATGACAGAACAGGAGGGTTGCTATGTGTCTGTAACAGGGAAGCATACCTTCAGAGTGGCATCCTGGCTAGAGATATCTACCCTTGCTCGTTTTCTGTCTGGTTTTCCCTCTCCATCATCATGGTTCTCCAGAACATCTGCAGACCACAAATCAAATATAAATATGATTGACATACATTTGTAGGGTTTGAATAGGAGAGAAATTTCAAAAATTTTCTTCAAAAAAAAGCAAATTGCAAAAAGCAAACCAGTGACCATAGATAAATTGTCACCTGACTGGTCCTCCTGTCCCAGGTCTTCCACAGCTATCTGGACCATTTCCACCAAATCATGTTCAGCCATCATTCAGACCTACAACGAATACAACGCTGATGACCTTTTCATGTAATGCCAAACGTAGTGCCAAAAGTTCTCTAAAAAATAAGTTTCTTGTTTAAAAAAAACAGCAAAAAAGGTTTGTGGTATTTTTGTCTTTGGTGTGTGGATCCTAGATTTCCTGTCATCTTTAAATACTTTCCCATAATTAAATATTACAGTCCACGTCACTTTGGTGTAGCCTACTGAACAGGCATTTCAGTTACTCCATTAATGTACTAATTGATATCGACTCTTGTTAGAAAATAGTCAGCCATCATGCCAGGCAAGTCAGGGGTGGTGGGACACATTATCCTTATTCTGACAGTCAAAACACGTACATTACGTGCAGAGACATAATTCAAGCAAAATCAGACCTGCCATTTTTTGAAAAGATATGCAAACTATAAGACTAAAATTTATCCATCCAGTGACTTTCACTAATTGGGAGTCTTTAAAAATGACACAAAATGACATGGTACGCAAAGTCAACATTTATTGCAAGAGTAAAGTACGGTAGGCTACAGTCGAGCGGTGGTCAACATCTTCACAGGATATAATCTTCAAGCAACATATCTTTGCTAGTTAGCCGGACAAGCGTCACAAGCTAACGTTACCTTATAACCGGCCCTTTCTATTTTAACATGAAATGGTTAAATGGTATATATGCAACCTTGACCTCGTAATCAAGGGAAAATACTGCGTTACATCTGAATACTGGAACTTTATTTGTGGTAACCTAATGCTGCATAACTTCTGCGTTAATGTTAGCAGATATAGTTTAACGTTACTCGCTAGAAAAGGGTCTTGATTTTTATGTTATGGTAGTTATAGTCAAAATTTAATGCTAAACGTGAATAACTAATCCGGATTAATATGCTTAATACATTTGTAAAGCATAGCTTCATTCAGTTGTTCAATTAGATGCAACTGTCTATTGCTATCTATCTCATTTCAGCTCTTTGGCGACCATGAATATAATGGTTGTCAGGTAGGATACGATTACCATGCTAACTTAGCTTTCGCCCTATCTCGTGCGAGCAGTGTCGCCGCTCAACCAGATAAATTCGTCACCGGGTGATCGTTTCTGAACATATATTTGGGATTTTTCAAGGTTTTTTTCATCGACGACGTTTGTGTGTTCCGTTGCCAAAATTAATCATGTTTTCCGTGATAGTTGTGATATGTGCTAGCGACCTAGCCAAACGCTAACCCGCTAACATTAGCAACTCCGGCTTACAAGCACTAATGTAAATGTAAAGAGGTAAGCCTGCTAGCAAATGTTTCTAGGCCTCATTTGAAGTAGCGTTGTCCCTAACAGGGCCATGTAGTTCAATTCGGTGGATGAAGATTCTGCTATTTGTATCGTTAAGCCACCACCAACATCGAATTGGTTGCACACACTGCTTCAACCTCTCGAGATATGTACTGTGTCAGATTGGGTTATATTACCGTGTGAATGATGAATTCTCGTGTTGTTTGTAGGGATTCCGATAATGGCGCCCTTCCTCGCGAGAAAAACGCTCCTAGCCTGAGCTCGTTTGAATCGGTTCGTTTCGGCTTCTCTGTTCACTTCAAGAGGCGGAGTTGAGTGCTGTAGCACAGTAGCCTTGGGAAATGAGCGAGGACACAACTCGAGGGAATGAACAACTTTTCTAGTTCTTTAAATAAACTTTATATTGAACGGTTAGTATCATAGGAGAGTAGGCTAATAATTTATTTTAAGAACACTAGGCCTATTGTAACCTATCACGGGCATAAAAGTCTAATAAGGTATTGGTAATACTAAGGTAGGCTACTACAACTTGAAGACTGCCGGGATTCATTCACCCTTACTTTTTAATGTCTATTTTATCCTTAATTGTTCATGAGTTTCTAAATGACATTTACAGTTACTTGACTACATCAGAAATTATAATTTACATTTTTTCAGAGATGGGGACAGAGGTGTAGTGGGAATTTTTTTGTTGGGGTAGGCCTACACTATTTTAATGAAATTCCTAATTGCAAAGTAAACATATTTCCAAAACCTACATTGATAGTATCACTGCATGATTATGTTCATCATATAATGTTAATTTGCACTTGTTTAAAACAATCGAGGTTTTATTGGAGAGGTTTACTTGACATGCACTCATTAGTACCACTGGTGACAACACCTTATTATATTTTACAAATGAATGCCTTTTATTAAAAAGTGAAAAATGCAAGAAATGGGGGACTCCAAAACTCCCTCCCCCTCCCCTGCAGTTGTTTGCTCAACATAGTGTTCTCTATGCACCTCTAAGGGATATCAAATGTGTACACAGATGTGCTCAGGGTTCTCAGGAGAGACTGAATCACACTGTAAATCTGTTGAATATGGTCAACTAAAAGTTCAGCATTTATCCAGACACATTAAACTGTCTTAATATACATAGAGCGATCTTCATGAACAAGTCATGCCCTTGTTGCCCATAGTCCCACAGCAGTTCCTGAGAATGGTCCATGCCACTGTCCAAGGCAAAGTCAGACTCCTGCATTACACTAATGTAGAAGGGCTGGAGGAGCCCTTATCTATCTATCTATCTTTCTGTCTAATGCTTTTGACATCCAGCACAGCTTCAGTAACAAACACCCCGGTTACCCCCTTCCTTTGCAACATCATCACTTCAGTATTATTACTAACGTGCAACATCAACAACTTTCACAAGGACTTAAGGTGGGAAGACCTAAGTTTATTTTTATTAGCTGCACCACAAAGCAAGCTTTGTAAGTCAATTTTAAGGGGGTAAGACATTTGAGACAGCACACCTGAGCCACACTTGAAAAACAATCTGTAGGCCTAAAATGTATTGTAAAATCCCACATTATTCACTTGAGGGCGCAATTTCACCATAAATGTTAACCCTAAACTTGATCGTGTCAGAAATTCAGATTCACTGTAGACGCCCACACACATTGAAATGTTTTAGGAATAATAGAAGCATTATGGAGTTTTGGTGTGGAAAAATCAGACTAGCCACCTAAAATGCACACAAAACCTTCCAAACATTTTACAGAGCCTTACTGGCACTGCAAGAGGATAGCCATTGATTTTTGGTGGCAATACAGTTTTATTTTGTGGTGGTTTGCTACCCTCCATCCAGACCTGCAGAGTACATATCCTGTGTAACTAGTGAGAATAACACTTTTGTTTATCAAGCCCTCATATGAGTAGGCCATCCAAATTAAACTAGAGATGGTACCAAAATAAATCGTCTGATAAAAATTATATATCTGTACATGAATTAGTTTTCATGTAAGCTATCATACGTGCTATGTAAACGTTTGACAGTTTACTGCTAATGGAAAGCGTATATTTCAGTCGTGCTTTATACTTCAGTAAACTGACACAATTCAACGTGGGTAAGAACTTTTGGCATTGTAGTTTCACATGTCTATGTCTGTTGTTTCTCATACATGGTCTACAGCTTTCTATTTGACAAAGAGCACTCCGAGAAAAACGTTTACGAGCCAGCCAGGAGTCGAACCTAGAATCTTCTGATCCGTAGTCAGACGCGTTATCCATTGCGCCACTGGCCCGCCATAGACGCAAGACGTAATTACGTCATAGTAAAGGCAATTACAGATAGAACCGAATGCAGTCCGACACTTCAACATGGCGGTGACCTTTATTTCTCCGGTTTTACTTTTTCCTACTTCTTCCCATCTTGCATGAAATACATTTCCCAACGATTTGCAGTTTCGCCTAGTTGTGAGCTAGAAACGGACAAACGATACTGACGAACCCCTGCAGCTGTGTATAGCATTTTGGGGCTAACCCCGATCTTGAATTGATCAACTCCGATAATTTCCCCCGTTCCACCGCTAAAACTCACTGACATTCAAATCACGACGCCCGACGCCATCCTGACCTGTAGGCCTAAAAAATAAATTTGATTTGGTTAAGCCCTGCACAAAAGGTAAAGGTTACAAATAGTCAGAATTTGAAATGCACAACTTTCAACTATATAAATACACACCACTGGACAGTCATTCTTTTCAGTGAAAACAAACCCACTTTGTGTATAAAGCAGACCACCCAGCTATGTACACTTAAAGGCATACCAGGCAAGACTGCGATTTTTTTCATCTTTGGAGCTCCCCCTACAGTTGCCAATTTTTTTTAAAAATAGTAACAACATTGTACATTCTCACCAATCCATGTGAATTTACTTAAACCAAAGAATAGGAACCAGCAATGATCATTTTTGTGCGTTACGTTGACTGACAAACCGATAATAAATGCAATTTTGGTTTCATCCAGTTTCAGTTTTGTTTCCTCCTGGTAGGTGTTTCAGATCCTGCAAGTGTAGTTATTTCAGGATCTACACAAGAGGCCGCCGAGAGATCCTTTTATCCACTCCGAGCCATGTAATCAATGAAGTGACTACAAAGCTGGTAAATTAACCTAAAAACATTGCCTAGTGTGTCTTTAACACCGTGAACCTTGAGCTGACATTACTGAGAAAAATCAGAAAAACTATAGAAATCTCTAAATTGAAGTAACAATAGAGTAGACTGAAGTAACAATAAAGTTGTGTGATGCACAGGCCCCCAACATCTTTGAGTTTAATGGCTTATTAGGCACCTGTCGGTTCATTAACTCAAATTAATCTGTGCTTCCTGCATTAAATAGGTTACATTTTTAGACATAGGCCAGCACCTAGACAGGATGTGATCTGTAATGAAAATGTGGTCTGATCTGTAAGTGAATCAGTTATGGGATATAGACCATTTTGTCCAAAGCTATATATAGGCAGTAGGTCTACGCCTACATTTTTATTAGAATATGTTTAAGAATAAATTCAAAAGCCAACAGCAAGGGTTAAATACCTAGTAAACCGTCAAAAATGTGTTATTTTTGGTACGCTCAGTAACTTCTGTTTGCCTACTCTGGGGCTTTGGATATTGTGCTGTAGGTCGCGTTAATAAAATCTGTTGATATCAGGTCTGATAAAATGTTGAACATAACTGTGAACATAACTGAATGTTGTCTCATTGCTGCTGCCATATCTCTGAAACACACTTTATTATTGCTTCTGTTATGCTTAATGAATCCTAAATAACATGATTTTAAATTAAATGCTTTCTTCATGCAATCTTAAACTTCATTATTTTACTATTAATTAGCCACATACAGTTGAGAGTAGGACCTGTCCAAAATCCTGCATTTTTGCAGGCAAAAAAAATGCTGTATAAAGTGCAATTCAGTTTTTTGTTTTTATTGTTTTTTTTTTTTTTTTACGGAGTTGTTGTTAAAAATATTATTAAATGATAGCAGTGGAACTAATTCTCAAGTATAAGCTGGTACTGGAAAATCTTTCAGAACTGAAGGGACTTTACATTTTTGAAGTAAACATAGTTGAAGTTGAAGAATTTTAATATCACAAGAAAACCTGTTGTAGCCAGTTAAGACAAGACTTGGGAGTGCACAAACAACATGGAGCAACTTGAAAAACAGGAGACAGAATGGTTCAGTGAAAACCCTAATCAACTAGACTAGACTATCAGCCTAGAATTTCTATATAGATTCCCAGAAGAGGATGCTAAATGCTGATCCTCACTTATCTCAACAACAACAAAACAAACTATTTAACTAGGGAAGATTTCCAATTTTCTGTAGTTATAGTGTGCATGCCGTCTCAAGCTCTGTAATAGTTGCTTTATTTATCCTTTATTTAACCATGAAGGTCCCACTGAGATACAGTATCTCTTCTGCCAGGGGGATGTTTCAAGTCACACGCCACCTACTTTTTTCAATCCCACTACATGGAGTAATGTAGTGAAATAAATGAATGAATGAATGTAGTGAAATGAAGTCTGAGTGGTAGTAGCTGGTCAGTGCTCTGCCATGTCACTATTGTGCTCCTCCTCCGTGTCACTCATCCAGTGTGGCACCACAGGCTGGGGCCGAATGAAGTCCAGACACAGGGAGTACACCAATTCCTCTCCAGTCTCTATGAAGTCCGTGACCACCCAGCTGGCCTCCACGTCCCCATCCCTGCTATTCACTGGGCTGAGCAGGCGCAGGTATCTCTGACCTCGGAATTCCACGGACACCTGCTCATCGCCTCTTTTGTCCAGCCAACCATGTGACAGGGATGGGAGGTCGCCGCAGGCTGAATGGAAGCCATCGCTGTCTGCAGCCTCAGAAGATGTGGTGTCGGGGGACGAGCAGGTGTAGAACTCGTCCGTATCACTTATCTGGGAGTGCACCTCGCTGTCAGCTGATGGGCTAACTTCCCTCATGATTCCACACCCACCCTGCAGCTCCACATAGTCATCTGCTTTCTCACCCTCATTAATCAAAGAGGGGGCCGGCAAGAGTGAGTCTGACAGTTCACTGGAGTCTCCATCTGAAGCTGCACTGGGTAGCCTGTAAACTTGCAGCTGCCCACAGTGATACAGGCCCTTGTCTGCTGGGAACTGATGAAACCGTGCATAAAGGCCTGGGATGCTCAGTGACACAGACTGCAGGTGGTCTGGAGTCAGCGGCGTTTGTAAGCGGTTGGTCACACGTACATTTACTCCATGCCTCCCTGTGCCAAAGCTGATATCTTTGCCTGGAGCTAAGCAGATATATGGACAGTAAAGGGGGTAAGACACTTTTTAAGGACAATGGCAATACCTGTGAATTGTCTTTGTGCATCTGTGTCAGGTTGTAAAACTTATTTTTAGAGATAGCAAATTACGTAAGATTGCACAAAACCAGGGGCGCCGCCCGGGGGGTGAAAGTTAGGATGATTCCAAGGGTCTGGCACTGATAGGGAGCCCTAGAGAACATTTTAATGTTATAATCAATGTTTGGGAAACCCAAAATAATTTTCTGTCATAGGGCCCAAAATTTCTAGCAGCGTCGCTGCACAAAACAAAAGTGAAATGAAAGATCCTTTGCCCAGAGACAACATAGGCCTAATGGTGTGTTAGGCCTACTGCTCAATGCCAACACCATGTTTTAGTAACTAAGAGAATAAGTGTAATTTAAGCTCAGTAAAGATGAACAGGTCAATAAAACTACCCCAGAAACAAGACAGGGCTCCTGCACCTACCTGTCCCTGAGCATTCAAATTGAGAATCTAATACTGTCTTGAAACGAAAGCTCATTAGATACCTATCCACGCTGAACTGCGAGCACATGGTGTATGAGAAACCACTTCACAACAGTCAGTCGTGTTGGTAGAGAACTGGCTCCAATTTTTAGCCTATGTTGCGACGGCCCAGGGCTTGTGCGCTGTGGCCTAGTTTTGCGCGCGCTTAGTTTTTTTTAAGGTAAATATTAGAATGTTGTCGGCGTTATGGAATGTTGAATAAGTCATAGACACCAATGACTTATAGATAGACAATGCTCATTTGTCCTTTCGAACAAATTCGAAAAAATAAAGCCTACTTCATAGAGGTAGTGAATGTATTCAACCAAAGGGTGGCAGTACAGGGCTATGCCGACAGCATGCCACGGCTCTGACGCTGACAGGCTCAAAGCATTTAGTTCTGTTTCTGGCTAAAGAAAACCATGTGCTGTGAAATGTCACATCAGTTACAGGCTATGGTCAGGTCCGATTCATCCTCTCTTAACCTGTGTCTGATAATAATTTCTGTTACTGAGAGATTCAATTCCAACATAATGTTTAGGCCCGTGTCTGAACATAAACACTAATTAATCTAAAACGGGAGTCATATGGCCTACATAAAAATAGGCATACGATCAAGGATATTATTGATCACTACATTAAATACGCTACTTATGTAAGACATCTGGTGAAATTGCATAAATTAGAGTATTAGCCTAATAAAAGAGAAAAAGAAAGATAAAGAAAAAGCAAAATCAAATAAATGGGCATTAGTCCAAATGGGATCAGGATCCATGTAGCCCACGGACCCAGAAGAGGTCAGTCTGTTTGTATCCACCACCTACGAGAGACCGTGGCTGTTTTGAAGCCGGGACGGAAGACTGACGTCGCGTATGGGACAGGCTACCGTCTTCAGCCAAAGTGGTAATGGAGATGGCACCACTTGGCGTCCACCGATATGAGAATGAAGACCACCGCAGAGCCAAAACGATGGGACAGGGCCGCCTTCCTCCGAACCTCTAGGCCTCTGCACATGCCTCCACCTGAGCCATGGGTGAGGGATCCTCTACGCCGCTCCTCCACGTCTCACAATCACCTTCACAGCCTCGGCTCCAGTTTCCCACCACTCCGCTCTCTGCCACACACAGCAAAAGAGGACGCCGCAGCTCCGCAGATGGAGGCGCCCAGTGTTGCTAGAGCTTCGTCTCGTATGCAAACAGATCAGTCGGAGCGCATTACAGGAGCGCTCCGTAAAAATGCCAAACTAACCCAAACATTCCAAACTGTTGGAAACTGACTAAAATCAAAAATGACTAAAAAACAAAATACAATATGAAAACCAGGATTCTTTAGTTACTGCAAATGTAAGCATATACTTTAAATGCTTTTAAAATTCCCAGGAATGCAAGGAGCATTGAGTAAATCTTTCTAATCACAGATGACAGAGGAATCACAAACCAATGATGACACTCATCAGAGAGCACTGGGCAAGAGCATAGAGCTATCATGGAATAACAAGGTGCAGATCCAGTGCCCTTGGTCTCAGCAACGTTCAGTATTTCTGATATTGATATAACATTGACAATGTGAGAAAACAAAAATATATCAGTCTGACGGATTTCATTATGTACATTTATTTGTATTCGCCTGTATTTACACACATGCAATCTATAAGGACCAGTGTGACAAAATATCTAGCAAGTTTTAGAATAATCTTTCAGTCTTTGAATACAAGGGAAACACAATCATATGAAAAGGATCCAGGTAACAAATTCTTTGGGGAAGGTGCCAGTCATTTCTTCATTGGCAGCTGGGATGACAATGTCAGTCAGTTGTGTCTTCTGATTTGTTCCTGGGTTTCTGTATTGTTTCAGTGAATCTAAGGTTCAGTCACAAAATGCACTGCTATTTTCCCGAATTTCCACTGCTTTGCTAGTTTGCTCTGGTTTCAAGGTTGAACCCTCCCTCCACAACAATGAGCAGCAGGGTTTCATGGGTTTAGGGTTTGAAGTACATTTTTTTTTGTTCAGAGGTGTGATGCCTTTATAATAGAAATGAAAAGCAAATAAATGAGCAAATGAACATATGAAAAAAAAACATATTTTCAAAAGATAAGCACAGGCCTGCCTATGTTTGTGCACTACACAAGCTCAGAGCAGAGCGCCCAGTGCACCACTCTTTGGGTTGAGACAAACAGTGGCTAAATACAACCCACTGATGAGTTGAAAAACACAGGGGGAGGATCTTTGGAAGACGGAGTGTCGGGCAGGCAGGCAGACAGACAGGAACAGCAGCTGCTCCCATTACACAAGACAGCCCATTGTTAAAAGTGCTTGGCAGGGAAACTCCTTAAAAACAAAGTGCTCTTTTCTGCATTCCTGGCTACATGGTGGCCTTCACAAGGGATCAGTGACCTTGGTATGAACAGTTCCAGAGTGCAAGTGGGAACCATGTTTACCTCGAACACAGAAAGATCTAGAGTAGACAAATATGCCTGGAGAGAATTTAGATAGGAGGACGCTGCTGTGGGGCTTTGAGGGTCGGTGGTGCAGAGATGTGCAGATAGACAGGGCTGCCAGGAGTGGCCCTCTGAAGCAACAGATGGGGGTAGAGCTGTGTCTCAGAGTGGTACAGCCCTGCGGGAGGACTCCTCATCAGGCTATCCTGACTCCTGAAAGGGGAGGAAGAGAAAGATGCCAGCAAATGTTACCAAACAATAATTCTGGGATATGAAGGGAGTAGGAGCACTTCTTTGAAGGCTTCTGTTTCAATGTAATAATAATAATATTATTTTAAGTAGTCTATATAATAAGGGTTCATTGTCACTTTCATGCCAAAGTCATTGTTACTTTCATGCCAACTTCAATCAATCTTGACCTGACAAGAGAGTGAATACCTTTCATTTTACACAATTCAAGTCCATGCAGTGGATAGGCCATGCTGTAAATCTGTATCTCTACAAAGTTCTTTGAATACTGACTGTTCCGCTTCCACCTTCTCTGTCTATATCTGAGATACCGCCTGATTCTACACAGCCTAAACAGCCTTACTGTGCACTGTCTTTGTTTACAGTGTATTTAATGTTTCTTTTCTCCATCTATAAAAGAACTACACCTGACATAGACGCACCCACCTGTGGTAACCCCTGTTCTCATATCCACGAGTGGACCCCGTGTAGGCAGGACTGCCAGTGGTGGCATGGGGCTCAAGCTGCTGGGACAGGTTGTAGATCTTGGGTGGAGGGAACACCTCCCAGTCTCCAGGTTCTCTCTCCAACCAAGCAGCACTCCTTCGTGATGTTGTCCTCCGTTTCTGTCTGTCTCTACAGAGATGAATGCAGAGATAAACTGTCATTGTTGGATTACAGCATGGAACAATACACATCACTCCACATATCATGCTTTGGATTTCAGGCCATGAGAGTTTATATTGAGGGTATTGCTTTTTGGGGGTAATAGTTTCAGAAAATTTGCATTCCTCTTTATTTTTTTGTATTTTACTATGAACTGTTAAGAGTTTAAACTGAGTAATGGAGAGTGGTATCTAGGTATTTGCGTTTTACAGAATAATTACCATTAGTCATCCTACCCTGCCTTGAAATAAAGTTCCAATTGTTATCTCTTATTCTCAGCAGGGGAGGCAGTACCTGGTCCTCCCAGTGCGTTGAGTCTTCCTCTTCTTTACTGGCTGTTCACCCCGCATGCAGCACACAACGAAGGCCACGGTCAGAGCGATGATGACCGTACCACTGACCGCTGAGACCACTATGGCCATGCGGAGGCCATGGCTGTCAGGTTTGGGAAGTCCTGATGGAGACATTGATGTTGTAAGCAATATCACTCACTCGACAGGCATCGGAAAGGGGAAAAGGAAGGGACTGAACTAGCATCATGGATGCTCCCTCTAGTCAAAAGCATACTAGCATCATGGATGCTCCTTTTAGACAAAAGCCACAAAAATATACAAAAGACAGATGGATAGACTGAGGTAAACACACACAACATACAGATAGTAAAAGCATGTGAACAGATGTAAGTAAGTAACAGAAGAAAGAAGTAAGACTTTCAGAGAAGACAGGTTAGGGTAAACTGTGACTGAGAGGAAGATATGTGTACACACACATACACAATACATACATAAACACATACACACTAGAAGCACATTGGATACACAATGTTGGACAGACTTGCAACTAAGAAAGATCAGGAGAATCTCTCTCTCTCTCTTTCTCACTCACTCACCTTCACACTCTGGACGAGGGTGGCTCCATTTGGTCCTGCCATTCTGAAAAATACAGGATAATCTCTCTCTCCCTACGAGCTGATAGCCCTCTCTGCACCAGAACACCAGCACAGAGCCCAATGATACCCCTGTGCCATGCTCCACGTAGTATGAGCCCCGACGTGGCGGCAACACAGACACACAGCTCTGTCCTGAAAATTAATGTGTGACAGTATTGGGTGTAAAAAAAGGACTATTTATACACTGGGAATACATTAGTCACGTTCTCTATTGAAATCTGTATTTTACAAACAACAACAAATGTTGTTTACCAAAGTACTCAAAAGGTAATGCGTTATTTAGTTAGGAGTGATGAAATTAATGTCTGCCAAAATATTATGCCAAAGTATAGATAAAATATGTTTTATTAGCCAGGCTAGAAACAGGAAGCAGTTGTAAACTCAGGTTGTAAACTCTCCTGTCTGATGGTGCATGTGAAAACTTAAGATCTTCTTTCAAAGTGCTTTTCACTATGACCTCTCCACACTAAAGCATTCAGGTAGACCTTCCCTGGCCATCAGACAAGGATGGAAGTCGTGGGCTACCATCTTATAGCAATTCCAAGACACACACACGCACACACACATACACACACTTGTGTGTTTGTGCATGCACGTATGTGCATATCTCCGCAAAACCTCTACTCTGCCAGCTGTAACTTAAAACCCAGCCTTTGTGGATTATGGTTTAATAATAAGCCTGTCTACAGAAGTGTTTTTCCAGCTCAAAACAAAAGGCAAGATCACCCTGCTACTCACAATCTATACTGTCCCTTGATTCTTTACTGTGATGGTAACAGAAAAAAAGCTCTCAAGTCCCTTAGAATAGCGTCTTGATTAAATAAAGATTACCAGCCCTATCATTTATTTATCCCTCAAAAAAAGTCCTAGTGATAAAGGACTTGCGTTGCACTTCCAGCACTTGCCAGGTGCACGTGGGTTCAGGGCAAGAGAAGACTTCCACCAGCCTGACTGCTTTCACCCACAGGCTGAGAAGCATAGTGTTTTGAGGAGGGTCCATTATAAGAGCAGAAGGTTGAGCTGACTTGTTGTGCATGCCACGTGCTGTGTGCCTGGATTTGGCTCACAGTTGTGTGTATAGTTAAAGGGTGATTAATGTCAGATTACTGAGAATGTGATAGCTATAAGCACTTAACCAAAACAAAGCGCAAATTGTGTGTGAGCTATTAAACATGATAGGGTTTAATGTGCTTAGAGTCTGTCTGCAATTTAAAATGGTATCAATTTCACAGATGCTGTGGTGCAAGTGACTGTCCATACAGATCCAAGTGCTACAGGGACCTGGGTTTGAGTCTGACTTAAACCCCCTAAAATATACTTTTAAAAGTATTCATATGTTAATGTGTAAAATTTACACTCAATTTGTTTTTAATATCTATGATGCTGTGTTTTTCTGTTCTCTGAATGTGCTAAAAAATATATATAAAGTATATCACCACATAATTGCTGTGATGCTTTTTCAGCGAATACCTGCAATCACACAGGTAAGATGAATCTGATTTGGGCTCACCTGTGTCAGCGCTGCTGGTGGTTGATTCTGTAGCATTGGCCTGCTCCTCTTCCACAGTGGGCTCTGTCGTTGTCTGTAGCAGGATGGGGCTCACAGATGCCCCAAAAGTTGATGAGACTCCCACACTCACTCCACACACAATCCACAGAAGCAGGGTCCACGACACCCCCATCCCGAGGGGTCGCCGATCTGTGGATGACAACAACAGCTTCTTCTAGGTGTCCTGGCAGGCTTAGCTGAGTCAGTTGAGTGTTACCAGGTTAAACATGTCCTTGCAGTGCTTTGACACCGGTCCTCAGTAGGAAATGGCACAAATCCTGAGGTAGCGTGAGGACTGACAACCTGTGATGCCCTCACATATGGTCCAGGTCCATGCCCACTGTGGATGGGAGGGTTGAAACACACACACACACAAACTCAGGAGGAAGGAAAGGCATGATCCTGCATGGCTATAGCCCCTTGTACAGTGTTTGTTTTCCTCCTGTCTACTGCTTTTTCTCTCTATCCCTCTCTCTCTTTCTATCTTTCCTTCTCTCTCTCTCTGGTTCCTTTAGTGCATTAAGCACACAGCAGTAGCACTAGAGCTTATGTAACATGAACTGCACGTGTGGATGTAATTTTATGTGCTCCTAAATCCCTGATCTCATCTCCCCAGTCACTTGCTCACCCAGCTACCACCACCAGCCCCCTCCCTTCTCTCACATAGGCGTTCACATGCATGCATGCATCTATGCACAGTCATGCATATAAACACACACACAGACACACCACAGATTCTTCTGTCATAATCTCCCTTACACTGTCTTGAGAGATGGAAGAATTTCTGAGGACATATGAAGCATGCACATGTGCCGTGATGACTGGACTATTTGCCAGAATCATATATATCCACAGAAAGCAGGATAAAGAAAAAAACTCACATGACAGAAAGGCTTAAGTTCAAATTATGTGCTTAAGAGTTCATATGGCTATGTATAACTATGTTTGTGTGAGTGAGTGTGTGTGTGTGTATGCAACTGTCACATGTTTCTTTTTCTTCTGTGTGTATGTGTGTGTGTGTATGCGTGTGTGTGTGTATGTGCATACATGCGTGTGTGACTGCAATACTGCCACTGCAGCAGATGGCGTGTGTGGATGGCACGTGGATCAAACAACACTACAGTGTGGTGCGCTTGACTGATCACAGTGGATCTCTCTCTGTCTCTCTCTCCCCAACACTGCTGAGTAGCGGATTGTGGGGGTTGGGAGGAGGGCTATTGGATTCTTTCTGGATCATCATGACAATACATAATGAGCATCCCGCTGCTCACGGTCTACACAGCTGCTCCAAACACGAATACGGATGGGCAGACTGCTAACCTCTGAATCACTATTCTGCTTACAGCTGATCTCATGCAAAAACAAATCTGCCTGTTTTTAAACTGTGTATTTTTTGTCCCTGTCTCTATTTCTTTCTAAACACACACACACATGCGCACACACACACACACCTCTGACAAAAAAAACAAAAACACATACAAGTGTCCTACACTTTTTTCCTCTCATTCTACCCATTCTGTCTTATTTTAGATGGGCCTGTGAATGTTTCATGACTGACAATACTAGGCCCACAGTCTAGTCAAAATACTTCGGAAGTGGCAAGGAGGAATGGCATGATAGGTGGAATACAGAATGTGTGAAATGTACTTTGCAGGGGGTTGTGTAAACTCATGCTACTCCAGTGCACCTTGCTTAAGCACAAAGATGTAGAGCTGTGCTGTGTGTGTGTGTGTGTGTGTGTGTGTGTGTCACACACGCATGTGCACACTGTGAATACAGTTGGCTGAACCTATTTTATGAAGGTGCACCCAAATACTTATACCTAACTTATACTTACTTATACTAATAAATAAGTTACACACTAATGGCACACAAAACTCAACACTAAACAGCATTCACTGACAGTAAAAAGCAGCCGGTGAAGGATCATACTATCCATACTATAGGCCATATATCCATACATCACTCTGTAAAATGCATTCTTCTGCTTTTTGGCTTTAATGCATATAAGGCTACATTAAAAAAGTATTCATTCAGACAGACTGATAACAATAGATAGACCTGAGCAGGTACACGTGATCCTCAAGCTCTGACATTAACTAAAGGTGGTGGTAATCGGGTACTGAAGTCTACTTTGTGCTTCCCGTTTATATTTGCATTCTGCATAAATGTGTTGTTATGAATTAAGAAGCGGAAGTGCTAGGGGGAGCCATGGAGAAAGTCATTACCCGTCAGTGACTGCGCGAACTGAGAAGTTACACCAAGTTACATGATAAAATGTAACAAGATATGTCCCTGTAGCCGCACCACTGTGCCTAACGTTACACAACTTAATTAAAGTGGAAATCTTAAGCGAAGAGCAAGAACATAGCAGACCAACATGCAACGTGCAGTGATAGTCTACAGAGAGATTCGTGAGTAGCCTGATGTTAAACAGTGCATAATGATTGTGCCTTGCTAAGTTGACGGAAAAGCTCTCCACCTTCGTTTACAGTCAAATTCGAAATAGGTTGGTTACAGCTAAATCCCGTCTCGACCGAAAATTCTTGCTTGCGAGGTTGAACGTTAAAAGCAACGGGCATTATTCCATACAATTTCAACTTCCGCAGCTCAGCAAAACAGTGACACGCCTTAACATTTTAAACACGCTACCATTGTGATGTCATTTTTATATCCTGGGTTTGAAGGTTAAGATACAAGTTGTTTGGCAAGTAGGCCAACGATATGACACTTAAAGCGGTTCGACAATAGCCACCGCAGTCGGCTCCGCACAGCCATAACGAACATGACGAGTCGGTCTTGGCTGGAGTCATCGCTCCACCGCTCCTCTAAACTGGGCCGTGAGGTATTGGAGAGAGCGCGCAAACGGAGTGTGCGCTGGACGAATACCAGTCCATATGACAGTCGCGTTTCAGCTGAATCAACTGTCACTGGAGAGATAAGAGAGCATAAGGTTAGTAGAAACGGCAATAAATAATAGTTAATAACAGTTTTACAAACAGTGAATTCTGTCCGCTTCTTCAGTGTCCATACATTTGAATGTCTCGATATATTTGTTTGCTAAATTTGCTAAGTTTGTTGATGTTTAACTTATTTGTAGGTAAGGGACGGTCTTCAGAGGAACCTGGATAATGCCTTTGGTAGAATAGTAGAGTTTATGGATTGTGCTTCCCATGAGTGTAAGGTAACATCACTTATATTTGTCATAATCTTTTCTAAACTCTTACTTGTGGCTTTTAATTAAAGCGTCTGATGCGAAACCACAGAAGTACCTTAAAGGAATTTTCAGATTTAACAATCCCAAATTCCAGTTCACAAATTGTTCTGTTGATGTCACAGCTGCACCTGAAGCTAGCTGTATGCTGAGACATTACTCCAAAGATTCTCGATTATTAATCCATCCAGACTCTGTTAATGTATTACACTGATGACACTAATAACCTTTTTATCCCTACGTTTTGCATACTCTTTACACTTCATCCACAAGCTTTACTATGAGAACCTGTTTTTCATGTTTAATTAGTTAACCTTGATTACAGCCACAAAGCTGCTCCGGTTTAATTGTGTCATTTAAGCCAAGACTAGGCCTAATACTGATTCATTGGCGTTTTTGTCTGTAGAACTTCTACAAGTCAGTTCCAGAACCCAGTGACCATGAGAGGCAGCATGTATGTTACTTTCATTCAGGCAGACAACCTTCTCGACCCGGTCCCTCAACTGTACCTCCCTCCACCTCCAGTAGGAAACATATACCAGTACCTGCGTCTGTTAAGGACTCTGTGAAGGTATGCGCAAGACTAGTTTATCAGCTATCTCTGGTATTAGTCACAGTTCTGGAGGTTTGCAATATAGGTTTCCAGTCCTCTGTATTCATACATGGTTTGGTCTATGCTGGCGATATTTATCACTATTTAACCGACAGCCTTCCAACCCAGTCAGTATAATTGCCAAGAATCACAATATTAAATTATAGCAAAATTTTTGTCTTATTGTGGAATGTTTGAGCACACACCCACAACTGAAACTATATATGACCTGTTTGTACAGAGTCAGTGCGGACCGGAGGATTTCCACATTGTGCTGTCACCAGGAAGCTATGCCATCACTGCAGGCATACAGGGCAATTCTCCACAGACTCAGGTGGTGCGTGTCAACCCTGGGGAGAGCATGAGCCTGACCTTTAACCTTTGACTACTCTCCTTTGATTATTTGATCAACAGTGAGACTTTGTTTTAAAGGAAAGTGTGCATGCTTTCTTTCACTGTTGAGAGGATTTATGTTGCCATTGAAATCTCTATAGAGATAAGTAATACATTTTTTTTCTCAGGATAAGCTCAGCCATTTTTATAAATTAACTGAATGCTTTGTTTTAAAATTTCTATAAGCATTGATATATATTTTTGTAAAATAATGAAATAAAGTCTGATTTTACATAAATCCAGATGATGTTGAGTGGTATGATATAGTATCGAATAGACACATAGTATAATATAATGTTCTTACTATTTATTTCCATGCATAAATAAAACACTGCCATTCACACAGCTTTTTCTTGCATAGTTATTCCATTCTGTAGCATGTAGTGTCCACCTATCTGATGTAGTTTAGGTTCAGTAAGGCTAAATATCTCTTGAATGGTGGCCTTTCTACTTGCTGAGCCGTGAATCTTCTCAAATACAGAGCACTGATTTACACATCCACTCATTTGAAGTTTAGGTGAAGTGATGCTTACAGGCCAGGAGTTTTCCACTGCCACTTTTCCTGAAAATAGTTAGAGAAACAATTGGAATGCTTTACCACAGTGCTCTTTCTGGATTACACAAATGAATGTTCCTAATATGACACAAGCATGTTTATTAGTTTTTTTTTTTTTTTTTTCAAGTAATCACTAACAAGCATTAACCTATACTTAAAATATGTTTTTGAATCTCTTAACACAGCAAAACACCTACATCACACAAGTTACCAAACAATTTACTTACAGTAACAACCAGTTATATTTGTGTGAGTGTTTACAGTGATGTGTGCAATTTCTAAAATGTGTCAGTCATTTAACACTACATAATGAATGTTCCATAGAAATTCTAGATGCACAGGCCTACAGCTATTCCCAGCTGCTAACATGCCTTTGTCCAATCTGTAATCACTTTTTTTCAAAACTCCAAATACAACAAAACATCAGCCTGTTGTCAACACTTGTAAACCTACAGTACTCCAATTGCAATTTTAACTAGAGATGGTTTTTCTATATTTCTGTGTTCATTCAAGAATGATCATATATGTAACCATTGTGCTGCTGTTATTGCCAACCTAAGGGTTTTGTATCGCATTTAAGGTTTGGGACATTAGATTTAGATTTCTGGCACACTGTGTGTCGGCATTTGCAAATAAGACATAAAAGATACATGATTTTTGTGTTGGGGTGATCCTGTATTGAAAGAAAATATAAGCATTATAGAAATGCATTCATTCACTGCATATAGTGTGAAAAGAGCAAGAACTGTGTAAACTGTATGGCCAGAACAGGCCGATGGTGTGCAAATTGTATTTAGAGTTTGAAAAATGAGGCTGATAATCGGACAAAAGCTTGTTTGCGACTGAAAAAAACTGTAATGTGTTTTTACTGAAGTTCATTGATGTATGTGTGGTGTGTATGTACACACTACCAGTGTGTCAATGTCAGTGATGTGAAGCACAAGAAAGTAAGTTACCAGGTTTCTTGTAATGAGGTTCAGCAGGACTTCTTTTCCAGTATCTCCAGCTGGGTCTGGCCAGAGGCTCTGCCCTGGTTCTATCCAGGAAGGACAGGTCCGTGTTCACTGCCTGGCTCACTGTCCCCAGCTCAGGATATTCTGACCCTCCATCACCATCTCTGTCATCCTCACGATCAGGAAAGGGTGATGGCAAAAGTCTTGCTGGAGTTAGGCTACTAGTTTGAAGGTCTTGCAGCTGAAGGTCAACCTTTCTATTGAGCTCATCTGCCTGACTCTGCTTCCCCTCTGTGTGGACGTGGTGAACTGTTGGCAGACAGATGGACTGAAGAGGCATCATTGAGCAGTGGCACCTGCACAGTGATTGGCAGTAACTGGTGGTACAGACGCAGCATTGCTGTACTACAGGTGGAGAGCAGTGAGGAGTTGTGGTGTGGATGCAGTGGACCTGCAGTGGGTGCTGGAGTTCCCTCACTATGTGCTCATGCTGGGAGGCTGGAATCCATACTGCCAGCTCAGGAGGGACAGTCACCTCAATTCCATTCCAGAAAAGAACCCGGAGAGCACTGCCCATTACCACTGAATGGAAAGAGTGGAAACGGTCAGACAAATTCAAGCAATAACAGAATCAATATCCTTACATAAAAGGTAGGCTAAACTGTATGCTACCTTTTACACATAAAAAGGAAGACCTTATTTTTTCCCTTGTGGTATTTGCACAGGGGTTCTAATGATTTTACATTATATTAAGACTGAACAACTAACACAAGATTCAAATAGCTGTGGTCCAAATTAACTGCATCACGTTGTCATTAAGCCCATGAATCATAATTTAAAATTTCAAACATTAGTTTGAAAGCCATTTGGATGTTTTTTTTTCTTCAATCTCAGTAGTTCCAGTACAGGCTCACCTACCCCTGAGTGGGTCCCTTGGCTCCAAGCCTGCCAGTACCCGTCCGGGACCATATTTCCACAGCTCTGGACCCCACGGAGCCAGAACAGTATCCCCTGGTCCCAGACTGTGGGAGTGGGAACGGGTGTGGTGTACCATGTCAGGTGGACATACCAACTGGCACGCTGAGGTGGAGTCAGGAAGATCCTTTGGACTCTGCTTATCAAACTCCACCAAAAATATTCCCCTGTGGTTCTGGGAAATAACACCACCAATAGAGGAACAGACATTCAAATTGTGTGAAAAGTACACATTTTGTTTTACCAGTATTTTAATTGATTTCAATAATCAAGAATAAAATGTTCTCTCTTGGGCTGATAATCATATAAGGAAAATTTGTCTAAAATCATGCTTGCAGCCCGTATATCTGGCCCGTATATCTGTGTGCCTGAAACTTACCAGGATTTGTTCTTTTATTGTTCCCAGGTAATATAGTCCATCCATCTCCCGCCTTGCCAGGACACGACAACCAGGGTAAAACTGGGAACATCCTGAAAAGCTCTCTGACTCACAAGTTATTCTTGGATTGAAGGGATTCCCCTGACAAATTCTGCAAATCATGATTGGACAATTATGCTCGTCACAATTAGTATTATACAAACACGATGCAAATCCCTTGATATGAAGCCTTGTTTGATGTTAATGACGTCTGTGAAAATCCGCACTGAACTTTCATTAGTGTGAGAAGGGGTGTGTAGGACGTGTAAAAATTGAGTAAAAATACAGAGTAATGTAGCCTACACGTGAGGTGAGAGTGGAACAGGATGCATGGCTGTTGCCAAAGATCTTCCTAAGCCGGGGCAACTTTTTGCAGAGTCTCTGAGATTGTTTATTGCACCGTTGACAGCATACAATGTAGACACCTGTCAAAAAAAAAACATTTCATTATTCATTAGGGCACTGAATTGTTACCAGAAATTAATGTAATTCAAGGCCCAAGCTGTTCCTAAAAAGTGGAAGAACTCCATCACAGATGCACTAGACTTTCACGCTTACCTTGTCTATGGAGCCATTCATGCCAAGCAAGACCAGATGGCAGCTCCCTCCAGTGGCAGAGATGAAACACTGCACAAAGTCCAAAGTTCTACCATCCAACTGACTGTTCTGAGACAAGAGGAACACATGAACAGGGCACAGTGTCATGGTAGACAGACCACTTAAGAAGCTCTCTGGGTGGTCAGGCAAAGCAGTGGTCAACAAGTGGACAGCCTGACAATGGGGATCTGAGAAAGCTGCCTCAAGAGCAGTCAGAAGATCACTGCCTGGAGACGTGTTGAGGGAGTGGATCCATCCCAGAGCCTCAAACACCGTGTTAAGAGCGCAACCAACAGAACTATTCCTCCATTTTGTTACCTGGGAGACATGAAATGCACACATTCATAAACTCACCACACTGAGCAAAAGGTAACCTTGAGAATGATAACCTCTGTATAATAACCTCAATTAGCAGCAAGATAACCTGAAGAGAGCTGTCACATAGGTTTACATAAGAATGTACTGGGCTTTTCTGTGACACCAATTGCATTAACTTATATAAAATACCAGCCCACCATAAGATTGCATGTAGCTATGTAGATTGCAACATTAACAACATTGATCCCTTTCAACAAAAAATTAATGTAAAAATGGTGTTTTGATTCAGTTGGCGCCAAACTACAGACCTTATAAGAGCAGCTGATAATGTTGAAGAGTGAGTCTCGGAGTGAAGCTTTTGCAAGTAAAGTCTGGATAAGCAACTCTTTCAGTAGCCCTAGCATTTGACTCATAGCTTCTGAGGTGTCCACTATAAAAGTAATGTTCTTTTGTCTTATTCCCATCAAGACAGGAATGATACTAGCTTCACTTGGCTTTGATTTAACAAACATGGTTGCCATGGATCATATCTGTGAAAGAAAGAACACAAGACACACTGATGTACTTTCATAACATGACAATTAATAAAATACCTCATACCTCTCATACATGAAAAAGGCAGCCACTAACTGTAAAACTCAGCTTTCAAAGAATTTCGTTTTAAAAATGAAGAAAAAAAATAGAGATGCATACCATCACATTTCCTTTGAGATTTTCTAAAACATTCTCAGAGTTGATCCCTGCAGACAGCTGGCTAAGGGAAGCTGTCCTTTTGTTTGTGTTGGTTGTCATGACAAGAGTCTGGCAGGAGATTACGTAATGATGAGAGTTAAACCACTGGAGGCGCTTTTGTGCTCCACCGCGACTGGTGAATTCACATTACTCAGAGTTCAGCGATGCTAAGAATCTCTCCAATTTCATTCTTGTTTTGTTCATTCTGCAATGCTCCATGGGAAAAAAAAAACATTATTTAAGACAAAACAAAGTCATCACACTCCTTGAATGAATTGCATTCATGATTAAAAGGTTATGCTACCCACCTAAGCCAAGACATTGAAATGTCTTTCAGTAGCTCAGAGTATTTTGCATTAAAATCAAGGTTTCATGTTAATCTTTCAGAATGAAAAAATCTGGAAAAAATATGTTTTCATGAGGTTATTGCAGTGTGCATGTCTACCTTTTGTGATAGAAAGTCACATTATTTGTGCAATGGAATACTTCCTAAGAGGATTACAACCTAATACCTTTTTATCAGAGTAAAAGTCTTTAATCTGAGTAAAAGTACAGACGTCCTACCAAAAAATGGCTTCGGTAGAAATTCAAGTCACCCACTAGCATTTTACTGAAGTAAAAAGCATCTCATATTTACTAAACTTAAGTACGAGAAGTAATCTATAATTAAATGTACTTAATGAAACTAAAAGTACAAGTAGGCCAAAAAAGTCCTTTTAAAACATGTGACAAGAAAATGTCAAAAAGGCCTGAAAAAAAAATCATACCCACACACAGCCAGAATTAAAAATTGTGTTTACATCACATCTACAGATTTAATGGAGATTTTGTTGTTTGAACTTTGTTGCAGTCACTCAGTTGACCACCAAATTCAATTTCATCTGGTACTTGTAACAATGCTGCCAACTGAAAACGTAGTGGAGTAAAAGTATGCAATTAAGTCAGGAAATGTAGTGAAGTAAAAGTAAAAGTTGACAGATTTTTAACAACTCAAGTAAAGTATATCCCCAAAACATTATTAAGGACTGTAGTGAAGAAGCTTTTACTTAGTTACTATACATCTCTGCTTTTAGCCAGCTAAACAGCACAATCACAGTTACAAAGTTACATGCTACAAAAAGAAAAAAAGTGGATCATGGACATCAGATCAGACTGAACAGTGTGTGCCATTCACAATACTGCATCAAAATATAATTTCACTCAATATACTCTTTGATTTGAGACTACATGGTCACAGGCACAAGCCACTCTCACTAAAAAAGCCAACACAAACAATAGTAAAAACAATAAAAATAAAAACAATAATTGTAACACAGTATATTGCTAGGCCTATGTTACATTGTTGTAGTCCTGCACCGTGGGATGTAAAATTAAAGGTGCCTTAGGTGGCATGTTTGTATTGTCAGTGAAAATGATTCTGTGCTACTTACAGTAATGATGATGATGATGACTAAAAGGGCACATTTCCCTTTAATGTGAACATTAAAAACATAAACATCAACAGAAAAGGCAGGAACAAATATCACTCCATGGTTGTATCATTTACAGATAGTTACAGTATAATTTTTAAAACACCTTCCTTCTTGAAGTGATTGCGAATCCTGCGTTTTGTTATTTAATGCTAGTTTTGTAATTTACAGGATATTAAATCTCATTAGAGGTGCACTTCATTATGTAAAGACATGATTATACTGTATGGTCTTTCATCTTGCCACTAGGGACTTATTTCATAATTGGAATCATGTTGGGGTCTTTCAAGCAGAAAGGTCGTGTTTCTCATCTCAGACCTTTCATGCCAATTCTTGGAGCATAGCTGGTAACACTCTAGCTAGAGCTGATGACATGCATTAGGCCATGGAACACAGTTCAAATATCCAGCCAATGACAAACCACTACATCACTCACAGTTTATTGAAAGTTGACTGTGTGTTAGTAATAACAAAGTAACATGATGTACACTTCAAATTTCTGTGTATGGAGTATTTACAAGAAAATGCATTGAGTTTAAAATGTTGGCTATAGGTTAAATATAACATGACATAATAACATCTTGAAAACATTGACATGGTTAATGTCCACATGGGATTCAATTTCCTCTCCATATATTTAGTTATGTAATTTGAATATGAATTGTAATAAATATTAACTTGCATTACAATACAACTGAATTTGCAACAAGCCTAAACAAACAATGCAAACAAAACAGCATAAGTTCACCAAGGTGGTTTATTTAGAATGTCAGTGACAAATAAGCCAACAGAGTGATAGGAAGTTGTACACAGTAGCCACTGAAGCCAATAAACAATGTATGTAGCTAAAATATATTTTTCTATTCTATATAAAAAGCAAAGTCTCGTTTAGAACACATAAAGCAATACACATCTACTTAATCAATAAACATTATAACAAATATTATAAATATTTTAGTATTGTCAAATATGTAAAATATACTCTTTACTAAAGATTTACTAAAGAATGCTTTTAATAAATAAATAACATACAATCTACGTTACGTAAATTATATAAATATTACCCTGTATCCTATTGAATAGTTTAAATTAGCATCTTAAACTAAATTTAAACTTGTTGGTGTCTTACCAGCATTTAAACTGATATACAAGAAAGTGATATAATACAAATTTGAAATTGATGATCTCTTAAGCGCATACACACACGCACACACACACACACACACACACACACACAGTGTGTCTTTCTTTCTCTCCCTCTCTCTCATGTGCACCTGTGTCAGTGTGTGCTGAGATGATACTTGACCATCATGTATTATTCACCTGTGCTGTGGTTGGATAAACATTTGGACCCAGAAGCAAACAGACACAATAGATCCGTAGGAGAGCTGGATTGAATGATTGGGGAGGGTCTTTGATACATAAACCCTTTTAGAGCTTCCATCCCTCTTGGATGCTTACTGTATTAATGCCAGTGCTGAAAGCGGGCCAGATCGGAATGTCCCATATTGTTCTTTATGAGGGCTTTATGATCACAACAGATATGTCAAAGACAGAAATTAAATTTGTCTCTCTCCAAGTACACTGTAATTAGAATGGGAACAAGAGGTAGCAGAATGTAATTTCTAGATAGATAGACAGATAGACACATTCTTTATCCAGAATCATGATAAGATCATAAGATTTATAGAAATAACAAAATGGAGAAAATTGGCATGGGTAAATTGTGCCACATGAATACGGCCCAAACGATTTTCAACCATATTCAGTAACAATAGTATTCCAATCATATAAAGATAAACAGTCAGATTTTTACCTTCCCCCCGGAGGCATGCCTTTGCTATTTGAGAACCGGACTTGTACTCTAGCGCTTTTTCCCAGTATGACCATTTGTTTGTCTGTGTCAATCACACACTGTGTAAAGTGACAAAAAATAAAACAAGCATAGCGCTAATTATTCCTCCACTTTATGCTTGAGTCATGCTGAAGTAAGAAGAACAATTAGACAACTTTACCTTAAGCGATTTCAGTGTCCTGCTGCCAAGGGATACCAGTGGCTGTTCATTTTCTGCAAAAATACAAATAATCTCACCAGTGTCCTGTGCATTAAGATGTTGTTGTGGTCAGTTCATCAACACAATCAACAACAGTGAATGTATGCTATGCAAAACTTACCCACAACTGTGAAGGTGCAATCTGTCCTTACTTGCCCAAAGGACAAGTTCAGGTCAATGCGTCCTTGTGTTTGTAGGTTACCAAAGAGTGTGCTATAATTGTCCTCCTCTGTTCTGCTTGAAACAACCTTCTCTTTTAAACTAATTGGAGCAGAGATACAGTATAAGATATCTATTCAAGTTATTGTAGGCATGTTTGTACAACATTACACTGAATGAGTAAACTGACAATACATACTGGTGACAGCTGTAAGGAGGATCTTACCCCAGTTTCTCAACTGTAACTGTAGATAGTAGGTTGACAGCACAGCCAGTATCGATACGAATCACTAACTCTCGGCCACAACACTGTGATGGAAAATTATTTTAGGTTGTGGAAGAAAGAGAGATTTCTAATGTATGCTGTGAACACTATAAAAAAGGGAAGAGGCTGACCTGACCAGACCAGAGATGTGGATTTATCCTATTCGACTAGACCATGCCTCCTCACCTTGCCAACTACTTGTATGAGGTCATTATCCTCCTCTTCTCTCCCAGTGTGATGAGTGCGACAAGGATTGATGAGATGCTGTTTTATCCCCTGGTTGTTGTTGATCTTGCTGCGTGACAAATTCGCCTCCAGAAGACGTCTTTGGATAATGTTGTGTGGTTGCTGTATTGTAAGATAGAAAGAAAGAAAGAAAGAAAAAATAGACACATGTTCTTTACCTAAGAGCAGGCAAATAAAATTAAAAGACAATTTCATATTCACAGTGGTTGAGATTAAAATTTTGACAAATGTGAATTTTGAGAATTTTTGGTTATTGCGGTAGCCTCAGAATGGCTGCAAGGATGCAGTCATGCAATCTTTCCTAAAACACATGAAACTGGTTTGTAAAGATGTGAATCTCACCTGAGTGGTCAGTGGTGTTAGTTGATACGCTGACAGAAAGATCTAGTTTAGATCTAGATAGTAGATCTATTTTCCAAACCCTTCACACCCGTATATAAATTTCGCTTGACTTTGCTTAGCTACCGCAACAACAGAGGCATTAGTCAAAATTTCAGTCTTAACAATTCATCATAAACTGTGACAAAACAGGGCTTTAAGTGTAAAAAAAGTCAACTTGTCCTTCAACAGACAACAGATGAATGTCAGTCAGGTCTAGGATGGGAGCAGGACCATCTTTGACATCTTTTCCCCTACAGCAAAATTTTAAAGCTACTTAAATCTATACTGCACACTATGTGATGTGTCTGTTAAGGCAAAGCTGTTAGGGCGCTGTGGGGATCTCCTGGTGTAAATGACACCCCCAAGAAAAAGAGTCTGCTCCTGCTGATTTACATAGCACAGGGTATCCCACAGGCTGTATCAAATACAGAGACGGACAATGAATAAATACTCAAGTACTGTATGATACGTTTTTCAAGTACCTGTACTTTACTTAAGTATTAATTCTTTTGGAAATTTGTGTCTTTTACTTAACTATATTTTGAAGACAAATATTGTACTTTTGACTCCTCTACATTTCAAATGTGATCATGAAGTGAAGTAGCCTACCCGTTACTCTGAGACATTGGCTTTGAAGTGATTTTGCAATTATGTGATAGAACATACCGCTGTGTTGTCTTACTTTTGTCAATTACTGGATTTGAGCTTGGCAGTGGTCATGATAGCAATGGTACACAATGCAGAATGAGAGAGAACTGCAAAGAGAGAACTCCTTGTGACATTCACCATGCATCTGCTTTTAACTAGGCCTACATGAGAAATAAGTAGGCCAGGACAATTAATCTAAAAAATAAATCACAGTCGTAACCGTTTACTGACAATGATCAAGCACATGACTATTAATTGTTGTTTATTATTACTGTTATTATTATTTATTTTGTAAAGTTGTTCTTAATATTTGGTGCATTTCACTGTGCATGTTCATGTACTGTTCCTTGAAAGCACACTACCACATATGTTGTCACGTGATTCTGCAGACAAATAAAGATGATTTAGATTTGATGTTCTATTGCCCAGCTTTAAATGTGATAAAAGTCATTAACAGTCGATATGGAAAAATATATTGTGATCAAATGTTATGCCATATCACCCAGCCCAATAAATTCAGAAGTCAAAGGATAGGACCCAGAAATTATATTTTTGTAAAAGTCATCTTGATTGACAAGACAATAAACTTGATTCAATAAGGCTGGCATCCCAGTGCCAATGGTCATTCTCCCAAGACGTTCAATTACTGTGACTTGGCAATTAATAACAGTCAATGTTGTACCAGATTGTCTTGCTCTTTTTCTTACCAACAGCATGATGGCCTTGAACAACAGGGCTATGGGTTGAAAATGGGCAGAAATAGCATTTTAGTAGCCAGCCAAAGAACGTTCATTTCATTATAGTAGTCTGTGACCCCTGCATCATTAAAATAAACATTATAAACATCAATAGAGAAACACTTTGTACTTTGAATACTTAAGAATTTCCAAACAAGTACTATAAACAAGTACTTGTGTACTTTCACTTAAGTAAAAAATTGACTGGGCAACTTTCACTTGCAGTGGAGTAGGCTATTTTTGACCAGGAGTGTCTATAGCCTACTTTGACTTGAGTAAAGAAATTGAGTGTCCGCCTCTGATCAAATACTTTTTCACACGTTTCTACGTCGACGTCATGCAGTGCTGAGGCAGAGAAACAAAACTCGACCTTGTTGCTGATGCTGACGAGTTGTTGGACAGGCCTAACGTTAGCTTGGCCAAAATAAAAATGATCATCTAATTTACATTAATCGTTACATGGCAAAAGGGGCGGGATTTCAGATATTCTACTGCGGCTATTGCAGAAATATGCGTCGTGGTAACAAATATTCTGTATGATAGCCTGGAGTGTAAAGCCTGCCTTACCCATTCTTTTGAGGTTCCCAGTTTGTTTAGCCCGTCCAAAGGCAGCAGGTCAGCGGAGTCTTTGTGAAGAAATTGAATAGCCTGTTTAATCCGCCGTTGCTGTCGAAGGACGGCTGCTTCTCTGATGTCCATGTAAGCGCTGAAATGCAGCTGCTGCTGCACGCCGAAGTTCAAGGCTGTGTGAAGTTGTCTCACAGGACACACAGCAAACACTGACTGTGAATATACGACAACGACAGTGTTTGGATGGAGTTCCGCCCACATGATGTGACGTAAGACTTCATAAATGTTAGAAAAACTGAAGCAGGCTAATCTTTTAAGGTCTGTATCCAGGCAAGCTGCATTTCAACACTACCTACATTTTTGGAAATGTTTATTCAGTTTCAAACTCATGGCATTCCTTGTTTGTTCTACAGACCGTTCAGTACCATGGTCAAGGGCAGGCCACCCATCTCGCAGCCTAGGCTACTGTTACATAATCCTGCCATGTCCCTTTTACATTTCCCACACTCAGCTAAACAGACTATACTGTTGTACATATACACATCAGAGAACAAATGGAAAACTGAAATGTACTAAGAATCTTGCAGGCACCAACTACTAACTCATTACAGCAAAAACTGTTAGTAAAGGAATGCCTGTGGGTTGGTTGAATCACAGTGGATGATTCAGGCAGACTGAGCGCACTGCTGACTACATGAAGTATGCCACTATACACATGCACACACACAGTAAAAAGACAAAAAGAAAACAAGAAACGTGAGAAGCAATAGCTCTGTTTATTACAATACAAAAGGTATAAAAAAATAGCATCATTGGTCATTTAAAGATCCACAAAAGTGCACTATAGGAAGAGGTAATGGACAGCATCAGTATGTACAAAAATTGAAAATAAATATAATAAATTACATGAGGAGACTCAACGCCAGAGTAGAAATATGGAGTACTGAAAATGTGTTGCTTAACTTCTATGACTATCTATACTAAACTAGTTTTCTCTAATTGTAGAATTTAGATGATCGAGGATACTCAATTTTGAATTTCCCAACTATGAGTGAGATGTGTAATCACAAGTTATCATTTTTTGCTAAAATAAAATGAAAGAATCAAAACCATTTTTACAAACACCTCTGAAAGGACTTTTAGTGTTATGATGAGTACACCTTTATTATGGAGGACCACTATTGAGCTCCTTAAGTCTCAGAGGGACTACATCTGCATTTGCCTTAACTGTGACAGAGGATCATTCACACATTCAACAGGTCTGCATAAATAACAAAATCCTGAGGAATAAGCAGAGTGCACAGACGTCTAACCGTGGGTCTACGTTGAAGGCAGTGTTATTAAGTCTTTGTTTAGCTTTACATTTCTTGTTCAAATCCTATACCTTGAGTTTACAATAACCCCCTGAGCTTCTACACATAAATAAATGTCAGCAAATCATTATTTAGGTTTAAAAAAATATTTTTAAGAGTTTGACGCCATTTGGTCAGTGATAACATACATCATTTTAAAACTATGATAAATAATAATAAAACAAACCAAAAAATCTTATTGAAACTCAAGGAGCAGAAGAGAAAATATCGACAGTAGAGCCAAAATGCTGACTTAATAAATTACAGAATCCTGCAAAATGGCATACAACTTTTAACATGCCCTCCAGCGTATGGACAAAGCATGGCTGTATTTCATTTCAGACATGCTGCATATGCTTTTGAGATAATATACTGATACAACTGCTCTTTTATGCTAAGTTACCCAAACTAAAGCCACCGTTCAAAACCACCCTGAGACCTGGCATTTTACAATGTATACAAAAAAAAAAAAAAAAAAAAAAAAAAAAAAGTCCCTTGAGAGCATGTCCTATAGATGTGCAGGAGAAAAAAAAGGGCTTACAGTCTAGAAAGTCAGTGGAAAAAAAAAATGTGCTTTGTTCTGTGCTGTAACACACACAAAGACAAAATCTACAGAACACAACCAATTATCTGGCTTACATTTTAAGTACAGTATAAGGACTCTATAGTCCAAATGACATAGATGATTCCCTTTTGTGGGTATATCAGGAAAACTATTCCTATAAATAGTTGCTAATGCCCAACTTTTTTTTTGTTTTTGTTTTCTTAAGAAAAAATCATAAATCAAAAAATATGACATTTATTACAAACCCAATACAATTAAAGGAAACTAAATGCATTGAAGTTCACAAAATAAATGTGTGCCTCACAGAGGGTGAAGTCTTCCACTGGAGACAAAACGAGAGGCACTGGGGGAAATAAACACAAGGTGGATCACCGGGTCTCCTTCTGATCCTCCCCAAGTGTAGAGGACGGAACATCTGTGAGGTCCCCGACTGGAGAGTATGCCTCAGACACACCATCTTCAAGATCAGGAGCGAATGGTTTCTGCTGTCTGGAGCGGCAACAGGGTTTGAAGAGACGTGGATCGATCATGACCTCGCCAAAACGGCCCTTGTATACGATACCACAGCACACTTTTTGCCTGCAAGAGAAAGAAAACCAAAAGTAAATCTACCAGTGTAGTCCCTCTGCATGTCACAAGTAAGGCAGCTAGCCCCATACTCAAAAAAACTCAAAAAACAGGGTGGACTTTCTTCCATTACCTTTTCCAATATGAAAGATCCAGAAAGGAGAACATGGAGGGACCAGCACGCCTGTGTTTGGACTCCACATCTGACCCCTCATCTGAATGGTTACTGTAACTTGGCGACTGGGATGGTGAGGTGCTACACGTACTGTGAGCGTCTGAATCTGAGAAGAAGTCAAAAATGTACTTAGTAAGGAACACTTCATATTAGCTGCACCTACACAACCTTCGACCTCTTACATCTTTTCCGTGGCATATTTTCTCATTTCACAGATGTGTCATCACATTAATAAAATTAATATTAATAGCAGACTAGTTACTCACTCTGTCTGCCAAGCTGGTGAAGCCTCTTCATTCTGGCTTTAGCTTTTCCCTCAGCACTCTTTATCTTCTTGGGCTTGGGTGGCTTGTATCCTGGTCCTGCTCTTGCATCCACAACCTGTGCATTAAAGGAGAAATCCAGTGTGAATCAGTCAATAGCCCTGTTGTTCAAGTTCACTGAATGCTGTCTGTGGGAAAAAGAACCAGAAAATTTGATGCAACACAGACCGAATAATGAACCAGTAACTAATGTTAACTGAATGAGGCATAGTGAAATGAAGCTGAAAGTAAGTTATTGTGGCCCATTTCCTTAATTTTAGTTGTCAGTTCACTACTCTGTCTATGTTGTGTCAAATTTTCTCATTCTTTTGCCTACTAATAACCCCTGGTGACCTCAAACAACAGAGCTATGAATTGATTGACTTTAAACATCCAAGTTAACAGTGTCTGCAGTTTGAGGTTATTTAAATTATTTTTATACAAAGGTTAAATGAGGTTATGTTGTATGCAAATCTATTAAACTTACATGCTTCCAATTTTTCTTTGATCCATGAGGCAGTTTCTTCCATCTTTTTACCAACAAGACACAAGCATTGCAGATATCTCCCACACGGTCTTCTGACAGTCTACAAAATAATCACATTTTTGTTTTAATTCCACAACAAGGTTTAGCGAAAATAAGCTCTTTACATGTTTCTGCAAGGTTTACTTACCCAAAACAGAGACGGAACGTCTCCTCATATCTGCTACTGTCTGTGAATCTTGAGCTGGATGACTTCGTTTTGCAAATGCAACAACCTTCGTTGCTGCGATATATCTTCGTCTTGTAAAAACCAAACATCTTAAAGCGGTCTTCAAAAGATGAAACAAAGCTGGAAGGCGATTACAAATGTAAAATCAGACACAAGATCATAAAATATTAAAGGGCAAAGACCGACAGAGCCTCTCCCCCGTTCAGTGGGCGGCTGCCACTTAGAAAATGTTACTTAAGGCTACGTACACTTTGGTGCAAGCTGACAATTACCCTACAATATTTTGACCGCGTGTCATCCAAGCAACAAGCGCAGGAATGTTGTAAGAATTAAATCAAATCATTTCAGATTTCAGTATATCTTCAGAATTATTCCAAGTCTTAAAACAAGTGATTGAATGCCTCTTGTCAAGTTACATCCTCGCAGCTAACCGCCATCCAATGCAGGATTAGCAGAGCTAGCGCCAAAAGTTGACGTTTTCAACAGACATGAATCTAACAAACAATTAAACAACAAGTTACTTATCCTGCATCTGTGGATCGACAGAAACGGCTAAAATATTAGTTGACGCACACAACTACGGAATTCTGTAACGCAGAGGAATCGAGAGGAATCCAGTTATGGTGTGAATCAAAGCAAAAGGGCTCTCTTCAGATTGTCTGCTACGTTAACAAAAAAAGCGGGGAGACGCATTCCCAGTGTAGGGTTACAAGCGGTTACGACTTTTCAAACAAAGACTTTAGCATAACTGTTTTCAATAGTCATAAAAGACTGACAAGCGCTGTAATGAAATTTGGCAAAACTTTCCTGCATAATGACACTTTAAAAGTAACGTCGGCAATTGTGTAACAATATGCCACGATCTCCACGTTCTCCCATTGTTGTGCGCATTTGCCACCTTGCCGACATGCTTTCAGTTTTCAAACAGGAATAACGTTATGCACCGACATACAGGATCTTCTCATCACAAAAACTCAAATTCTCTGACAAGTTCTACAGACTAAGGTGGTGATAAAAATAAACAACAACCAGTGTACTTACCAGAGAAATAACTTTTTAATTTTCTCTATTTTCTGATCGAGCGCCGCGCATGCCTTACAACTACTACTGAATACAGCTGGACATTATAATATCATTAACATAATAGTAGCGCTCACGTAGGTCACCAATACCATATATGGTATTTAACCGTTCATTCAGACATTCAAGTAACCAATAAGAAGCTTCGATTGGGGCGTTTTAAAAATGGTGCATTTTGGGAAAGAAAGTTAAAAGACTGTCCTTCCTTGTTGATTGACCAGTTTGGTAACTACAATTCCCATTTATCATTGCGAGCAAACTGTTTCAAAACAGAACTTCATTGTTCCTGGGTATGCTGTGAAATGGCGCGAACACTAGAAATAAATGTAAACATAGTCAAAAACTGTTGTTCATGGTCCCCACTTGTCCCCATGAAAGGTTTCACGCAAGATATGTGTTGCAATGATGAAAGACTTATATATATTATATATATTTTTCAGTAGGGATAATCCCCTGTTTGTACCTTGGTGAACATGTGGTATTAACTCCTCCCCAACAAGTCCCCATGTCTATCAGCTATTGCAAGAAAACTTCACCTGACGTTGCACTGTCAACTACAGCAGGTCTCGGCCAACTAGCTGTGTGGGAATTACAGGGTTATTGTCATCAAAACATTAGACTGACTCAATTTCAACTCAAGCGGGACATTGCAAAATTTCATGCAAAGTACAAACTGCCTAGAGCTCGATAGTGAATACACAATTAAGCCCACCTCTAATTATATGAAACCTACACGTTTTGAAATACCAGTAAGTTCGCGAGGTTCTAGGCTCAATAGTTTGGCCCTTATGAGGTGGATCCCTACAAATGGATCTCTGAATACTTCATTGCCCATACGACCTAGCTTCACATTTCTTCAGCCGCCTCACAAAATGGCTGACGAGAACTTCCCCTAAGCATGGGGAACTTTTGTTGTTTGTCTTGTCGTCTGGGCGTTAGTCAGCGATTGTACGACAACGACTTAAATACTGGCGTGAGTATGTACAAAACAAGGACATTCGGAGCCATAAAAAATAACAAATTGTCGTTCCCTAATGTTTAACTACAGTTTTGATAGTCAGACAAAACATCTCGAAGACCAGAATGGCGCCTGAGCGGTGCCCCTGAACCAGAATGAGTGAGTCCCCCATTTCATTGACATAGCAGTGGACAAATCGCAACACACCACAGATATGCCTGAGACCTGCGGAGCCAATGGAATGTCGACTTTGAAGGACTCGCATTCATGTTGTGAAGGGAGGGTAATTTCATACATGTTCCAGGGCACAATTCAACAGTGAACGTTTCCTGCCCTGATGCATGGTGGTCGAACGGAGGGATTGTTGGAAAATTTCGGAGGTTAGTATATAAATGTGTTTTTACCCAGTGTGCCTTATTTCCTCAGCCATCTCCTAGCAAGAAAACCCACTATGGGAAATGGCATTGGAGACTTTAAGAGGCTGTTTTTAAATAAAACAAAGTGTTATTAATGCGAAAGTCAAATGTTTTATTTATTATTGGCTATTGGACGCAGCGTTCATGTTGCTTGCAACATATAACAACGTTGCGTTTTGCGTTGTTTCACTTCAGTATCGCTGTATTCACATTAGCTCGTGATAGTCTTCTAATGTTACATTTTAACATAACTGTACAGCTGAGTATTCTCTTGGCGCGAGGTGATCTGAGTCTGTGATATTGATTGTAGCAATTTCAAAAGTTGCTGCCGAAATAAGCTGTTGCCAGTTTCCGCGTAAAAGCTATGCTCAAGGATTGCATCTGGGGCTAACAGTTAGCAACTGCTAGCTTTGCGTCAAATAGGATAATGGTAGCAGATATCGCATTTGCTAGTTAGCATGTCAGGTTAGGTATTTCTGTAGGGAAGTATTGCATAAGCTAAGCTTACTTTAGACATTGATCTTTATGTCTTTGATAGTATTGTCGAGAGGTCATTACACACTGAAGATGCACATAATGTGTCCCTCTTTAAATTTGAGTGACAGATTCATGCAAACTCCGCTGTCATACTGTACTTAATTCACGGTAACGTTATTTCAGTTAGCTAGCATTAGGTTTGATGGTTCAGTAGTCTAAGCTGATGCTTCTACTGTAGCATTGACTAGACATTTTCAGTTGTTTGAAGCTAAATGAAATCTTAATCATATTCATAATGGTACCTTTGCAGTCAACAGCATATGTGATACGATTTTATGGCAGCTGCATATGTGATATGAATTTCAAAACACATTCGAAATGTTCGAATAACTTTACATTTTATTTTTTTCGAGAGTAAAAACGCCCCGTCACGATTTGCATCCTGGTCCGTTGGGATGAGATGAGACTCAGAAATATCTGGGTTCTCATGTCACAGACATGCAACAGTGTCCCCCCCCCACACAGATGGTTAACTAAGCGCAAAATTAAACATTAATTCAACTTAGTAAAACATTAGTGACACATTTGACAGTTTTCACTCAATGTCAAGTTTTGGAAATACAAACCATGCAAACAGAAATTAGTCTATGCCTTAAAGCAACACTATACTTTTCGCAGCTTTTTGAGGCATCCTTTTAATCAGACAGTTAGTCTTGGTCCCACCTCCAGATTCATTAATAGTTAAACAAAGGGTGGATAAACACAAGTTTTATTCCCACCAGTCATTCAGGAAATGCACCGTACATTCCTCGGTGGAGGGTACAACCACCACAAAAAAAAAGCTTCTTAGCATGACATTGCTGACTGCTTTTAATCTTGTAGAAATGGGATTAAGGCTTTAGAAAATGTTTGGAAAGTTTGATATGCCTTTTAGATAGCTAAAGCACCCATTTTACACCAACAATTACATAGTGTTGCTTTAAGTATATTTAACAGTACCAAGTTCACCAAATGGTGGATCATTATGTAATCCATTTAAGTTTTTTTTTTTTTTTGAATTAGCTTGATTACTAGTCTGTGTAGTGTTTTCAGTGGTCTTATTTCTACCATTTCTTACTTTAGCTCTGGAAAACACTGGCGTATTTGGTGTGTTTGTGACAGGCAGATGATGCTCTTGGCCCAGGTGAATAGGGATTCTCAGGCCATGGAGTTCCAAAGTGTAGACGGGGATTCCCAACAGGTTACTCTCTGTCTAACAGAGGCTGTTACAGTGGCAGGTAAGACTTAAAAATCCTGAAGCCTGTTGCAACCTATTGACGCTTATATTAAAAATGAAACCTTTGAATATGATACTGCCTTCTCACCAATATGACATAATTTACCAATTCCTTTCCAAAAGAGCAAAGTTGAACTTGGCCCAACTTAGACTGTTGATATAAAGCTTGACTGTCGCACACCAATCTTACTATGCATGTCTAGGTAACACATAGTTGTGTACAGTTATGGTGCTGAGTGGAGTGAGTCGTTGAGAAGTCTGCATGTAAACATTACCATCTTATGTAAACAGATGGTGATCACATTGAGGACCTGGACACAGTTAGCTTGCAAGCAGTGACACTGGTTGATGGATCCACAGCGTACATACAGCACAACCCAAAAGGTACAGCGATCCTGTCACACACATGATGCTCACACTGCGTGATTTGCTTTGCTGCTGAGTGTAGAGGTTGAGTTACAAAATGAGTTACCAATTCTTTCACTCTTACAGTTCTCTCTGACAGCAAGCTGATGGAAGGGCAGGTGATTCAGCTTGAGGATGGCTCAGCTGCGTATGTTCATCACTTATCCATGCCTAAATCAGGTAGTTATGGCCTCTATGATGGTTTTGACATATCAGTCTCTGTGCTGCCTGACTGTTTGAGTTTTGTATTGTTGCTATCTGAGAAATCGTGTTGTGTAAACTTTAGTAATTTATAAGTGAAAGAATACCAGCAGAAGTATTGACTGTGTGTCTGTGTACTTCTTTTAAACATGTAACGTAATAGTATGCTTCAAATTGTAGGTGGTGAAGGCCTGCGACTAGAGGATGGTCAGGCGGTACAGCTTGAGGATGGCACAACGGCCTACATTCACACGCCCAAAGGTAAGCATGCCTATGTGTTGTAAAACTACTCTTTAGTTTTACAACTATTTATACACTTATATTCTGTCATTTCCCATCTGCTTTGATTTGTTCTGTTGTGTCATATACCCATCAAATGCTGTTTACTCAAAGATTACAAAAGGAAAAAATAATCAACAAGATAAGACCAATGATGTGTTAAATGTGGGTGTATATATGTCTGTGTCTATGTGTATAGAGACGTATGAGCAGAGTGGCTTGCAGGCTGTCCAGCTGGAAGACGGCACCACGGCGTATATTCAGCACACCGTCCATATGCCCCAGTCCAACACAATCCTGGCCATCCAGGCGGATGGCACTGTGGCAGACCTACAAGCAGAGGGCGCCATAGATGCCGAGACGATCAGCGTGCTGGAGCAGTATTCTGCCAAGGTGCATCATATTGTCTACTTTATGTGCTTAACATACAGTGAGTTGTATTGAGGGGAACAGAAATGGGTTACGTGTGTTAGAAACAAAGCAGTGGCCACTGACATTGCCAGTATCGTAGTAGCGTGGCTGTACAGATGCTTCTGTGGGATGATGTGGACCCACTCCCTTTTTTACATTGTAATTTGTGGTGAAGACTGCCTGACAGTCAGTGTTTCTTTATCTATATTACAGGTAGAAAACACTGACTGTGGCACGGGACTACTCGGTAGAGCAGAAACTGACAACGGAGTACATATGCAGGTATGGTATCTCCCACCTGTTGGTTCTAATTCATTAATGTGGACAGTGCACTCATCTCAGGGCATCCCCAATCAGACTCTTCAAAGCAAGTAATCATGGCATTATTAAGGGATATTGTCATGGCCATAATTGTCTTCAACTTCAAACCTACAGTAGGTCAAATTATAGCTGCAAGCAATCAAATGTCAAGGCTCAAAACCTCAACAACAGATTTTTCAAAACTGCAAAAAAGTAGCATCCTTGAGGGAAAAAATAGTCAGTTTGGAAAATGTCTGAAAAATGATTGGATTTTTTCTCCCAGAAAAGGATAACAACCATGTTTCATTATATTTGAGTACTGAGTATGAAGTTGGTGTTAATGATCACGTGCTGGTTCATAGATTGTCCTGCAAGGTCAAGATGCCCGGACCACCAGGGTACAACATGTTGGTGAGAAGACGTTCCGCTGTGACCATGAGGGCTGTGGCAAACTCTACACCACAGCACACCACCTTAAGGTGAGAGTCTCTGCAAACGCGTCTGATTAGTGTGAGATTGACACTATGATGACTGAATTCATCTGTCGGACCACATAATTTCTTATTGAGAACTCGTGTGTGTGTGTGTGTGTGTGTGTGTGTGTGTGTGTGTGTGTGTGTGTGTGTGTGTGTGAGACAGGTACATGAGCGATCACATACTGGAGACAAGCCATATTTATGTGAACATATGGGATGTGGAAAGAAATTTGCAACAGGTAAGATGGGTGTGTGCTGTTGCAGTGTCAGTTTTCTTTGGAGCCCTGTTACGTGTGTCATTCACACCTGCTTACCTATTTTCAAGGGTATGGGCTTAAAAGTCACATCAGAACACACACAGGCGAAAAGCCATACCGCTGCCAGGAGACAAACTGTCACAAGTCCTTCAAAACTTCAGGGGACCTGCAGAAACACACACGGACACATACAGGTATTCAGTCTGAACTTAGTAACTTAGTAACTCACATAGTAACTTTCTAGCTAATGCTAAATATCCTGCTCTGTTTTAATTTGATTTCATGAGGAAGACCTAAACAAATCTTGCAGTTGTGAAAATGCTGAACTGTCCAACCATAGTACTTTACATGGTGATTTTGATGTTGAGTGGTTAGGAGGTCGTTAGATCCAGTCATGCTATTAATTTTTCATCATGCTGTTTTTCATAGGCGAGAAACCATTCAAGTGCCCGTTTGAGGGCTGCGGTCGCTCGTTCACCACTTCCAACATTCGTAAGGTGCACATCCGTACACACACGGGTGAGAGGCCTTACTACTGCTCAGAACCCAGCTGTGGGAGGGCCTTCGCCAGTGCCACCAACTACAAAAATCACATGAGGATCCATACAGGTGCACAGCCTCTTTCTTTCTAATATTAGTGGCTCCAGTACATTTGGAAGTCTAAAAAGTGATCAATAATTAATAATTAATTTTGTACAAGTTGAATTGTTTCCTTAAATTGAATTGAAAATTTGAATTGTGTCCTTAAAGGGTAAGCTGCCATTGTTTTAAAAAGTGACATCACCTGGTTGAATCTAGTCAAGGTGCAGCAGTTAAACTGAAAATCTCATTACCTGGTTGATATTAGGCGAATTCAAGATCATGCAGCACTGTGCAGGGAGAACTGATCTCTAAAGAATACCTGAATAGAGCATCTACGTCATAACGCTGAAGCGTATTCTTTTATAGATCAGTCGCCCTGCACAGTGCTGTGTGATCTTGAGTTTGCCTAATATCAGCCAGGTAATGGGATTTTCTGAAAGTTTTAATCAAAAAGAAAACATTTTGTGTGTTTTTAAATCCTGTTAAATATAGCTGACGTCTCATAAGTCTCATAAGGCCTACATGTCTTACTAGCAGGGGGTCCTTTAAAGTCTTTTTTTAATCTTCAATGTGTTCGTCCCATTGACATTGAGCTGTGCATGTACTGAAACATGTCATTCTTCCCCTACGTTGTCACAGGAGAGAAGCCCTATGTATGCACTGTGCCTGGTTGTGATAAGCGCTTCACTGAGTACTCCAGCCTGTACAAACACCATGTGGTCCACACTCCATGCAAACCCTACAACTGCAACCACTGTGGGAAGACCTACAAGCAGATCTCCACGCTGGCCATGCACAAACGCACTGCACACAATGACACCGAGCCCATTGAGGAAGAGCAGGAGGCCTACTTCGAGCCACCCACAGGTTTGACACACGCTGCTAACTTCAGATCTGATTTATTTATTTATTTTAATTTAGGCAAAGTTGTTTATCATCAAATAACAAAGTTAATGCTGCTCACAACAGCTTAATACCCCATACAAAAGAGTGATGTCGCTGCTGAAAATCAAAATCAAGCTTGCCTTAATATCCCTATAGCTACATTGATTTTAGCAGTGGTTGTCCTGTAACTGAGGATGTTTTCACTGTGCTTCAAAGGTGCCATAGTATGGATGAATTGTACATTGTTGTCTGATCTTAAAATACGAGGTATTAAACTTTGAGTTGTCAAAATAAGCGCCAATGCTATTTTACAGTAGCCTCGTGAACCAGACTTTCACGCCATTTCACATTGTGCAAAGCTTCCTGGTAGCCAGATACTTTCTGCGAACTTTAATGCTATTGGGCATGCCTTCAACCATTCACAGCTGTTTGGTTGTGACATCACTTTCAGCCCTCACCACCAAGGGTTTAGGCTTCTCTCTGATCGCTGAATAGTCCGTAGAATCCTTTGATGGAGGAAACCTAAGCCTTTGGATAGCAAATGGACTGTATTTATATAGAGCTTTTCTACTCAAAGCTTTTCTACTTTTCTACTATGAGTACTCAAAGTGCTTCACAGAGTATGCCTCACATTCACCTATTCACACACCGGTGGTGGAGGCTGCCATGCAAGGTGCCAACCTGCCAACGGGAGCAATTTGAGGTTCAGTATCTTGCCCAAGGACACTTTGACAGTGTCAGGCAGAGTGGGGCTCAAACCTGCAACCCTTCGGTTCCCAAACAGCACCTCTACCACCTGTGCTACCGCCCCAACACCAGCACCACTGTGCTGTAGTGAAATGTAATACTGAGCTGAAGCAGTAGGCAGCGCTAGCAAGCCTAGTTAAGTTGAATTTTAGTTATAATCCGTAGAGATGTAGACTGGTATACGAGATGCACATATACAGAAGTTCCTCATGAAACACATTGTTATGTCATGACTGACATGAATGCAGTGTAAATTCATGTATTTATTATTCAATTATGCTTCAATGTTTTGTTTGCTGACTTTTTTTCTCACACTTTTTTTTTTGTTGTTGTCAAACTTAGAGGCTATGGATGACCCCAGTATCACCTTCACACCCACTGTGGTAGAGGATGACTCGGGTTCTGAGCAGGTTGTCACGGGAACAGCTGAGATCATAGACCAGCAGCATGTGGCCCTCATCACGCAAGATGGAACGCAACAGGTGAGTAATTCCTCCCACCACCCTGCAACTTGCCATAATCATCAATAGCTGTTTTTTAAGTATGCAGACTCTGATCATTTGTGACTTGCATGCAAAGACTTTTATAGCTTATACACATATAAAGATAATGAAATGTCTTGTTTGTTGTAAATTATATTGCAAAAAATGTGGTTTGCAAGTCTTGCATTATGACCACCAAATATTATTTAAGAATCTGACATATGTTCGCCAATGCTGTCATCTGGGTTTTTCCTAAATAAAGACCTTTTTAACTTTTTTAACCACTGTAAACTGTGTAATAGTAATGCTTTAGTGTGGTGTCCCCCTCCCCTCTCACTTTATTAGGTCAGTCTGTCTCAGGCTGACATGCAGGCCATGGGTGGCACAATAACGATGGTAACACAGGAGGGGACGACCATTACTATCCCAGCTCATGAGGCAATGCTGTCTTCTGGAGGGACACATTCCGTTACCATGGTTACAGCAGATGGCACCGAAGGCCAGGTATGGGAAGCTGAAGCTCAGCTGTCAGTCCTGTAGTGTTAAAAGTGCTTACAGTTGGAAAGGTTTGCACCAGGATAAGAACACCTTCAGAACCTTACATCCACCAGAATTGGTTCCACCAGATGGTTTGTTTACAACAACCAATTGTCATGTTTACAACCCATCATTAGGACAGATTGCCAGTCAGTTTTCTGTTGCTTCACTTTGTATAATTTGTATAATTTATCCGTTTTTCTGTGTGTGTGTGTGTGTGTGCGTGCGTGTGTGTGCTACGTGTGCACAGGTGGCCATTGTCACTCCAGACCTGTCTGCGTTTCAGACAGAAGATGGAGAGCTGATGCAGGAACAGGAGCAGCAGGTGGTGTCCCCCCCACACCCTGTCACTCTGCTGGCCACCTCCAATGGCACGCACATCGCTGTGCAGGTACAGCACCTGTCTGCCCTGTCCACAGTTACAAATGCAGAAGAGAATAGACACATTGTGTGAAACTCCAGCTCCAATACCTAGAGAAACATACTTTACATCAAGACATGTGTTTTGTTTTTTTTTTTGTTTGTTTTGTTTTGTCTTCCCCTTTAACAATCAGATTTAGGGGTGGGTATTACCCAAGCAGCCTTACAATATGATCTGCATCACGATATAGATGCCTATATGGTGCGTATCTCAATACATGTTGATTCTGAATGATGACCATGTACTTTCATAGAATCCACTTTAAATTCCATATAATGGCAAAGGTTTAAAACACTTAAAATTGAGGCCCCCAGAGATCTTAAAATCTTAAATCTTAGATCTTAAATCAGTTAAATATATTTCTTCTCTGCATTAACAAAGAGTATGATGCATCACAAGAATGATATTTAGAAAACAGCCCTAAGTACATTTCTTATGGTTTATATAAGAACCGTAAGCTTGTTAAGAGTACATGCTAAATATTGTTTGTCTTGTGAAAAGGCAGATCTTTATCATCTTTTTAGCTGTTTGTATAATATACACAGTAGGAGGCCTTAGAAACCAATGTGTACAATACAAGCATTTGTTTACGTAAGGGTGAGGCTTACACTGTTTATCTTGTTTTCTTTATCTTTATCTTGCTTTTTAAGTTAGTGTAGTGTGGAATTGGGTGTTAACTGGACTAGTTATAAAACTACCTGTATTTGTAGCCTTCACAGAAACTAATGCTAGCAGAATGCTTTTTTTTAGCAAAGTCAAATGAATGTTAAAATGCAACATAATGCAAGGTTTGTTAACCATTTAAAAAAAATGCTTAAGGCGTCATTGTTTACATGTAATCCTAGCCATGTCTTGTAGAGCTTAACATGAAAAGCTTACATTCCATATTGCACCAGTTGCTCTGCCATCAGTACAAGGAGGCTAATAAGGGTGTAACAGTACAGTCCACAGCTCGTTACATCACTCAGGGCTTATGTTTTGATAGACCTAAGACACGTGACCTATGACTATGACAGAGATAAAACCAAGATCTCAATCTTATTTCTTCCTTGCAAACATGAAATTTTTGAAATACAGCAGTCTTTTTAAAATATTGTTCACCATAATTTTCAATAGATTATTAGATTAATAGATTCAATAGATTATTTTTAGTAAACTGAGGTTCATACAAGGAAGAGGTCAGTACATGGTTTTGTTTTTTTAGTTTGCATAAAACACTGACCTGAGGTTTAGACATGGTCCGGCTTATATTTGGGAAATTACTGTGCTAAAATGCACTACTAAAAATAAAAGGTTAAAGAAAAATGAATCAAACTGTCATATCACATTTCGTCTTCGCCTTAAAGAGCAAAGTCAAAAAGCTCAGTTAATGTTTCTAACAAGAACATTTGCATTTTAAACATTGCAAAATACAGGCTTTAGACATGTAATTTCTTTTAACTGGTAAATACACTCCACAATTTAACCATGTCATGTAACTGCATTGTTATACCTCTAGGGCTTGCTTTCCTCTGACCATTTGCTGTTAGTGTAAGTTAAAACACTGATTTGCTTAACATTACATGTAATGCCTTCAGAGGATAGTGATCAACTCATTTCTCAGTGATATGCTAAGCAAGAAGCAGCCTCAGACTGTGGTCACCCTGTGATTGACGAAGATAAATCCACTCAGGGTGTCACAAGCTGATAAGGTCACTCCAGTGACCTCGTCAACAAAACAAAGGAGCACCACAGGGGCATCTCCTCAAAGGGGCTGGAACATATTAGGTTTTAAAGTAGGCATTAAATCGCCAGATGGAATGATTCAGGTTTGTCCGTAACAGTTAACACCCATTATTTGTTTTAGGATCACTAAAGGAAGACCATTGTATAGTTTATGAACTTAAGTGAGGAATTTTGAAAGTATTTGATGGTGTCTGATGAATTCTTTTGTTGTTTTTAATTTACCAGCTTAGTGATCAGCCTTCACTGGAAGAAGCCATACGAATTGCATCGAGAATACAGCAAGGGGAGACACCTGGACTTGATGATTGACGTACATCCAGACACATGAATTCTAGAGACTATTACCTGGTGTCTGGGATTGCATAATTGAAAATCATTAGCTCCTGAACCATGATTATGATGATCATATTGAAGATTAAGATATTTTTGTGTGAGCTGTGTACATATGTTTTAAAACTGGAGTTTTCTGCTGTACAGATTTATTCAATACTGCTGTTGAATGTATGGATTATGATCAACAAATTAAAATCTACTGTCTTGTAGTAGAAATTATTTTGGGGTTTTATTTTAGTTATATCTTGGATGGATTCTGGATGCAGATTTCAGAGAAGGCACATTCTATAACGCTTCAGACATTCTACATAAATAACATAGACTGTATGAAGTATGGATAGATTTTTAAAAAAATACAGGACAAGCATGCCCACCGGTTAATCAAATATCCAGACCAATTTACCCAGCCCCCTCCCCCTCTCCATAGTATGATTGAGCTATCGAAACGCAGCTTTTAATGACGACCTGTTTCTCTGTTTCTGCTTACTAACCTATGAATATCAAAGTAAATTGAATGTCCCCTCCCCTTTCCTCAATATATAAACTGATTTGTAAGCTGCGAAACACTTCGACTTGTAACTACTTGGATGTATTACAGTAACGACATATTACAGGCTTTTGCCGCTTCTAAATTGTGAAATAACTTTCCATGTCAAGAGCAAGATAAAGTTAACTAGTTTCTACACAAATTCGCGCCAAATTGACGTAGAACTCTGAAGGCGGATGTGTGACGTATGTAATTCAATACCACCCGTCTTTCAAACTCCCATTTCGTTTTCTCATTGGTCGACTGGTTGATCATTTGACCAACGGTCGCGGGAAGGATCGGGACCATGCTTGGTAGAGAAGGAGGAGTGGTTTTTCATTCAAAGTAATTTAGTAAACATTACAACGTCTTCGTCCAAAATTATTGACGTTTTATTAACGTTTTAGTCGTCTTTTGAACGTTTTATGTTGTTCGTTGCCTTTTTGGGATCGGCGCTGATCTTCACTTGTTACAGTCTTTGAGGTGAACTACGCCGCAGCCATTTACTGGAGTTGTCGTTGGCGAACTCTGGCTAGCTGGAGAAGTTGGCTAACGCGAACAATTCGCTTCGTATCGTGAAGTCAACTTTACTGAAACAGGAGCTTGTCGTTGGATTTAAACAGCTCTTGGATATTTTATGTGGACTTGCATCTGTCTTCACGGAAAGTTCATTTGAGGTAACGTTAAAAGGCGTTGGACCACTTCATCTGGAGTTTGCCATGGTGACTTCGAGATAGGTTTATGTTATGATTCATCCAGCCAACTTATTTGCTAACGTGCATAGCTGGCTATGTTTTGCCCTTCCTCATTAGCTAGCTAAATGGACAGCTAGCCACAATTTCTTGTCACGATCGTTTTTTTATTTGATTTCAATCTATTTATTTAATCTGTTCTTTTGGATAACCGTTTCTTTGTAAAAGACTGTACGCTCTTGTTTGAGCGAGATACGGAGGGGAAAATGAGTTTCAGCTGTAGGCGAGTTGAAAAGACCATTCACGTTACTTCTCCCAGCCTGCGGCCTATTCGGCAAAAATTGAACTTTTCTCCGAGCGACGGTGAAGAGGACTGCATAGAGGATGCAAATAACAGCACAGGAGCAGAATCAGGATTTACGGAATTGGATTCTCCACTGCCACATCGACGGAATGGTGCCGACAAGAGACATAACTCAAACAGCAGCCCTCGGACAGCGGACGACGATATCGAATCGTGGGATGAGGAGGGCTTCGGGTCCCCCTCTCATTTGAAAAGTATTTTCATGAACAGTTCGCCCTCTCCACGAAAAGGAGCACGGACCTATGATAGTTCACCAGAGAGAACATTTGTTCACGACGACGGAGAAGGCTCTAGTTCACCTATTCCAGACTGTCCCGATACACCTCCCCATAAAACATTTCGGAAACTTCGGCTCTTTGATACTCCTCATACACCGAAGGTAAGTGACCTAAGTTACTAACTTAACGCTAGCGTAGCTAGCCCAACGTTGGCAATGGGACGTCTATGGTGAGATGTCTGAAGTTTTTACTGTGCTGAACGCCACGTTGGCCTTTAATAATTTTTCAACACCTGGACTAATCTCAACCCACTAAGAAAGTTAGACTTCCTAAGAGTTTATTTGTTGTAAAACCACTAACGTTGGGTATCATTACTTCTTTGCTGTGAGATCATTGTTATTGATTGTCATTAGTCAACTAAAAATAATGATCGAGAAAGGTATTTGTATTTCTGTGTTTTAATGTGAACTAATGTCAACAGAAGCATCTGGCTTTAGCCTGTTAGTGATTACAGAGACTAATCACAGGTGACCCAGTTTTTGTTAACAGTTCCCAATTACATAAGACCGCGACGTTGCCAGGTCAATATTTTGAATGATCCAAGGGGTTAGCTAACTAGTTTCAGTTGAGCCCAACCCAGTCATGGCTTTTACCATTGTTTGCAGTTGCATGCTTACATCAAAGGCGTTTGGCCTCACAAACGTTACGTTTATACCCTACCGGTATACGTTTAATCCTACTGCTGGGGACGTAGGATTTAGTTCTGAAAGTATTGATCTAACACACTTTGTTACTGATACTTTGTAGAGTTTGCTGTGCAAAGCCAGAACGAGTGCATCAAGTAGCAGGCGAGTCGCTCTCTTCAGGGATGTGGATTCGGCGAGTAAATCAAGTTTGGATAACCGGAGAAACCAGACGCCCCTGGTCAACATCAACCCTTTCACACCGGATTCCATCCTGGTGCAGTCGACAACTTTTCAGAGGAACACTAGAAAGCGTTCACATTGGAATGAGTATGTATATTAAGTGGAGCAAACTTAAGTATTTAAATGTTATTTTGTTGAATGTTACACTGGTGCAATTAGTACACTTAAATGCAAATGACAAAATGGCGATTTGTTGTGTTATGTTTTAAGTTGTTGGCTACAAGGTTCGTTAAGATAGTTTCCAATCCAAAGTACAAGTAATGCTGTCTTTTGGCAAGTTTCCAAACCCTCGTGTTCTAGTATCACTTAACCATGTGCTTAAACAATTGCACAATTCTGCCCCCTAGTGTTGGGAGTGTTATAACAATGTCAATTCATTTCTAGCTCCTGTGGAGAAGACATGGATGCAAGTGACGCTGAAATTGAGGATGAAATCGTTCCTCCTTCAAAGGTACTTTGCAATTGTTTATTTACTTGTGGAATAGTTGGTGTGCAGCTTTCCTGTAATAAGTAGGTTGCCTTTACCGGTATCTTTTTAGCTAAAGAACTTGAATTAAGTCAGGTGTTGTAATCTCTTTCTCTAACAGAGAATCACCATGATGGAGAACAACATGATGTCAAGATACATGTCAGAATTTCACGAGCTTGAGAAGATCGGTTGCGGAGAATTTGGATCTGTATTCAAATGTGTCAAAAGACTTGATGGTTGCATTTATGCCATTAAGCGCTCCAAGAAGCCTCTAGCAGGATCAGTGGATGAGTAAGTTGGCTTTTCTTTGTCTGATTAGTGTTTTAAGATGTGGGTCCATGTGTCTGTCTGATTACACTGACTGCTGGTTTTGTCCTGAACTAAACTGGAGTTGGTACAGTCAGATTTGATTGTAGAAGAATGTTTTTAATGCTTGTGTGTGTGTGTGTGGTGTTAATATGTTCATTGTACGTTTCTAGGCAAAATGCGCTTCGAGAGGTATATGCCCATGCAGTCTTGGGGCAGCACCCCCATGTAGTACGCTATTATTCCGCCTGGGCCGAGGATGACCACATGCTCATCCAGAACGAGTACTGCAATGGCGGCACACTCTCGGATGTCATCACTGAGAACTACCGCAAGATGGCATTCCTCTCAGAGATGGAGCTGAAGGAGTTGCTGCTACAGGTCTCACGCGGCCTGAAGTACATCCACTCCACTGCACTTGTGCATATGGACATCAAGCCTAGTAAGTGTCCCTCCTCCAACTCATTCTTGTGTTCAACTTTTAAAGATCCTACATTATTATTTACAGCATGTTTGTATTCATAGTATAAGAATTACTTAAGAGATGCCCTAAGCAAAGCCCGAAGTCTTTAGAATGTGAAGTTTTAATCATGATTCTATTTTCTCTTCCAATTAGGCAACATCTTCATCTCTCGAAAGACCGTTGTGGATGATTGTGAAGAGGAGGAAGATGGGCCAACAACAAGTGTCATCTATAAAATAGGTAATTGCCAAAGGGACTGAAAGACTTCTTAGTAGTATCTCAAACTTGTTTAGCATTTTCATTTCCATTATTTTTCTATGGGATTTTGCCATTGTGTGGTGGTGCTGGTGGGGGCATGCATTGAAAAACATTTAGGGAAGTCATGACAGACACAGACAGAGGTTGTGAATGGCACAGTGTAATTTCAGTGTAATAAAGCAGCTGTTGTGATGGACGTGGTTGCGCAGAAATGTTCAAGTAACATGCTTATATTTGCCTTTTTCCTTTCTAGGTGATCTAGGGCATGTGACCCGAGTGACCAATCCTCAGGTTGAGGAGGGAGACAGTCGGTTCCTGGCCAATGAGGTGCTTCAAGAGGTGTGGTTTGTTTGCTTTGGAAGGGATGGGGGGGGGGGGGGGCTTAAGTTCATCTGATGTGTCACAGGTGAATGTGTCTGCAAGTGTATCTACAGCAGCTTGAGACTTTAGTTGATGTGAAGGTTGTATTGATCTGCTGTCCTGTTCCCTGCTTGTGTTGCAGGACTACAGTAACTTGACCAAGGCGGACATCTTTGCTCTGGCTCTGACGGTGGTCAGTGCTGCAGGAGCAGATCCACTGCCCACAAATGGAGAAAAATGGCATGAGATCCGCCAGGGCAAGTTGCCACCAATCCCCCAAGTGCTGTCACAAGAGTTCTTGAGCCTTCTAAAGGTAGGTGTCGGCCAGTTCATTTCTTCCTTTATTAATGTATCAGTTTTAAGTAAATGATGCATGCATGGACTTTTCAAAGTCCAGAGATCCGTGTATTTGTTAACCTTGGTACAACAGTTACTGATATTTGTGCTGCATGAATATTTGGGGTAATTGAAGCGTTCCTAACTCTCCAAACTGTGATTAATGGTAACTCTTGCAAGTGATACTCAGTGTTGTCCCATCCCTCTTTTTTCCCCCTTATTCAGCTTATGATCCACCCAGATCCCACACGCAGGCCGTCTGCCTCAGACTTGATCAGACACCCTGCTCTGCTCACAGCAGCACGAATGAGTGCAGACCAGCTGCGCATCGAACTCAATGCAGAGAAGTTCAAGAATGCCCTGCTGCAGAAGTAAGTACCTGTTCACTGCCGCTTTGATTATCATTTAGCATATTCCTCTTCAAAATCGTTTTCATTTTTGCTTTCAAAACCAGATGTACAGATACAAAAGATGTATCCATACCGTTATTATGACGGTGATTTAGTTGTTGAGGAGGCTCTCTAAACTACAGGTTTGAGTCTCCCAGGAAGTTTTGCACATATAATTTCCAGTTGTTATGTTTTGGTCTTTAAAGTTAAGTGAGATGGCTATTGAAAGCTTGTCAGTTGACTGTCATTGACTGACTGACCGGCGTCATTTTTATTCTTCCTTTGTCCTCCAGGGAGCTGAAGAAAGCCCAGCAGGCCAAAGCGGCGGCAGAGGAGAAGGTTCTGTCCACAGACCGCGTTCTCACTCGGTCCACGCTGCAGGGAGGGGGCCGAGCTTCACGCCTCATCGGCAAGAAGATGAACCGCTCGCTAAGCCTGACTATCTACTGAAGCACACTTTCTCCAAACACGCAAACCTGTAGAAAAAAAATGGTGCTAGACTTGTGACTCCCAACAGACTGACTCACACAGGACTTCACATGTACACATTCACAGATACCTTTTATTGGTTTTGACTTTAGACTTCCAAATGTCTGCATCCATGCTATGGAAACTCAAGGTAGAAATCTGCATACTCACTGTTACTCAGAGTAGACGCACAGTGCTATGTAGGCTATTTGCTGAGCTTACACTTGCAAATTTTCTCACAATTCCTTTAGGTACAGTAGCTCTGCAGTTGTCCATTTTCTCCCCCCTCTTGAGTGAAGGCCTGCCCTTCTGAGCTCTGCAGGAAAATTCCATTACAAAGAAAGGTCTGCATGCTCTCTCCTGCACTTCCTGTCCCAGCCGGTGGGAGTGCTCTTGGGCCGAGCCTGAACTCTCAATGATAAGACTGGGTGAATGTACCAGACTAGATGTGTGCACCTTACTGCCTGTGAATAAAATGCCTGATGTTGGGGCAAAACAAGTGGTGTCCTAGGCGGTAATTGCCATGAAAATTAGCACTTTTGGGCAATAGTGAGGGAGAACTCGCCACAGAAATAGAATGAAAAGAAGAGAAGACCTGCTGCTATTCATTTTTGTTGTGAATCAGGGTTGGGAGAAAAGAAGATATGTTTTTGCCATTTTCTTTAATCATTGGTTTTACAATAAGTTTTGGCAACAAAAAAATAATTCACCAAATTATTGTTCTGACTAATGTGCCATTGTTAACATGCATAAAATGTTCATATTGTTTGGCTCTCCATGTACAATTACCAATACAGCAAATCATGCATGTTGTTGAAAAGCAATAAATAAAAGAATTACACTGTTATACTGTTCATAGTTAAACCTGGAGCAGTATCCCAACTCCCATATCTCCAGCCCTGACAGTAGCATTAAAGCAATCATTGTCCTGTTCTTTGGATTTCCTTACCATTGCGTGATAGATGTATGTTGACTGTTATATTGTGTCTTTGACATGCTACACCTTTTTAAGGTGTAATGTGTATCATCTCCGCTAAAGAATTAATACCTTTTCTTTCTCTTGTAAATAAGTTCTCATAATAAATTCTCATTAATTAAAGTTTGTGTGTGTCATCTTGTTTTTTGTTAGTAAGTGGCTACAAATTAAGCCATGTGTAAGATTATAACATAATTATTTCATGTAAAACATTAGGTTTAAATGCAAGGTGTGGCTATTGTTATTGTGTTCAAGTATAGATGTTTCCATGGGGGAATGTCTTTATTATCGAATTTGCAGGGGAATTCTAAGCAGTAATAGTCATTGGCACATAGTGGTTTTCGTACAGTAGCCTATTCATTGATTAACTCAGGTCCCAGAGGTGACTGGGACATTTCCTTGCGTAGAATGTATTTTCATTGTCAAGGCCAACTCCGGCACTGCGCGGTGCTAGAACTTCAGATGTGATGTCGCCTCTAGCCACGCAAGTGCATCGTACCGGTCATGTGACCACGACATTGTATCCCTCTCGAAAAACTTTCCTCCCCTCGAAGTAAGTACGCAGAAAGCAGTGGGAGCAAAACTCAAAATGGGATTGCGGGACGAACTGTTAAAGGCGATATGGCATGCGTTCACGGCTTTGGACGTTGATAAGAGTGGAAAGGTGTCAAAATCACAGCTGAAGGTAGGCTACGCATTGGTTCAATTTGTTTTGTCATTTTTTCCTGGGACGCGGCACCTGACCACACCGTTCACTCAAGGCATCCACAGACTGACAAGTGCTCTTTGACTGACCTACCTTATTGCTGGAGCTCCGCTTTGATGTTAATGTTGTTAAAGCCTTCGTGTTTTCCACTATTTTTGATCTGAAGCGTAGACCTAGATTAAAACATTTTTTAAGATTATCTGAAAGCGTGCTTGATGCGTTGGTATTAAAATCAAAGTGTAAAATATTTTCATCCTTTTACTATTTTAAGACTCGGTCTGTCGTTTTAAATGTCTTACATGTGTTGTTTCCAAAGATACGAATAGCCTGCCCAATTGTAACAGATTCAGTGTCGTGGAATGCAATGTCTGGGAAAGGCTGTGCGTTATGATTCACAGGCTATATTAGGCGTGTAGCCCATGCTGATGAGTGAGTCCTCATAAAGTCCAATAAAGATGCCATATTGACTTACAACAAGAGGGCACTTTGTAATAAGATTGTGGCTCAGGCCTGTTTGAGATAACCACAACTTCAGTTCATCCAAATACTTGTATTTACCAGGTTCTCTCGCATAACTTGTGTACTGTGATGAAAATTCCTCATGACCCAGTGGCTCTGGAAGAGCATTTTAAAGATGATGACGAGGGACCTGTGTCTAACCAAGGATACATGCCCTATCTGAACACATTTATCCTAGACAAGGTAAGCAGCTTTCTTCGTCAGCTCTTGAGAAAGCGTTCCCTGTCAGTGGGTAATAGAGTGTTCAACACAGTAAGAGGAATGAAAATTCATCAAATGCCTTTGGTCTTGATGGAGGTTGGCTACTTTCACCTCTACTTAGACATGTATCAGTTGATGCAGTATTGGTAAATGTCACTATTATGTTCTGAAAAGTCATAGCCTACTGCTTGATATTTTGAGCTGCACCAGATTAAGATTAAGATTAAGTGATAGGTTGTCAACTATAAACTGGTAATGAGTTAATCCGTTATGAGCTGATTATGACGGATTGTATCCTTCGGAAACTTGAATCTTTACTTGCTCTGTTACAGTATAGCCTACCAGTGGTTCTCAAACTCTCTGTGCCATTCCTATCTATAGAGGGTTGGGATTTTTGGCCCCACATTTTTTGGCCCAACACTGAATCATTCTTTGAGCACACTGAATCAGGGTCACATTTTCCTCCCATTCCTTCTGAGCTGATCTGATATATTTAATTAATATTCAAGCCTATTAATGCCTTTGAGGTGGGGTTTTGATTTATATGTATGATCTTTATTGTCATTAAAGAAAGGAATTGCTAAAGATAGGCTTAAAAGGGAGAAATTTCCGCCTTTTCATCACAGCCCACCTATCATGTCTCTACTCCACACTAGTGGGGACCACTCCACACAAAGCCAACCAAAACAATATAGTAAATATATTTGTCATGTGGACAAAAACAAAGCAAAGTCATCTTGCGTAATGTTTCACCATTTTCTGACATATAGTCCATCAAACAATTAATCAATAATCATAGAGGAACTATGTACTAACATGTTTTGGTAGTTGAAGCTAATACACATTTAAGGTATCTGCCATGAGACCGTGTTGATTGGTGGATGTCTCAACATTGTTTCAAGATTGGTATGCGTTGGCTTTTGCAAGAGGAATTAGATGTAGGAACCACGTTTCACAACGCTTTATGCCTGGTAGTGACGATATCCGCCCAAGTTGCATTCAGAAGACCCTGAGAATGTCTGCTCATATGACATGAACAGACACCTAGGTGCTTCTAGGGTGCAGTTATTGAGAAGCACTGTAAACTTTGAGGAGCACTGTTAATTTTGCACTCCAGTGTTTGCTCAGGATTGCTCCAAGGCCTAATGAGCAAATCAGATGAATATGAGAGGGTATGGTGAAGAGTTTGTAGCCCTTTGCTCTGGTCTCCACATTCTCTAAGATGAGTTCAAGGATGGGACTAGCTTCCCCAGATCCCCTGTTTGCCATACTCTCCTGTGTGTGTTTGTCTCTCTAATCCTCTGTCCTAAAACTATGCCTCTATGCCCACACCCGCCCACTCACACACACCCCCCGCCACAGCACTGACTCTGTGCCAAGTGGAGTTGTTGTAAACCAGCCCTCAGTAACTCAGACCCACTGGCACATTGCTCAACCACAGAGAGGTCTAGCATGTACAAAACAGACTCTCTGTGTGCATCCAGACCAGAGTCAGCAGGTCTTTGTCTTTGCAAAGATATGAGCATTCCTGTGGTCAGACAACCTTGGGCCCTCTGTTGCATTGATGCTGAGCTATGGTTTATCTTCTGATAAGTCATTTGCTTTGACCACAGAAATGTATAAATAAATATATGTAAACATAAAAGCCTTTCTGTAAAAAAAAAAAAAACAAAGAACAGAGGTGTGTGTGTGGTGTTTTGATGGAGAATGCCATGGCCGACCTAAGAAATTTAGTTCAATGTTTCATGATCTCTAATGCTGGAAGGCATTGCATTGTTAGCAAGCCACTTGCTGTAGGAAGGCAAACAAAAGAAAGTGGGCCTACACAAACAGTCCACTAAAATTAGAGCAACCAAAAAAAATATGTGTGTAAGAGGGAGAAAGAAAGTGTGTGTGTATGTGTGTGTGTTGTGTGTGGTGAGGTGGAAAAGAGAAAAAATGGCATTTGTGAGTTCATTTTAGCCTGCGAGATGGGGTGGTTTGTGTGGCGTGGTGTCACGCTTTCACGATCACACATCGAAAGTGTTTTGAAGCACACTTATAGTGTGCAAAAGTTTAGTTGTGTTAAAAATGTTGTTTGAGCAGTGTTATGATAGCAACACAACTATTTATCTTTAATTATCTTTATACAACCAAATCATCTAGAATGGGGCTAGTTGTAAGTTGTGTGTGTTGTCTGTTCTGAGACCCTAGATGAGGCAACCTGAGACTGTTGCCAGGAAAGTGTACAATGAAGAGAGTCAGCGGACATGTACAGTAGTTTTTGGAGGGCCCTCCTACTCATTACTACTTGCCAAAATGCTCTTGACACCATAGAGTCAGTTTTTGGGGTGAGCCACAGTGAATCGTCAACAGCTTATCTTGAGACCACAACTGGATCAGTCATAAGCTGCTGACAAGCCAGGCATGCCCATCACTGCTGAGGGCAGAAGCAACTACCCATCAGCTTCCCCATTGCATGATTGGTCTTTATAACACTGCCAAAATCACAATTCCAGAGGCACATGTATTTTGAGACTGAAATTAGACTTGAAACAGCCCTCTGTCATCTTGAATAGAGTTTTTTTAGAAATTTAAAAATAAATATTTATGATCCTGAGAAAAACATGAAAGGTTATACATATGACATTGTGCATGTGATCTCTTTTTTTGCTGTTGCAATTGCCATTTGTGCGGCCCTCCATCCGTGTTTAATCGTATGCCATTTAGTGGTTCCCCAGTTTCTACTTATCATTAAGAGTCCCAGCTCATTTGTGTGGGATGGGGGTGGGGGGTGGGATGATAAGGTGCTGTTTGTAAATCTCGTAAGGTGCCTGGCCTGCAGAATTCAAATGAGCAGCTTTATCTGGAGCTGAGCTAAAGCAATTGGCACTTGGGACTTGACAAGGCTCCCATTGTAGAGTCACCAGGCAATGAATGAGTGTGTTTGTGTGTGTGTGTGTGTGTGTGGACTAGTCAGGATGGCACACACTTACACACATATGAATATGTGTTCTGTGAAATAAAGCTGCTCTGTCTTAACCCTCTCTTTCACAACCACGGGCTGCTGCTGCTGTCTGTCAACATAGCCGATAGACTGGGTTGTTGTCAGACAGAACTTCTGAGTTTATCTTCCCCACTGCTCTTTGTCAGGTTGACTCAGACGCCCAGCTTGAAATAATCAAGGGTTGCAGCTGATTCACTGTCAGCTGACTCAGTGTATTTACAGTTGTAGCTATGGCCCTGCGGGCTTACACTGATAGTCTTTTTAATGTGTGGCCAGTAGACAATGCAGTGTAATGCAGGAGTGATCTACTGTGCTATATTCAGAAAGGATGAAATGTATGACTTCCATTGAAACGTGGAGGCATTAAAATGTGTACTATCCTCCAAACCAAGTTAGCCCAATTGTCTGCAATACTTGATGGATAATATTTTAGCTTAATTTTTGGACAGTGATATTGTGGAAGTTCTGGATGTTGGTGTCATGGCAGTTTCTTTAACTATACTAACATCTCTGCATGAAGTCATATTGCATAAACAACATTATATTTACTTGGTCTATTTTGTTGTGAATAAAAATATTTGTTTCATTACATGGTGAAACATACTAAGATGGGCATGCACAGAACATGCGAAAAATGTATTTGGAGATAGGGTCTGTTGAGGGCTCCATGAAAATATAGAGTTGTTTGTTAGTGTCATGTTATCAAGGAGTTTGCCAAATACTTGATGTGTCCCATTTCCAGGAGAGATTTTACTGAATACTTGCCAGGAGTTTCCTCTACTGAAAACTTGCCAGTAGTTTCCTTAGCAACGCAAGTGTTCAAAAGCCTGAAGAGAGCATTTCCTATTCGCGGTACTGTTTGTGCTTTGCATAGTTTGCCCCCCCTCCTTCCCTCAGAATAAAGGCAGTGATAAAATATCCAGGACATCTTGTATCCCCCAGTTTGGAGCTCCTAGTTTGTACTTATGTGTGGTGACTTTGTTTAATCATTTGTCCTATGGTGAAAAGATATGTACACGTTGATTCTCTCAGTGGTTGGGATAATTCAGGCTGCATGTGTGTGTTATGTTCATGGCTAAACATGCTGTATTGATTGCAGGTCCAGGACAACTTTGACCGTGTAGATTTCAACCGGATGTGCTGGACCCTGTGTGCTCGGAAAAACCTCAACAGAAATCACCTCCTCATCTCTGATGATGATGCTTTTAAGATTTGGTGTATTTTTAATTTCCTCTCTGAAGACCGCTACCCTCTGATAATAGTTGCAGAAGAGGTAAGACTGTTAGGGGAAAAACCCACAGGAAAAAACACACAGAGAGTCAGTGTGTCAGTACTTCATAAGGTTTGTCTGGCAGTGCTTACAAAACCTTCACACATAGTTTTATAAAGTGTCAATTGTCTTATTGATATTTTGTGTACAAACAATGTTTTGGAGCAAATATGTAACTGAGTTTCAGCGAGCCATTGGGTTCAACTATTGGATTTAGATTGAATCATTCTATCCAGACCTTAGGACAGTTGAATCATTAGGAAATAAAATAAAGGCTGAAGGCTTTTGTAAAACAACTCAATCCAGTTTCCCAACGTTGCTCACTAAGAGGAAGTGCCCAGCTTCCTGTTGTATCAGAGATTGCAAGGATTTATTAAGGGGCAACAATGACTTGGGGAAGTTTGCTGAATTTATAAAATGGACATTGCCAGGACATTTTCACAATCACACATTCTTAACTAACTGAATGTTTTATTTTGACACTTCATGGATCAATATTGATAGCTCACATATTTTTAATTAGAAAATGGTCTTTCATATTTTCACTGTAATGTCAAACATGCTGTTACTATATAAATCTCCTAATCACAAAACTAGATTTTAACTGACTGAGTGGCTTTTTGTCTCCTTTGCTTCAGATCGAGTACCTGCTGCGGAAGCTGACGGAGGCGATGGGGGGCAGCTGGATCGAGGAGAAATTTGAGGATTACAAGCTACAGCTCAGTAGCAAGCAGCAGTGCCTGAATGCTTGGGAACTGATTGAGTTGGTGGGCATGGGCCACTTTAGCAAGGGCATGGACCGCCAGACTCTGTCCATGGGCATCAATGAGGTCTTCCAGGAGCTTATTCTGGATGTCCTGAAGCAGGTGAGGTCCACCTCCTCACCTTTGGGTGCCCCCTGGAGGGTAAACGGCTCTTGCAGCTATGTGGTCCGTCACCATTGAGTTTGAATGGAATTTTTGGAATTTCCCTCAGCCCTTTGTCATACTGTTTTAAAAAACAGATTACAAAGTGGTCACTGTTTACTTTATCTGTCAGGACTTTTGTATTACAACACAGTTAGGAATGAAAACCCAAAGAGGTAACAAAGGCATTTAAAAAAATTTAGAGTGTGCAGCAAGTTTTATGGCGTCATGGGTTGAGATATTGCTGTATAATCAGCATTGTTTGGGAAGTTGTGGCACTGGAGATGAGACAGTTAATCTGAGGGTTTTGAAGACACCCTTTGAGTCTGCTCTAAGTGTAAATGAGTAAAAAAAACCTGACAAGCCAGTAGAGATGATTTGTCCTGGTAAAAAAAATGGTGACTAGTGACAGTGCCTGTACCATAGGCCAGACACACATGGAGACCCAATTTTGAATCAGGCCTGTAGCCATTCCCATTGGCTTCCTGTCTATCTCCACTGTCCTGTATCTGGATAAAGGCAAGAAAGGTGCCATAAACATGGCACAGATATGGTGTGAGCAGTTACCAAGGCTTTAACTGTTTCAGGCAATTCTCAGAGCTCTTTGCAACTGCAGTAAAAGTAAACGTCTAAACATTAGTAAACACAAGCAAGCACAGGTTGTTTGCCTATGCAGTAATGACTTGTCAGTCCTTTGTTCAGCTATTTTGGCACTAAAGTGAAATGCCTTGTGTCACTTTTCATTTGAACCTAAAAAGTTCCTTTATTCTTCCCCGCCTCTGCCACAAAAGCAGACAAGTTATCTACTCCTAATCATCCTAATTAGCCATCTTGGTGTGGTGGAGGCATTAAGGTCACTGTTGAGGAGGCACAGATAATGCACTGGAGTCCTGTGCTATCAATGGTAAATGGGCATCCTCCTTTTGTTTGAGTGGATGATTCCTTCAGTGGCCTCCTTCCTGCAGTGTGTGTGTGTGTGTGTGTGTGTGTAGTTGTGATCTCCCTCATGCTGTGTGTATGCGTGCATATGTGTGTGTGTGGTGTGTGTGTGTGTGTGATTTAGGCAAGGCAGTGGCTGGAGTGAGGCTGCTGTTTTAACTGCTCATTCCCGCGTGAGGGATGCGTCTCTGAGCTGTGCAGCTGCTGTGAATGGAGAGCATTGATGTGCTCTTGCCTTTTTTCTGCTTCTCTCTATCCTTTTATCTCTTTTTCTCTCACTTCATTTTTTGTATCTCTCTTCCCTTTTTTCTCTACCTCTCTTCTTCCCTCTCTCCTTCTTTTTCTCCTCATCTTTCCTCCTCTCTCTCTCTCTCTGTCTCTACCCTGCCATGTTTTTGAGAGGGTGTAGAGTATGGCAGGGTGAAAACACAGCTGTGCAGTGTGGGGACAAACACCATGTACAGAAGCACAGCACAAGGTTCACAAACAGTTTAGGTTCCCATTATTCCCTGAAAATGCTGTGAAATTCCACAACACATTCACATTCCAAGAGTAGTTGGTGATGTTACCCATTGATGGCTATTGCTGCATGTACTGTCTGTTGAATTTTAGCTGTAGTATTCTTGTCTTTCCCCTAGAAAGTAATCAATCTAAATGTGGTGAAAGTAGTCACAGCCTAGTGCTCTAAGTAAAGAAGCAGGAAATGATACCACCAATGTTCTTTTTTCACTAGAAAGGCAAATTGTGGTTCGTGGAATAGTGTCTAAATACATAGACCATGGTAAAGAATGAGTCAATAGCTCAGGTTTGCAGTCTCTATGGACTGCTTTAAAAGGAAATAAAAATCTGAATCTTAAAATCTGAAGACCCACGTGTTCACACACAAGTATTTTGGTAAACTGGCTTCTCTCTTATTGTTTTTAGGCACTTTGCTCATACAATATGTATGTATTGTATATGTATATGAGTACATCCATGTGTCATCTTACATTTGAATTGATTATATTATTTTTTTACCTGTATATGAAAAACACCTATATTAATACATTTTACTTATTTAATTGATTGTCAGATTGGCGATAAGTAGTGCAAGCATGGAACCATATGGAGAGCAAGTAGTCTATGGAAACAAAAGATGCTCAACCAGGATTTTATGTGACTGACTGGATTGACAGGTCGTCTGTCTCCTGTCTGCCTGTGGTGTGCTGTGCTGTGTTGTGTTGTGCCATGCCATGATGGATCCTCATCTTCCTTGTGTATGCAGGGTTACATGATGAAGAAAGGGCACAAGAGGAAAAACTGGACTGAGCGCTGGTTCCTGCTGCGGCCCAGCTCTATCTCCTACTACGTGAGCGAGGACCTGACAGAGAAGAAAGGAGACATCCTGCTAGACGGGAACTGCTGTGTGGAGGTCAGTTGCCTCCTCACAGGGCTGATAACCCCTGTTCTCTGCTCAGTCAAGACACACCATGAGGAATTATGTGACTCTTGACAGTAGAATGCCTTTCCTGCTAAAGCATGAGTATAGCTATGTATGAGATAATGACCCATGCTCTCTTTATTCTATCATTACAGAGTAACACACTTTTAAAGGGGCATACCGTACCTACGGGCATTAACACACATTTTATATGTAGATGGCTTTGTGTTTCGTAGTGCCAAAAAGGAATCTACAGGCTACAAGTTAAACTGTCTTTCTTCCAACAGTCCTTACCAGACAAAGAGGGGAAGAAGTGTCTGTTTTACATTAAGTGCTCTGAAAAGAGCTTCGAGATCAGTGCATCAGACAAGAAGAAGAAACAAGAGTGGATTCAGGGTAAGACAATAGTTTGCTCTCTATCCAAAACATTTGCAGATCTGAATGGCATTTATGAATATTCAGCAGAAAAAAAAATCAGTGCTTGTCATCATGACAAGGGAGGTTTTAGTCCTTTTGGATGAAAACATCCATCATTGTAGACAGATTTTGGTTCAACACTGCTGTGTTTTCTACGTTGAAGTATGTGGTAACAAACCAGATAGATAATTTTTAGTCAACTTGACTGGGAGTTTAAAAAAACACATTCACTCTCTCTGAGTGAATAAACTTGTTATTCAACTTAGAATAATGCAAATTTCAAGGGTATTCACACAGCAGTTGTGTGTTGATAAAACTGTTGAATGGAGAGCTATGAAGAGACAGGCCTTCACCATGACCCAGGTCACTGAAACTGAGAGAGAGAGTAGACTGTCTATGAAAAGTAAACAGATCTCTACACCCATGCTTTTGCTAATGGAGATTTATAGTGTAGTGCAGGTTTCTAAGTCTAATTATGGTCGAATCTGATTATAGACTGCTCTCACTGAGGTAAAAGTGAACAGCCAGGGTACCCGGGGCACACAACTGAAGCGTTCCGTTAGTATGCTGTAAAAACTATTTTAGAAAATGGGTCTAATTTGTTTGAATGTGAATGTGCACCACATTTAGTTTTTGTATCTGCTATTTCAGAGGAAGCTAACTGTTGCAGCGCAGGCTCTTTGACCAGAATGTTTCAGTGTTGCATGGCTCTGGCTGTGTACTGTGCACATACAAAGAAGTCGCAACCCTATGCGAGCCATTCTTCTGGCATTTCTTTGCCACTTGTGCTTACTTTATCGTTTTGCACCATTTCTTGTCTCGCTCTCTTCTCTTCTTCTTCTTGGTCTGTTTGTCTCTTTGTTTTTGCTCTGTCCTTCTTCTGACTCTTGTCCTCTCTCTTCACATTTCTCCCTCCCTCTCTCTCTGTCTTTCACTTTCCAGCAATCCAGACGTGTATCCTGCTGCTGAAGTTGGGTCGGCCGGCGCCGCACCACGAGGCCCGTCAGAAGCGGCGTGAGCTGCGGCAGAAGCAGCAGGCCGAGCAGGAGGAACTGGAGCTGCGCATGCGTGAGCTTCAGATGGCCAACGAGAACAAGCAACGCGAGCTTGAGGCCATGAGGAGGGTACTGTGCACCACAGTATATGTCATTTAGCTGATATCAGTTAAAGTTACTCCAGGCAGTTTTACCTTTTTAAAATAGCAGCTTCAAATTCATCCTTACACAACACCAACTTATTATACTGACAATGAAATGTCTCACATTGCTAGTTTACTTTTGGAATGCTTGATATTGTGCATATGTCTCATTGGTGATCAGGTCAGATCATGACCCTTCTAGTTGTATTTTCGGTACTATCTTAGCACTAAAATCAATGTTGACACCAAGGGGCATAACTATGAATTCTCCCATAGTTCCTTGCTTTAAATGTTTAATACTTTGCACAGGGGCACAATGGTTGTAGTTCCAGGAATCAAACTTCCAGCCTTCTGGTATTCCACTTAGAAGGCCAGACCCCAGGCCATATCCTCCATCCTGTCTAGTAAAGTGTAGCAGACATCTGTGGCCAGTGACCATGTCCTCAAGTGTTCACTGTAGGCTGCAATAAACCGCAATGAAAATACTTGACCGCACCATGCTCCTTGTCCTCCACTCCAGTAAACTAGTTCTTAGGGGCCAGTACAGTTTGGGTGCCAATAGCCACATCTTCAATAGATACATAGATACTATATGTGCTTCACAGTGGCCATGAGTACAGAGTGCCCACTACACAGCACTTCAGAAATATATGAGTGAAAAAATGAGGTGCCATACATGTATTTTAAAATTCCAAAACTGTGTTTTATTTTATGAGTAGGCCAAAGCCACAGGGAATAACCCATAGGCAGAATCATCAGTAGTGGTGATGACGAAATAGATACAACACAAGCATGGGCTGATGCACTGATAAGTACAAGTTCAGTTTTCATGGAAACAACAAGAAATCCTTGGAGGTGGAAGTCAAAGCCAAACTGTTTACTATGCCCTAAGTGCATAGTATTAAGTGTTGACTCCCTCTGGCCCACATATAGCCAGACCTTGTCAGTGGTGAATTGACACAATGCCTTTAAAATGACGTCACACCAGAGTGAATATGGGTCATTCAGCAGTCTCACTCAAACAATTAAGAGTGACAATGAAGAAGCTGACACTGTCACTACAGAATGAGAGCGAGCGTGGAGGGTGGGGCGAGAGTCACCCGATGGAAACAGAAACTAACGCTCTCTCCCTCCCTCTCTCTTTTGTTTTCTGCATCACTTGCCATTCATAAGTGTATTTATAGTCTATAGTCTAACCCTAACAGTCAACAGTTTCCTCCTTAGCAGCCTCCTCCTCTTGGGACTGGGGGTATTGTGCCGGGTAGGTGGAGGGGTGTAGTTTTTACTTCCTACTTAACCCCTCTTGACTTTTGATTTTTTTCAGCTGTCTTAATCCTAGATTAGCTTCCTTGTTCAAGCCGTGCACCTACAGTTAAGTAGCAGCACATTCCAAAGACTAACACCCCCTGCCACTACTTTGGTCATATTTAGAAACAAAGGTGCCCTGACAGAGAGAAAATGCAAAACCTGGCCCATGTAAACTTGTGGAAGGCCCTGAGGTAATCTTAAGTGTAAGAAGAAGCTAAATAAAGAAAGCACACGTGCTGTGCAGAGACAGGGCATGACTCGTGTATTTCATACTTGTTGAGTCATGGGGAATGTGAGGATCCACCTCTGTTGTAAGATAAAAGGCTATTGTTACACTTGGGACAATAGGAGTTTTAGAGGTTAGGAGAAACTGCAATAGAGAGATGCCTTCTCGTCTGGCACAGACAGGCTTCTGAGGCGGCCATTGTTGAGCGTGTTCGCCTCAGGGGCAGTAGAGGCAAGTGGCTTGTGTAAACAGCCACACGACCAACAGGAGAACCTTCATCTTAAGAGCATGCAGTCAGTCATTGTGTCTGTGTGTGTGTGTGTGTGTGTGTGTGTGTGTGTGTGTGTGTGTGTGTGTGTATGTGTGCAGGGCATGGTCAGCTTCAGCTTCTCTCAAGTTTCCCCTTTGTCTGCCCCACATTGTGTTTTATTACAAACTTTTCAATAGGAAGAACAATCTGCCATTGAGGTGTGTCTGGGTCTATTCCTTACCACCCACCCACTAACCATCTCCCTCCTTCACACCCCAGTGGAGGTGGTAGGACAATACACACCCGTTGAGTGGGGTGGGGAAACAATACCCCGTCTGTTACTGGGGTACCTGGCGTTCACACCTTGTTGATGGGTGAAACCAGGAGCTAGTTTCCCCTAAAGAGGAAAAAGCTAGTAATGGAACAAATTATACCTGTCTGTTTAGTGTGTATTTGTGGCGTGTATTGAAGGTGCTAACTTCTTTGTGTATCCAGAGTTGGGCGTGGGTTTTTTTTATATATATACTTTCCCACACTAACATTTGTAAATGTTGGGCTACATTTGAGTTTTGTGTTTATTAGATTAGATTAGATTAGATTCAACTTTATTGTCATTACTCATGTATAAATACAGGTAATGAAATGCAGTTTGGCATCTAATCAGAAGTACAAAGAGCAGCAAGTGCAGTAAATACAGTATGTGCAGTATGTACAGTTAAAGAGCAAGTTATATACAGATAAGAGTAGTAATAATAAATAGGCAGAAGAGCAATATACATGTAAGGTGAAGAGATAATAAGGGTAATATACAGATGTGCTATATAGATTCAATATAAGGGCAATATACATATGTGCTATAGAGATAGTTATGTACAGATGTATTAAGTATATACAGATGTGCTATAGAGATAGGTATGTACAGATGTATTAAGTATATACAGATGTGCTATAGAGATAGGTATGTACAGATGTATTATGTATATACAGATGTACAGATGTATTAAGTATATACAGATGTACAGATGTGCAGTCCAAGGGCTATAGCAGCATAGCTATAGCAGCAGAGTGTGAGGTTCAGTGGGGGACAGAGTTCAGTAGTGTGACGGCTGTGGGGAAGAAGCTGTTCCTGAACCTGGTGGTTTTAGTCTGTAGGCTCCTGTAGCGCCTTCTGGAGGGGAGGAGTTGAAACAGGTTGTTGGCAGGATGAGAGGTGTCCTTCAGAATGCTGATTGCCCGTCGCAGACATTTTTTCCTATGGACATCCTCAATAGCAGGAAGTGGAGTCCCTGTGATTCTGAGCAGTTTTCACCACTCGCTGCAGAGCCTTGCGACCAGCGACAGGGCAATTTCCATACCAAACTGTCACACAGTTAGTCAGGATGCTCTCGATCGCACAGCGGTAGAAATTGCACAGGATGCCAGCGGACAGGTGGTTTTTCTTTAGTGTCCTTAGGAAGAAGAGGCACTGGTGGGCCTTCTTGACCAGGCTTGAGGTGTTGGTCGACCAGGACAGGTTCTCGGAGATGTGGGTCCCCAAGAATTTGAAGGTGGAAACACGCTCCACAGCCATACCATTGATATGGATGGGGTCGTGGGTGTTTCCCTTCTCTTTCCTGAAGTCCACAATGAGTTCCTTGGTCTTGCTGGTGTTCAAGAGCAGGTTGTTGTCAGCACACCATGCAGCCAGGTGTTTCACCTCTTCCCTGTAGTCAGACTCATCGTTGTCACTGATGAGTCCAATCACCGTGGTGTCATCTGCAAACTTGATGATGGAGTTGGATCTATACGCAGGCCTGCTGTCATGGGTGAAAAGGGAGTAGAGGAATTGGGATAGCACACAGCCTTGTGGTGCACCGGTGCTCAGTGAGAGGGTGGTGGACCGGTTCTGGCCTGACCTAACAAACTGGGGTCTGTTGGTCAGGAAGTCCATGATCCAGTTGCAGATGGGGTTGCTGATTCCAAGGTCGACGAGTTTGGCGATTAGCTTGGAGGGGATGACTGTGTTGAATGCTGAGCTGAAGTCAACAAACAGCATTCTTGCATATGCATTCTTGCTGTCCAAGTGTGAGAGCACACAATGAAGCGCTGTGGATATCGCATCTTCTGTGTTTCTGTTGCTTCTGTAGGCAAATTGGTGAGGGTCCAGTGTGGGCGGCAAGCATTTCTTGAGGTGTGCCAGGATCAGTCGTTCAAAGCACTTCATCACTATGGGCGTGAGTGCTACAGGACGGTAGTCATTCAAACACGTAGGTGATGCGTGTTTTGGCACTGGCACTATCGAGGTGGTCTTGAAGCATGCTGGTACTGCTGCCTGGGCCAAGAACCTGTTGAAGATGTCTGTGAAGACCCCTGCAAGCTGCCCTGCACAGGCTCTCAGCATGCGTCCAGGAATGCCGTCAGGTCCAGCAGCCTTACGGGCGTTGATGTGGCTCAGTGCGTTGTGGACATCTGTGGCAGTGAGTGTGAGAGTATGGTGGTCATCAGGGGGGAGGGTGATGGCAGTCTTATCCTTGTTGTCCTTGTCAAAGCGAGCATAGAAGTCATTTAGCTCGTTGAGGAAGGACAGATCCATGGCTGTCTGTGTGGAGTTGCTTGGCTTGTAGTCAGATATGGCCTGAATGTCCTGCCACATGCGTCGGGGGTCAGATGTTGTGAAGTGTTCCTCCAACTTCAGCTTGTAGCTGTGCTTGGCCTTCTTGATGCCCGTCTTCAGGTCAGCCCTGGATGTACTGTAGGCCTGTGTGTCCCCTGATCTGAAGGCACTGTCACGTGCCTTCAGTAGAAGCCGCACTTCCTTGTTCATCCATGGTTTCTGATTTGGGTACGTGGTGATCTGCTTTTCAGTAGTAACACTGTCGATTGTGGTGTTGATGTAATCCAATACTGAGTAGGTGTAAGAGTCAATGTTCACATGGGAGCCTTCAGTGCCACTGAGGCAAATCTGCTCCAGTCCGTGTCTTTTCAGCCTAGCATGCTCTTTTTCTGTTTTAGACAAAACCAATTGAAAATCCCACTCGACTCCCACCAAGTTCAGGCAAAATAAACAGTCAGGCTGTCTCATGCTCTTGTGTGATACAATCAGTCTTCTTGTTAATGTTTAAAAAGGTATTTTTATTTTTTGCTTCCTGTTTTTACCACCTCCTCTTTGTAGCGCTGACAGGCCTGTGTGTGTGTGTGTTTGTGTGTGCGTGTGTTCACAGAAACTGGAGGAAGCTGCAGCTAACGCCGCCGAGGAAGAGCGGCGGAGACTGGAGACGCAAAACGAGCTAGAGGGTCGCTACAGGATCGACCTGGAGAAGGAGAAAATGGTAGAGATTTCTGTCTCCCACCCAGTGCTCAGTCCTTACAAACACACACACACATACACACACAGGAACACACATGCACATACACACACACACACAAACACATCTCTACTCCTAACAAGCTACTTACTCATACCTTCACGGGAAAGTGTAACCTACTGGAGTTACTGTGCTATTTGATCTTTGACCTTAAGTGGTTGGAGCTTCCTCCTGTTGTTCATGAGGTGGATATGGGTGATGACATCACTGCCCTCCCGTCCAATGAGTCGCGCTAACGAGCCCCTTGGCTCAGACTAACCTGCCCCGGCTTTCAGGAAGTTCACTCCTATTCCACTTCTGCTTTCTTATGTTATTATTGGAAGCACACACGTCCAGGCAACACACACATGCACAGACAGACAGATACACACACACACACACACACACACACACACACACACACACACACACATACATTAGCCATTCATTCCCCTTGCTGATTGTGTTTATGTAAATCTGTCCCTGGGGAAAGTCATTTTTTAACAGATCTGAATACGACTTGCCACATTCACTTCTCTTTCTAAACACCTGCACTTAGACTGTTGAGATATAGAGGCATTGGTCTGAGGAATTCAGTGGAAACACATTCAGAAGATGTACAGTGCAGCTGAAATTTTGTAAAAGATGGTGTGTTTCTGTATGTGTATACCATGTGTGTGTGTGTGTGTGTTTGTGTGTGTAGGAACATATTTTTATTGGAACGTTTAGGTAACACTTTTTATGATGCATTCCGAAAGTCTTATAACTAATGCTATTAGTGTTCATAACTGTTTATACATTCTAATGCCTGTGCTTATACACAGATTACAACCTGATGGGTCACAAAGCATTATATATAAAGCTTCAATCTGTTAATTGTTCTGCCCAATTGCTCATGGCAAATAATGAGGAGATACACGCACTCAGTGCGTATTCTAAGAAAAATGAGAAGAACACACAATTCATGAAAATGAAGAAGGCACCATAACTGATAATAAGTGAAATGGTATGTTTGCCTAGTATCAAAAGGCCAAAGAAGCCTCTAATGCTTTCACACTTCAAGTTGTAGGGGCTGACATATGATAGCATACCTCATATGATAACACACCTTATGAGTATCGTCATGTATGAATGTATGAACAGTTATAAACACGAATGTCATTAGTTATAAGGTTTTATGAATGCATGATAATCATTTCTCAATAAATATATAATGCTTTATGAATACTGGGCTTATAAAAAGTGTTACCAATGTTTTATGTTTGGTCATGCGTATGTATTGCTCAGTAATGGTAAAAGTAGACAATTTCTATACTACTAAAAGTGATACTTGTGTGAATAAGACTCTGGTTATGTATACTAAAGTATAGTTTCCTTTCTCAAGTAAAAGTAATTGAGTACAGGCTTTAAAATGTACTGTAGCATGCATAAAGGACTATTTTATCAGTTGTCTCTGGTTAAAAAAGCATACTGTACTCTGCAAAAACATTCATTTAGTAGAGTAACTCTAACAAATATTTTACCATCCCCAGGGTTTCATGAAACATTTAGGCAAGCTTGAAGTCTTCTACCAGGGGCAAACAGAAAACAATCTATTTGTAGAAAATTCACTGGCAGAATAGTCCTAGTAAGAAAATTAGGAAAAGGGGAATTGGCAGAGAATATTTTCTCAATGTTTTAGCACAAAAAATCGACCAAATGTGTACATTCTAGTAACACACTGGATTCAACAAAGAAATTTTTTAGTTCTTATGTCACCTCCACTTTAACATCCATGCATACAGAATGTTGTACAGTATTATTGTCCCATCCCTTTGGAACTTCCTTTGATCGGATGGCACACCATTGCCATCAAAAGAAACTTATGAAACTAATGCCAACATCCCTCAAATGCATCACAAATGGAACTAGTCTGTTTTGAATATGTAAGGAGTACAAAGTACAGATATTTTGGTTAAAATGTGGGACATAAAATTTTAAGTTGTCAGAAAAATAAATACTCGAGTAAGTAGAGATACCCAAAAATGTGATTTTATTTCATTACCTTCCATCTCTAGTACTGTTTCATTTAAATGTGTGTGTGTGTGTATATCAGGTACGGCAGCAGATGGAAGAGCAGGTGGCTCAGAAGGCCAGCGAGCTGGAGCAGTACCTGCAGCGTGTGCGTGAACTTGAGGATATGTACCAGCGGCTGCAGGAGGCGCTTAATGACGAGAGGCAGGCCAGACAGGACGAGGAGACCGTACGAAAATTACAGGCCAGGTGAAGTACCCTCCTCTCCACAGCTCTGACCTGTACTGATGTGACATATGACGTAGTATTTGACATATGATGTGGTAAGGGTGTGTTTGTATATATACACGTGTGTGTGTGTGTGTGTGTGTGTGTGTGTGTGTGTGTGTGTGTGTGTGTGTGTGTGTGTGTGGCATTTAACGTGTGTTGTGATATTTCAGATGTAATGTGTATGTAATGTGTGAGTATGAGTGTGTAGGTCAGTACTGAAATGCAGTTGAATGCAAAAAAAAGTTAATTATTGTAAAGACTGAGATGACAACAATGGCTTTCTACACTCAGTCATACTCACATAGTCCTAGATAGATGAGGGGTTAGAAAAGCCGTTTCACACTTATCGTAATGTGAGATGGTGAGATGTCACGCAGGTCATGTGTGTCAGTATGGAGCTGTAGATCCTTGGCCTCTGAGTTATTCAGTGTCACTTCCTCTACAGGCCCAGTTGCACTTTAGAAATTCCATTAAAGTAAGGGCTTCAGCCAGCTGCACGACACACGCACACACACGCACGCACGCACACACACACACACACACACACACACACACACACACACACACAGATTCACAGACACATACACACATACGCTCTCACAGACACGGACACAGAACCACACAGCCGCATGCTCAGCACGCACACACACACACACAAAGTCACATGGTCACACACAAACACAATCATAATCTTGCATGCACACAATCCCATACACACACCTTCCACCTTTCACACAAGCACACACCAGTTTCCCTCCCCCTCTCTCTCCCCACCCCCACCCCACACACACACACACACACACACACACACACACACACACACAGGCCTAACCAGACACCATCTATTTCCTTCCTTTGTGCTGACAACAGTTAAATAAGCACTTTTGATGTCACTGTTGACCAACAACTTAATGCCTCCACAGCATAAAAGCAGCACACAATCCACCAGTTAAATGGGGTTTTCAATTAATGCATTTTGTATCTATGCAAGTCTGTGTCTATATCTGTGTGTATGTGTGTGTGTGTGTGTGTGTGTGTGTGTGTGTGTGTGCGCGCGTGCGCGTGCATGTGTATTAATTCATGCATGTCTGTGGCTGTGTGCATGTGTCCAGGCTTCTGGAAGAAGAGGTGACCAAGCGAGCCGAGCTGGAGGAGATCCACCTGACACAGCAGCAGGCCATCTCCCAGACAGAGGCGGAGAAGCAGGAGCTGGAGAGGGAGCGAGTGGCCAAGGAGAGGGCGCTTCAAGACGCAATGCAGCAGCTGCAGCTGCTCCAGAACGAGAGACAGGAGGCGCTGCAGCAGTATGAGGTCAGACACACACACACACACACACACACACACACACACACATACTAACACCTCCCCACACACACAACCACACACACACACACACACACACACAAAAATGCAGGCATACACCCTATGACTAACTGATTGCTCAAATTAAATTAATCAGTGAGTTATTGAGTGATTGGTTCATTGATTGAATTTGATTGAATGAATGAACAAACACACAGATGAATTAATGAATGTATGAAAGAGTAGTTGAAAGAGTAGACTGAATGAATGAGTTAACAGATGAGTGGTTGAAATAATGAAGGATTTAAGAGGTAATTATAATGCTGTAGGAAACAATAACACTAAACTAGATTTAGAGAATTGAAAAAGAATAAACGAAGAATGAACAGATGAATGGATCATTCATTCACACATTTTGCAGCTATTATCTGTAATTTTGTTGTGATGTATAAAATGTTTTGCTATGTTTGGTCATCTTGAGCTTGAAGCACTGTTTTCTGGGCCATTTTTCTGGGCTTAGCATCACCGTTGTTAGCTGTCATGGTTGCTTACAGCTTGCTGCCTGCTAGGTCAATTAGCGGCTTTTTATGGATGATGCACCTTCCCTGAAGTGTTTATCCTGTCTGACTATTGGCCTTCTCATTCGAATAAGTAGTCCAATTGCTGCGAGACATGCTGCTCCACTCGTATGAATTTGCATCCCAGTTTGATAGTTCAATAGTTCAATAGGTAAGCCTAATGCTACCCAAGTCACTGTGTAGCCTATTCCACTTTACAAACTGCTGCAACTGCAAACTGCTGTCAACAACTAAGAGGATAAAGATGGAGAATTTGGATGCTGTTGAGCAGAACGAGCCATGATCTCTCTGACCAGCCTATCTAGTAGGGAGATGGACAAGTTGTTGTCCAATTTGAGACCCAAAACGTACACTATTGACTGCATGTAAGAGGTCAAATGTTTTGATCATACCTTTTTTTTTCTAGTCAGCATATTATTAAAATATCTGAATCAGAATTGGAGGACGTTTTGTCTTTTCCTTTAGGGAGCTGTTTCGGTTATTAGCATTTCCATGAAAACAGTAGGAGTTTTGTGCAATTTCATATAGAGCTAATTCTATTGGCCTTTTTTTAGTATTGAACTATAGACCATTAAGAGACAACATATTGCACCAGTACTTTTACTTGTTGTACTTTAAGTACATTTAAAAGCAGTTATTACTTTTACTTAAGTAGAATTGTTGATGATGTGGTTCTACTTTTACTTGAGTATATATTTTGCTGGTTATTTGTACTTTTACTTAAGTACTGAGTTCCAGTACTTCTTCCACCACTGGGTATATATAGGCTACACATTATAAAACACGGCAACATAAAAATACAGTATAAGCACTTTAGAGAGCTGTGCCAAAGCTTAGTCCAGTCTTTTATTTTTTTTCTTAAGGAACTATATTTAGTTGTTGGGGTTGCTATGGGGTTACTATCTCTATTTTCCATGAAAAAGTGTCTACAACACAGGTTAGGAGTGTATAGTGTAGTATAGGAGTGTATCAGATTATAATCAGATTTGATACATATATGGGCTAGACTGTTAGAGATGTGTTAGTAACAGAATAATCATAATTTCTTGGTGTGATATTGCCATTAGGCAAAGGTTGGAACCATTTACTATGGTATTTTCCATCGGGCTTTCATTATGAATTTAAATACTTATTTTTTCAGATTCTCTCTCACACTTTGATTCATCCTCCCTTTCACATACAAATACAAATATATCCACAACAGCCGTTTTTGAAATATTATAAACAGCTCTTCTGTGTACATGTATTTATATAGTGTTCCTATGGGATATTCTAAAATAATAATAATAATAATAATCATTTTTGTACTAAATCTCACATTACCTCCCAAAAAAATCTATCTCTGACAATTTGGCTCCTCATCCCTTACCTCTCCCCATCCCCACAGACCTCTTTGACCCCCAAAAAATAGCACACCAACACGAGTCACATATACGCACAGAAACACACAGACACACTATTTCCAGCCATTGTATTTACATTACATATCACTGTATTTTGAGACCTGTCCAAATGTCAGGTAACATTGAACTAAATTTCAGTAAATGTTGCATAAAATCATGTATGAGTGTGTGTGTGAAAGGGGTAATATATAAAGTCTCAAATCACAAATCGTGTAATATAGACATTTGTCTTCTATTGAAACACACTGACTGAGCTAAGTCTCATCACGTCTCCCCACAACCAAATTCCAAATTCTTTTTTTATAATGAATTCTTACTTAAGTCTTTGTGGCTCATGTGTGCATTCAATTTTTTGACCATGTGATCCAACACAGCTTGTATTTCTACTAATGTCTCACACCAACTTTCATGTTCCTACCCCTTACAGAGACAAACTATAGAGGAACTATATTACACAATAATATTGTGGTATAGGTATACATCAGGTTTAGGGAACAAAATCAATACTCACTTTACATCAGCTTCAGCAGAATCAGATAGGCTAGAAGGACACAGAAAAATCCACACAATACTATACTGAATGTGACATATATCAGTAGTCACATATGTGATCTAAGACCTTCTGACTTAATCAGTTTGACCCCACATTACATTAACTGTCCTCATGATGTACTTGAGATCTCATGAAGTTAGCGATAGTGACAGTTTGTGACCTTTAACACCATCTTGACATTAACCACACTTCCTAACATAAGTAGCACAATGTTCTTACTGACTGGTTGTTCCTTAGAGCCAATGGCCATTTGGGTACAGTGGGAACAGCAAAAGAGGATAAAAGATCTCAAGGCTCGTTCATTATATGGACAAATAATCAAGGACAGAGACTTGCTTATTTTTTATTTTTGTGGGCCTGAACAATATTTGTCATGCTTTTGTCTTTTTTTTTGGTTAGAATAGGTATATTGTGCTTTAATGCAAATTTTAATATAAAATTGACACCAGGAAGAAGTTTTCAAACAGTGATGCATTGGCTTAAAAAGCAGAAACTCATTCTGCAAAAGATTAGCTGTTCAACTACCTAACTTCATGATGAAACTGAAACCTCTGACATAGTTCCATTTTTTTTAGTATTTCTACAGAATGTTTACAACTGCAGAAAATATGTGGCCTTATCTCATTTTGTTCATCAAATTGGCCGAATGGCTGACTAGTTCTCCTAGCAGGCTTCAAACAAACAGTTGCTAAACAGAAAGGTCTTTACCCTCTTTACTATTAAGATTTTCTCAAAGCAACGTTGATTGAAGAACACTGCCACCTAGTGGCTCAAGTAGTTGTCAGAGAGTAATTTGCACAGTGAATCATGTTCCAAGCATCCCTCCAAAATAAACACATTGTGCGATCAATTTTTACAATGCTTATAAAAGCTCCTATTTTCTAGTTTATTTACTGACTGTTGACTCATTGTTTGTGGTGTCATATGTGTGGATGTGTAATTGTTTGGTTGGCCTCACAGGAAGTCATGAAGAAACTTGAGGATGCTGCCAACAACACCAAGAGCTGGAAGGACAAGGTTGCCCACCATGAAGGACTGATCCGCCTCATTCAGCCTGGTACAGATGACCTGATTCTCTGCCCTTCTCTCTCCTTTTGAAAATCCAGATGTGCCCTGATCTAACAGATGGGCAAAGGGCAAAGTCTTATTTATAACTAAAGCTTAGCTTGAATAATAATCACACAAAATCAATTTGTTGATAGAACACCATGAGCTATGTTGATAAATCAGCTCAATGCTCCCACATGCCATACGATAGGTATAGGAGGTATAGGTCATGCATGAGAACTTAGCGTGACTCTGCACTTTGCCTGCTACATAAATGTGGGCCCTACAAGCGTTTTGAGGTCATATGTCAAGCTTTGGCCAAGCACAATCATTTTGCAATTTTAATGAATGTATTTCAACCAGAAGTATTGGGTTAAATATTTCTATGTGTAATAACACTATACATTGACTGTAGTCACTTCCAGGGATTCACATTTGACTTGACGTTTTGCATTAGGCTCAAAGGGACCACAAAAGATAACTAACTGGGGCCCGGCTGCATTCACTGAGATGGAGCTGAGCCTAAGGGAGAAGGACTGGCAGGAGAAGAAAGGCAAACCTGCGCAGACCCAGCAGAATCCATAGACAGATCAGCACCAGACCTGAGAGAATGGGAAGACAGAAGGACGACACTCAGACCAACACCAGAGTTTCCAGAGAAGCATCACACCACCCCAGTGCCTGAATCTCCTGTTGGTGGGACGCACCTGAACCCTAAGAATGAGACTATTATTGACCATAGATCACATTAATCCAGAGCACCACATCATAGCCTACAGAAAGGAAGACAGCAAGCACCACTTCTATTACCTGAGTGCACCCAGTGACAGATATGATCATCTAGGGTCTAGAGTCTAGACTAACGCTAGCATGTTGACAGAAGGTGAGAGATCAGCTTTCAAGCCCAGTGGAATTCACACTGAGCTGAACTGACTGAACTGAGCTAAGGTGTTACCATGCTAACAACATGTTGAATACACGTTGTAGTACAAAGTACAAATTATTTTTTTTCCCTTTACCAAAGTGTAGTATTAAATCTAATATGAAATATTGATGTGAGAAATATTGTCGTTATGAACACCCTTCAATTACGGTTTAATGTTTGCTAATATGTCATTTTGTAATGTGGTCTTATTTAATATGATCAATTGGTGTATGATAAAGTAGAAAGGGGGAAAAAGGCATTGTCTTTTTGCTGCATTTACATTAACTAACTACAGTCATACCTGAGACAAACTAAACTCATAAAAGGGAGATATTTGTCAAGTATGTTTTTGTAGAGCTTTCCTATTATTTAGATGTAAACACGTCCACCTAGATTGCCTACCTTTATGAGGGTTATTGTGGCAAAGTACTACATTCTACCACATCTGTTTCCTTCTTATCCCGGTGTAGATGGAGAAAAGGCTTTTCTAAACAGCCACACTTCCCTTAACCAATACGTTAAGACTTGTGCTTGTTATGTTCCAAGTCTGCTGGCACAGTAGGCCTGTGTGATGTATTTACTGTGTTTGTATCAGACTAATATTGTAACATTGTTGTAATATTCGACAGACAGACTCAAGACACAACATTTACCTGTACAGAAGTGTAATAAACATACAAATACACTATTTAGTCATGAGTCATTTCTTGGGTTAAATATTAAAGCCATTTTCAGCCTTCCATAAGATTTATAAAAGATCTAAGTAATGTCTGTTCTTGATATCTAGCTTCTGTATATTTCACCCAAAATAAAAAGACACTTCACTCTTGAAGGTTTCCACCAGGTGGCGCTACAGAATCATCAGACTTCATCTTGTTGGCAGAGAGGTTTTGATCTCTTCAGATGGCCTAGGGGCAATCACCTGTAAATCTGGAAGCAGAAGTGTGATGAAATTAGGCCATAAGTCACAGATTCCTTCTGCAGAGGTCACCAGTCTTTTTGTGCTACAATGCCTTGAGGGTAAGGCTGGTAAGAATTTATTTATGAACTTTCAGTCCAGTTCCGAGGAAAGCACATGATCACAATGTGACGGTAAACAGGCCTTTTGGGGAAGATATGAAATTTGCTACTGTATACGTGGGTCAAAAATGTCTACAGCGACCACAGCATGTGTCACCAAAGGGTCACGTGCAACATGTTTTTTTGTTGCTTTGGGAGGTGACCGCAAGACTCGCTCAGATTTTCCATAAACTATTCTGGTTTTCATGACCGACAACATACGTAATGTTGATGTAATCAACAACACCCACATTTAGCACCATGGTCTAATCATCCAAAAATGCACCATCTCCCAAAAGACAACTCTGAAATGGATGTCAGTGATCAAGAGTCTTGAACAGACATACCCTCACACTAACACAATGTGTACTCTCTGAGAAGAAGGCACCCTATGGACATACGCATGGCCAGTTTACCTTGCACTGATTTACTGTTTTTAAAGCACACAAGAGTAGTTGTAGTCCATTTTCTTTGGCGGGAAACAAACAGACCTTAAAATTTATAGGTGTGATAAGTGAATAACTCCAGAGGTCATTTTCCATTATGTCATTGGTGAAAAGAAATAAATGAAAAAGAAATTGTTCACATTCCAATATAACAATAACAATTTGGGAGTGATAAAAAACAACCACATCTTATTTGTCAGACACCACTGGCTAAGCCTCCAGTTTCATTTGCATCAATGCAAGATTAGGGCTAAAATACGAGACGTGGTCCAGCCAGGGAAGAAATTCCTCTCTGGTCACCTGGGACAGAGCCAGTCCACCAGTCTGGCCTGGAGGAGGGCTGCTGATATCCATGAAACAGAAACCCTTAATTTCTTAGGGATTTTTTTTAAATGGAATATTAAATAGATTTGTGCTCAGACTCAAGAATAATTATGGGCTAGCTACCACACACCAATGGATAATGGAAATTAAAGGGGCCTTCGATACACATTGACGCAAGGGTTCAGGTAGAATTTAAGTGTGTTTTAACGACTCGGTGAATTTAATGCCATTTTAAGGACTCTCAGAGAAGTTGAAGCTCTCTCTAAGCACTTTGGAAGCCCTGATGTTGTCATTGTGGATGACACTTCTGCAGATTCTTGTGAGAGCAGCATTTGCAGACAGACACTGCTACACCCAAAGCATGGAACTAGGGGAAAGCTGAGCCACGCACGCACACACACACACACACACACACACACATGCACATACACTTGTATCTCATAAAACTATTCCATTTCGACCTTTGACAAACAATCCTGCTGGAAGCCACTTTGATGAATGTTAAAAATGTGGTGGGTCAAACTGTTGTAGGCCTGTTATTGAGTCAGAGTGTCTGGGTAAATAATTACAACCTGTCCTCAGTATGTCTTTAAAATAACTGGGAAATTTGTAATATATCATAAATTACATTTATCAATACTTGATGACATTATAAGATGTTTGCATATTGTTGATGTTGTAGGATGTTTGTATAAATAGCTTGTGACATGCAAATAACATTAAAGTCACTAATACAGGAAACATATTATTTATACCATCAAGGTACTTGTGTACCAAGAACATTCCATAAACCGATGCCCCCCCTCAGTAAAATGCTACAGTACACCCCAGACATTGCAAACAGCTTTGCAGAGAACATGAATCTGAACTTGTGGTTTGCTGCGTATGGGAGTCACCATGGAACTGGACCCAGAGATGAAGAGTGGGGTAGGTTAGCACATCAACCTCTGACCACTCTTGGCATCTTTTAAGCATGTCAGAACATTACTCTCTGCGCAGATCCAGAATGATCGTATGTCCTGTTAATGCGATAACTTTCCACCCGTTGTGGCCACAAACAACCGGAAAACTACATTACAGACTTTGTGGGGTGCATTTTAAGCCCCTGGGGTAAAAAGGTCACGTTTGAGGTCACAGAGGAAGAAAAATTGATAATTTTTTTTCTTCAAGGAGGGGTGTCCTGCCCAGGCAGTAGAAGAGAAATCTGCAGCGAAAATGATAAATCAAGAAATAAACCAGTATCTTCTGGCAATTTCCTAAGTAGTTTTGTCTGCAGTCCAAAATTATCCATGGTCACAATGTCTCATGCTATGGTAGAGTGAAATGATTTAAAAGCATAATAAAAAAGAACATCAGTACACCATGTTCCCTAGCAGACACATTTTCATACATACAAGTTGACTGACCATGCCTTTTTTTTTTTTGTTGTCAACAAGTTCATGTCCACTTCACAATTTAAACCACATTGGGTTGGAAAGCTGGCCTGTACCGGTTCCTTTCAGTGACCCTCACAAAACAGTCATCTCTTAAACAACACACTGTCTCCATTTCTCTCCTTCGCTCGCACACCACACAAGTGACAGCCTAGGGTATTAAAAAGAACGAGAGGACGAAGGGAAGAGTAGAGAAGGATGGAAAGAAAAGGATAGCCAGGAATAGAGGGAATGAAAGAATGACAGACATGGAGAGCGAGGGAGTTAGAGAAGAGAGAGAGGAGAGAAAAAGGAGAGAAAGAGAAGAGTCCAAGCAAATGTGCGCTCCAGATGCAGCTCAAACAGCTGAACCAACAGGGCCTTTACGCAACAAGACGGAGGGCTGTTAAGCGCGCGGGGCGAAGGGGCGGGCAGTCGGCGCACCGGATGCACTCCCCCTGGCCTCCCCCCAGCAGAGCCTGCGTCCCATCATGGCTCTTTAAACTTCCTTGAATTCATCAGCGCCGACGCGGGCCCCTCTAGCGCCAGCGCAACATTCCAGAGAGGTGATGCGAAACAGAAATGCATTAAATTCCTGATCTGGAGTCCATCCTGCTCAGGGTCCGCCTGCCTGCCTGCCTCTCTGACGGCCCCTCATGCTGTACTGCACGCAAGAAAAAAGAGAAGAGCAGAGAGAGAGCAAAAAGAGAGATATTGGGAGCGGGAGGAAAAGAGGAAAACAGAGAAGGAGAGAAGGAAAGGCAGGCAATTAAAGAGAGAAAAGAAAAGGAGGGAAAAAGGGAAATACACCTCATAAAAATGAGAAGTGAAATAAAAACAACAAGATGGAATTTGAAGAATAATAGAAACATTAGGAGATAGAACGAAAGGGAAAAATGTCAAAGAATGTACGTAGAGAAAAAGAGAAAAGGTGGGAGATCATTTGAGGGGTCCTCTTTGAGAGATACTCCAACTGTCCTGGCAGCCACAAGGCCTGTGGTGGAGGCTGGGTGGTGGGTTTTAGGTGTCGTGTCAGGGCCATGTGTTGATCTCTCTGTGTTAGTGAGGCTGGGGGGCGTGGGGGGGCGGTTTGTATGCTCAGCTCACACGCAAGCCTAGACAGCAGTGAGAGTCCCGTACCTTAAGAGTGGAGCAGTTGGGGGTAGGTGGGCTGTTGAGACACCGCCATCCTACTTCGTCACAGAGAAGGGTGACAGCACATGAGCTCTGTGTGTGTGTGTGTGTGTGTATATCCACACTCACTCTATGATCCAGGACATGGGATCCAGGGATGATTTTACCAGGACATTTGAAGTAGATCTGTGCTCGAGTGAAGATAATGAACATGTTGATGTCCGCATACCATTAGATTAAAGAGACATGCAAGATTAGGCCTGAAATGAAAGGCACTTTACTACATATTATGAAAAATTAATGCATAGCTCTGTGGAAAATTAAGATGGGTATCTGTATAGTTCCAGGCATTAACGGAGCTTTGCATTTCGACTAAGGGTTTCTAAATGCTCAAAAAGAACATATTTACACAGGTTTGCAAGCAATTCTCCAGGCCAGAATAAACACTAAGTGATTGCAACTGGGTGCAACCATTTGGATATTTCGGGACTGGTGATATAATGCAAGTGCGAGCACACTAAATAACCAGCCCGCTGGCTCTGTGATTCGTTTAGATGAGCCTCTTTGGAGCAATGGCTCTGGAACGTCCACCCAATCGTGACTCAGAGGGTCTACTGTGTCCGAATCATTAAGCCCGTGATCATTTCCTGTTGTCCGACGCCAAGCAAATAATGATCCCCGCTCGTCCTCCCAGAGCGCCACATCATCCTGTGACAGATCCAGCGATTGTGCAGGCTCAGCGCTACATGTGACCTGGACAATCTCAAAGCGAATTGCTCATGCGGCCCCAGCAGTGACGAGGCGCCTGCTGCACCGCGCAAAAGTGTTAAAAAGTGTTTCACTGGGAAGAAAAAGTGGGAATGGATGGTGCTCCCTCTGCACACGAGACACAGGACTGCAGGTGGAGTGAGGCAGTTAAAGGTCTGGGGTTGCAAGAAAGATGTAAGCCCAGATTCCTTTTTTTTTTCCCTTGCTACACAGTATATCTAAATCACATTCACAGGAAAAGCAATGGGGGATTTGAAACACACACTTTTCAATTGTTTTCTCAGGTTATAAATATGCCATGCAAACCCCCCCCCCCCCCCCCCACAAATAAAACCTATGTGGAGGAGGTGAGAGGTTCACAGTGCTGACCTTTGTGAAGGCTACTAATACAACGGAACCAAGAATAAGACAGCTTTCCAGACAATGAAAGTGCTGAGTCGAGAGGTTGCTGTATGACACAGCGCCAAAGAAAAAGCATTAGTGCCAGGAATCATACACTCAGGTCATCACACTCCCACACTCTGCCACTATGTTACCCTTCAAACCTCAAGCTTCTCCCTCAGTCTCGATTGGATTTCTTTCACGTCTTTATTTTTCTGTCTCCTGACATATCTGCCACCCCGACACACACACACACACACACCCACGTGCACACACCACCTCTCCCACTCATCAACATGACCTTAATTCCAGTCATCTGTATGGCTTCACTTTCTCTGAATCTGCACCACGCCAAACATCTGCCCTCTTCTCTACCTCAGCTTCTTTTAATTTCTATCTTACACACACACACACCCCTTACACACACAAACACACACACACACATTCCACCTCCCCCTGCCCCCCATGACTAACAGTTATGATTCCAGTGTGTGCAGGAGTGAGTGTGCAGAGCAAAGAGTGTCCGGGCTGAGCATCTGTGCTGTGCTGTTCTGAGCTGAGCTGCACTGCGCAGCAGAGGGGAACACTACACTGGGCTGTGTTAAGAGGGCTACGTGCCACTGGTGATAAGGTGAAGGCGTTTTATTAGAAGTGGCCCGTCCACCTCATTTCTCCGCTGCTCTCCTCCTCTCCTCTCCTCTTCTCTCCCCTCCTCTCCTCTTCTCCCCTCTCCTCCTTCGTTTGTTCGTTAGCTGTGAGGAATGTGCGGAAATGAGCAAATGTAAAACACAAGTGCCTTGTCTCAGCAAGGAAAAAAAAAAAGACGGCGAGAGGAAGAGAGAGAGAGAGAGAGAGAGAGAGAAGAAAGAGATGAAGGAAATGCAAGCTACCCCACATGGACCGCACAGCTCCCCAGCCGACTCTCCAGAAATCTGTGTCTCTTTATAATTCCTCTGGCTGGGCTGTCAGGGCTGGCTTCTGCCGCTGAGGCCGACCCAGGGCATTGTTTGTCAGCAGCCTTTGTAGGTTCATCCCGCAAGAGCTTAAAATAGCATGAGAGAGAAGAAGAGATGCATGCACTCACACGCACACACACACACACACACACACACACACACAGGAACATCTGCTTGTACAGGCATTCACACGCACGCACACACGCTCGCGCATACACACCACACACACACGTACACACTCACAGTCTTTCTCTCTCACTTATGCTTGTATGCAGTAATACAACCGAAAAAAGAACAAACACGTGAATATGCACAAACACGTGACCACATAAGCAAACACCAGATACACACGTCTGTCTTGTCCCAGCCCCTTTCCCTCTCTTTCTGACACACACACAAACTAGTAACACAACTATGAACACACCTCTAACGAAAATCACATGCTTTCCTGAAGACACTGCATGCACACCAAAATAAAGTTCATGTATACACACGTACACACAAACACACACACACACACGTAACTACACACACGCATATGCAGCTTTACTACAGCTACATGGTTTCCTGAATACGAATACACATGCGTGTACACTCACACACACACACACACGCACACACACAAACATGCCCATTTGCTGAAAATAAGGCAGAGGTAAGGGATAATTAGTACAGTCATCAGCTATGTCATACAGTCACCTTGAGCTGAGGTCAAATGCTCTCATCTGAGCAAATCTGGAACTGGCAGTTACAGGCTCAGTAAATGCTGGTGGCTTTAGTCATAACAGCACACACACACACACACACCTCAGAAAAAAAAGAAAGAAATTCCTTGATTGTGTGTCATAATGCAAATATTTCACCTATTTACTAAATCTTTATCAAGTAACTGACAATCTCTCACTCAATTTTTCCAAAACAAACTTTATCAGATACTTAGTTTTCTTTCTTTATCTCTGATAGAGAATTCACATATGGGGGCCAAAGAAACATTGCAGAGGCATTGAGTTTTACTGTAAAAGACTTATTTGCACCATTGAGCAACTGCTCATGTTTCACAACTCAGAATTTGTTCTGGATTACATCTTCTAACTTCAACCTACTTATACATGTGAACATCCACTCTTAAGAGACAGCCACTTTAAGATTTGCAAAAATCCAATGCAGAATATGGAAAAAGTCATGTGGAAAAAATGCATGTATGACCATTTATACATAATAATAAATTTCAGACAGTTAAATATGCTGTTTACATGACCTACATTGTATGCTGAGGGGTAAATGTATTGAATTGTATTAGCAAACTGTGTACCACAAATTTAGTTCAGGTCATTTCATTCCAGATTATTATTATATTGATCAGAGAGAGAGAAGTTTAATGAAACTGCAGCATTAATTAAGGCAGTGCAGGAGTGAGTGCGGTCATGTGATGCTCTGCCTATGCATAATGCAGCGTTTTTGGCATATGTCCTTGAAGGTTAGTAGTTAGGTGCCAACAGTGCACTCCACAGTTTTTACAACCCGCTGTACTGTCAGCAACAATTAGGTCGCTATTCTGCAATGCAGAGCGTCATCAAGCTGGGCTCTTTTCAACCCCCTCAGGAGGTATAGGCGTTTTGGGGACTACTTTATCAGATGGGAGGTGGCTAGAGAGCACATCAGGTCCCAAGCAATGTCAACACAGAGGAACTTGTAACTTGTCACAAGCTCAACCACAGCACCGCTAACAAAGGCGGGGGCCAACTTCTGTGGAATGGTGTAACCAGATGTTGGATCTCCTCTCTGTAGGCCATCTCGTTATTGTCAGAGATGTCATGCAAGAACTGTGAGAAATGTTTCGTTATCAAGCTAGATTTTACACATGGGAAATTGAAGGGAACCAAAATGACAGACTTTCTCTTAACTTTGGAGTTGTCATTTTTCCTCTGTAGTTGTGAGCATCTTTGTGAATAAGATTTTGGCAATAACCTGATTAGATTAATGGGTGCTCTCCGATAAAGGTTAGGGTGCAGTTAGAGAAAATATGGGATAACATGCACTATGAATGTAGGACCAGGTGCCAACAGCTCAGATGCTTTACACAGCGACACTGGTGGCGGAGTTGTTAGAGCGTGTGAGGACTGTTGAACTTCTTTCCATCTCTGGCAGCCTTCACCATAGAGAGCCATGCCACTTGGGTTACTCTCAGCAACCTCTACTCACAACAGCACTGATTTGTGTGCCTTGCAGGGTTGTTCGTTTTCTCTTTTATGGAATGGGTGGGTGTTTCATGGGGCTCTGGGGAATTCGGCCGTAAATGTCAGTGCTTGGGTTATGAGTTACACTCACGCTGCTTTTACTGAGGGCAGAAGAGTGAGTAGACGTCGTTTCACTGCCATACAACAGGTAGTAGCGCTGCTTCTGTCACATCCATATTTGCATGTCCATATCTATCAATATCTGCTATCAATATCTGTGATCACAGAGAACGTTTACCACAGGATGGTAAACGTTCAAATCTAGTATATCTAATGGTCTCTTCTCAACTTGGCTCATGCCTCAATTCAGGCACAGCAGCTCAGAACTTAGTGTGAAAGAAGGAAAGGAAAATGAGAGAAAATAGTAAAATCACAAATGTAGTTATATATAGTTCAGTTATATTACTGTATGATATACTGCATAGCCCTCTCTCCTGTTGCACATTGCTCAGTCAAGTGCACAGGATTCTTCTTTAATGAGCCATTATACAGCCATAGCAGAATGACAGTGACCTAGAATAAGTAAGGTTGCAAGAGAGCACAAGTGAGCGTAAGCACTGATAAATCACTCTAGCACCCTAGGAGGAGGGAGAAACTGCCCTGACAGGAGAAAGACTAGTGAAGCTTGGGGGGGGTTGGTAGGGTGGGAGGTTTAGAGGAAGGGGTGCCCCAGTAGTAGTGGGTGGTGTGGCGAGGTGCATGGGCGAGGGGAATGAGGGCACCACTGATGCTCTCCCGTAGAGCGAGTAGAGGTGAAAGCGTGCAGGGGTGCGTTGAACGATCCACTCTTTACAGTCGTTTCTTTACGACTCACGAGGGACAGCTCAAGCCGTTCTGCTGGAGTCCTGAACTCCCAAATCATGAGCCTGATATCTGGAAAAATGTGAGGAACGTGAAAGCTGTACTGTTTTCCTACCAGAGCAGAGGACAAAACACCTCTGAAGGAGAATATGCATGAATTGCTCCTCGTAGTGCTTAAATGATTTGCTTTTAGGCCACGTATAGTTTGTCTATGTGTCCTTGTACATGTGTATCTGGGTCTGAGTGAGAATGTGATTTTTAATGGAATTCATCTCTCATGCCCTGCAGTCATGATCCAGGAAATTTTTCAAACGTTTAATTTGTCGGCCATGTTACCAAAGCACTAAAAGTTGCCATGACCTTAAATCAGCAACCTGCTACGCCACATAAACGAATGTACCCTTTGCAGCATAAAAGTTATGTCAGAGAGGGCCCTGGCCTAAGACGATGTTTGTGCAAGAAGCGTTCCAGTTACATTAGCATTCCCTCAAAACATCAAATTGATAGAAAGCTCTGGAAGACTATCCTTCTTGTTTTGCCATCCAGCTAAGTAGGTAACCTCAAAACAACCAGTGAAAGAAAACAGTTTATGTAACCTACTAAACAGGATTTGGTATAGTATACTATGGTGTGTTGGGAATGTCAAAACAATTTCTTTTAACCTCTGGAAAATAAATTACACACATGACAGTATGCAAGACCAAAGAGTATGATGTCAGGCCAGAAGACTTCTTAATATCAGAAACACATTTTTCACAAACCAGGAGTACAGGAGAGGTCACCATCACCAATAAAACTCTAAGAGGTGTGCAAAGAATGACTGAAAACCACAAATTAACTAACTTGCCCATGCCTTCCTAGCACTTCTGCTCGATTATCATCTCTCTACAGTGCTAGTCTGGCTTTGAACACATTGAACTTGTCTCAGGAAGCATTTTAACCTAAACAGGGGGAGACGTTGTGAATGCAGAGATAGAATGCTATCAGTCAAGGTAAGCTATCAGTCAGGGGTTCAATGAAAATGAACAGCTGATTCAAGTTTTGACCTTACCTCAAATAATAAGAAAACCCTTTTCATGCCAAAATAATTAGGTCAGGAGGCCAAGATGAGGTAACCATGGGCTCTAGGCATGACCTACCTGCCACGTTCACAGCTTCAGGACACCTCAACCTGCTGCAGAATGTCAATGCACACTTCTGCCAGAGACAAAGACTTGTCTCGCTGACTATTTATTCACATTTCAAGATGTTCCTTTCCACTCTAAGGGATTCCCAGTGACGTGGTTTGCCATCGCAGTAAATTGTTCCTCTTCAGAGCTTGCTGCCAGCACTGAAGATGTGTCGGCATGCATCGTTTGAGCAGACACTCTCCTCCCTATAGCAATAGCAGCAAGCTAATCGTAAATCTACTTGGCTGCTATGTTATTTAATAGCTTTCAGCTGAAGAGTAGGAGTGATTATATCATCTTCCATGATACAACTGGCGAAGGCCAGAGGCCATTGTAGATAATCTGACATCAAGATTCAAGAGTTACATAACGGGCACAAATCTCTGGCACTTAACACAATGTTTCTGGACAGCTCTGTGCAAATATTTTTAAAAAAAATTATTCGAGTGGTTGGCTTGTGTCTCAATAACTACAGCATAGTTTTGGAAAATCTGATGAAACTGCAAATCAAGCGAAACATTAAAAAACTGGCTTTTGCGGCATGTATGTATTTTTTTCAGCAATTTGAAGAAACCGCAACAACGAATGCATAGAAACTATTAGCACATGTTATATTACATAAAAGCATTACAACACACCGCAAGGACCCATTATTCTTGGCAGTGGATGTGCGTGCCTACTCGCCATTGTCTGCGCATCGATTTTGGCAGGCCGCGTTTATTCTACTGCAGCACGCGACAGGTGGTTTCCATTGGATGTGATGGAATCTGTAAGATACAATCAACTTCACAAATACCATGGACTTGCTGTAACTAGCAACACCTCCAAAGAGACAAAACATATAGAACAGTGCTACAAGCCAGAGATGCCTGAGTGGAAACGCCAGCATGTCGGCTAATCGACAGCTTTGCGTGACCCCTGATACTTTGGGCCCGTGTCCAGTTGGCCTGGCCTGCTGGCTGGAAAGACATGTTTAGAAAGATGACAAACATCTATGAAAAAGTGCATTCGAACTAAAGGAATGTTTCCAGACACCAAATGCAATTTATCAGAATGTAATTACATGTTATCTATTAATATCATAAATCACGTAACTAACATCTTGGATCCTATACAAGGGCAGAGTGATATGCAAAAAGTCAGTTGTGACCCACAAACTGCATGTTTCAGAGAAGACCACAAATGGAGGCTATGTCTTTCTACTAATCCATGCGACATACACACACACGCAAAACCACACACACACACACACTCACCCAGACACACACACACACACTGGTCTAAATCACCGACAAATAACAGAGGAAAATTACGCATGCATTAGCAACATTTAATCATTCCATTATTTAGATATGCCTCTTCCGTCTATTAACAGTGGTTGGTAAACAGGAAATAGTAATGTGTGTATTATTTTCCTTCCCCCCCCCAGTGCTGGCTCTCATTTCAACCAGGATAAGATCATGTCAGATTTGTAAGTTTCCGCACGGCTTCAAAAACTCAGTAATTTTCCACCCCACTAGCCTAAGCATAGCTGTTAGCAGTTAAGCTGATCAATAGAGCAACATGTCTGTTAAAGTCATACGATACCAGTCATCACTGTGGTGGAGAACAAGACTTCAGGGTCTTTACAAAAGGGTTTTAAATGACATATTTAGAAATAGTAACTCTGCCAAGGAACCACTCATAATGCTTAATCATGCTCTCAATGTTAGAATGTGTCACACTGTCTGGTCTGACACCCATGTTCTGACCTTGGGTTGTTTACTTCTTAGTGGAAACACTGGCGCTATTCCGACCCCCCACGACAGCAACAGACATACACAATGGCCTGCAGGCCATGCCTCTTCTCCTCCTCTGGTGTGGGGGGCATCCTGTTTTATGGGAGTCAAACCACTCGTTCAAAGCAACCATGGAGTGACTGAATGTGGCGTCTGCTTGCAGAGTAAGCATCAGTGGTCAAGAAATCCTCACATTCTCCTCAAATTAAAAACAATTCCCTTAATTCCCTTGACAGCTGGTGGGATTTAAGTGCACTGACACACACAACTGCACACACACAGGCACACACAAGCAAACAAACACACACACACACATAAACCCACACACACCACATTTTCTTCAATATACCGACTTTTCAGCAAAGAATGACACACAGCGTACAAAATGGGATATTACAAGGCCAAATTCCTTAACTGTCTCTTGTAGTGTAACCATTCACCACTCTTAACTTACATAGCTAGCATAGGAAGCAAGGTTTGTACATTTGTTAGTGTAGCTTATTCTTGATATCCCTGTAGGAGTAAGTGATCTTGACTCCATGATTGTTGCAAATGAAGTAAAGCACTAAATGAAAGAGGCAAATGAAATTAGTTTGACAATTTTGCCAAAGCAGCACTACCTCGGTCAAGTGGAAATCAATGGTGTAATAGCAATTGAGAAGGGCAACAGATATATGTATTCCATAACATGAAAAATAACAACCCCGTTCTTGTGTTTTTTTTTCTTGCCTGCTGTTCCTATGATGGACAGGCACAAGGCACAAATGACTCAACATCATAAGACTGGTCAAGCAATGCATGATATTTAACCTACCTCATATCCACCAAAACCAAAATCTAGAGGAATCCAGAGGAGACTTAACAAAACCACAGCGTAGGAGGGGCTTTCAAGTAATTCATCAACATTAAAAATGTTGCTGTGTTTAGGGAAAAGAAACGAAGTGTACACTGCATGCAAGCCTAAAATAACAAAATAAAGTGATTTTTCAAAATGAAGAGGTATGTTTTGTAAAATGTGAAAGATTTCATCTGAACAGACTCTTGGGACAACCAAAAAAAAACAAACAAACAAACCCTAACTTTCAGTAACTATGGCAGAGATGAGAAGGAAAGCACCTTTAATACCTCCTTGTTGACTTGACCCACATTTCACAAGTACTGGGTTAACATACATGATAGTATGAGTGCAAACAAAACATATCTCCGGCTTCGTCACTTCTATTTAAACCCTGAGGTATGTGACTGTGGGTTGAGCAAAGTGCATCGTGGGTTCAAGTGGAAATGTAATAGAATGCATGATTATTATTGTACAAAGGTCAGTTTCTGAATTTTGGATCCTCTGTGATAAGTGTTGGGACATTTCTTAGTGGTCTTTAGCATGTATCATCTTGCATCAAATAAAGGTTACATTAGTGAACAATTTGGTAATAACTTCTTGTTTTAATTTGAAAGAGAAACAGATAGAGAGAGAAGGAGAGTAAAAAACTGAAAACATGATGTGCCCCTATCATTTCCAAACTTCAATTGGTGCCATAACACTAAAACACAAGCAAACATAAGGAACCATTATCGTATGTCTCACTATCGTATGAGTCACAAACCATGATACATATTTGGCAGAGTTTGGACGGTTTTCAAGAGAGTTATAAGCTCAGATGGCAAATTAACCCCAGCTGACCTCTAGACTACAGACCCCTCTCAGGTTGTCCAAAGAGACCTCCGAGTCAGAAACGGGGTGACCTCTTGTGCCTCATGTGTCGGTAAACTCTCAGATAGGGCCTGTGTCACCGTAAAACTAACCAAAACAATGGTTGAATTGAACAACTTGTGTCCTTGCTTAACTGCCATTGTCAATACCGGTGAGTTCTTCTGAGGACCAGCAGGACCTGGCCTCTCCACTTACATTAAAGGTAGACAACACGTACCACACAATGAAGATTTTCCCTTTTTTCAACATACTGTGCTAGGCTGGGACCCAAGGCATCTACAACAGACAGAAAGGGCCAAGGCTCATATTCTTACAAGTGATTGGCAATGTCAGACACGCCATCCTCCTTATGATAAGACCGTGTAACATGAATATGTGTTAGAAGCTGTCCTAAAAGGGTCCTAAAAGTTACTGCCAGGACTCCAACAAACCTAAAAAAAAAGGGAGCATTTTATTAAAAAAAGAAGAGCGTTGTTACAAAATAAATGCAATACTGGTCTTACATATTTGTCTGTTGATAAGCATTACTTTAATGACTAAAGGCCCTACACCATTTGAAATCAGTATTTGCTAGTGAGGAGGGGTCCCTCTTCTGTGTAGACGAGGGGTCCTTTACCTTATTAAACTTTGAAGACCCCTGCTTTCAGAAACTCACACTCAGCTTCCTTTTCCTTCAACACTTAACGGTTCCATCGTAACCCCTCCCCTTTCATTGTGAGGGTCATACTACCACTGGGAGGCTGCTGCCAGCTGCTTTCTTGCCCTCTATTGTCTAATGACCCACTAGTTGTTACAGGCTATAAGGTACCAGCTCTGAACTTTTTATTTTTATAAGCTAGCAAGCATTTTTGTTATCACTGTCTTTAGGAAGACAGCCTATAGCAAAACCGAATGTCCACTTTCATTTATTTATTGTTGGGGCATCATCACCATGATGCCTACTGCTGATGTCTCGATATTGAAGGAAGCATGAAGGATGCAACTATGCTTCTTCAAAACTTCAGCAAATAAAGGTATTTTAGAAAGCAGACCTTTATTTGGATATGCTTTGATACGTTGCTGCCAATAAACGTTATCCTAAAAGGCAGGAGGTTTTTTATTATTATTTTGCATAAACTGTAAGTAGTAACACTGTTAATTGGCTAGAATGTTATTGTAGTGCTTGGTCCAAGCCACTCAGCATTTATTAAACGAGGCTTTTGTGCAAACACACTTCTGTTTCACTTCTGTGCGTTTACCACACAGTAAAGCCAGAATAACATGAGGAGAAATTCACTGAATTGAAGACTTTGCCTGTAACAGGTATGCATCCTAATCACTTCAGTTTTAACTCTTTATAAGAGTTAGTTGCCTGAATTGCTACCAAAATCCAGAAGACTGAATTGAAAGTCTGCACTGCTTAATCTTGCACAAATTACTTATTGTGCAAAAGAGTGTGGAAAAAGTCCTTTCCATGGAGAAATCAACCTTCCTAAAGCATTATGCTAACATAGTTCAGGAGTCTGGATATTTGTGACACAGAATAGACCTTTGTTTGACTTATTTTTTCATTATTACCTCATGTGCCCTCTTTGTCACCAGGATTTCGCGGAACTATCTAAGAAGGCTCTGAATCACTGTGGCTATCAGTTACTGTAGACGTGTGGCAACAGCAACCACCGGCTCTGCCCACCTTGCCACAGAGTGAGATCAGTAACAGGAGATGAGAAAAAAATGCAGTGGAGACATCTCTGTTCTGAATGAAAACAATCATGTCTCCTAACAGTGTTAGCTGCCCTTTTTTTGAGGTGTGATATGATCTTTCAAGCAAAACAGACCTGTATGTACCCCCTTCCAATCATATTCCCTCTCTTTCTCTTTCTCTCTCTCGATCTTTCTCTTGCACATGCAAACTCACAACACTCTCAGACACACAGCACACTACACCCACATACGCACACAATCACACAGGCTGGTGACGTGAGTGTATTCTGGAGGTGAATTGAGGTTCATTGAAAAAGCGCTGTACCATTTAGACAGACACATTCAGCAGTTAGGGTCAACGACAGGTCTGTATCTCAAATCAGTTTGACAGTTAATACGTCAATACAAAAATAAAGGGACTTCCAAGTAGTTTATACCTTACATAGTGTGTATGCTATAATAATAATAAGAAGAAGAAGAACAACAACAACAATAACAATAATAATAATAATAACAATAATAATAATAATAACAACAATAATAATAATAACAATTAAAGTCATACATATGTAATTGCATTTTCAGCCACTACAGAGAAACCACATAGTACAGCAGGACAAGTGCCTGCTTTGCTTAATCACAGGTGGTATTTTATTCCTTTCCCTAAACTGAAAAGTTGAGAAATGAAATGAATGACCTGGACCAAAATGCTCGTTATGAGTCATGAGACAGCAAAGGCAGGTGGTTCTGTCAGAGAAAGTTAGCTGGCTTTGTGTGAGTCCCTGTTTTTGTTTTTTTTGCTACATGTTCTCTTTAAAAGAATGTTTCCTTAATAGCTGTTGACATGAGTGCTCAGTGCAAATAAATCACTTTAGGAATTTTCCAAGATAAGCTCAATTTATATTTGGCAAGATTGGGGTTTCGTGTCAGGAATTAATGTATCAGAAACCTGATGATCTGTTGAAATGTAATTATAACAAAAATAGCTGTTGTGGACCTGGCTATAATCAGATAAGGTCATATGACGGAAGAATGAGATGTCGGAGGTCAGCTATTCGAGCGGATATTATTAGCACCCCATCCATGACATGGAAAATTTATTACAATTGAATACAATTTAGCAAAGGACTGACCAAAGGTACGGCACATTTCCTAAGTGGAGAACAAAAGAGAACAAAGAACCACGTACACCCGTTTACATTCCAGATCTAACTCGAAACATCTTGATGCGGTTTGATGGTGAGGCGATCACTATGGTCCTGATAAAAATGATTCATAGCCTCAACCTACTTATGCTTTTATTTCCACAAGTGACAAACTATTTGTATCCACAAGAAGGTGATCCAGTGATTGGATGTTTCATAACATCTCACCTCTGTAGAAAGGTCTGGATACCAAGGTTCATTTGAGCTAAACTTTTATTTCTTGACTCAAGATATTTGTTTTATGTCATGGTGTGTGAATGTACTCTGACTAGCTGACAGCGTGTGTTGTTGTAAAGGTTTTATTTGCACTATGATTACACTTGGATCAAGCTATGACTTAAGGATGGCGCCATGCTAGTGGTCCAAAGATGGTCAGCATATTTTAATTGTGAGTCAGACAAATTAGCTCTTCAAACTCCTCTTAAACATGCAAGCTAGGGGTTTTTCGCTGACATATTTTACACAAAACAGCAGAGAAAAGAAATGCTTAAAACATACAGAATTTCTTAATAACCTACTTCTTGGAGTGCCCCTCCTAAGCACGCGCCTCCTGTCAAACAGCCAGTACATGTCCCAGCTGTGAGGCTAAGAAGGCGGGAGCCCTTCCAGAGGTCCTCAAGGGAGATCATCATCTCTGAGGTTGTGCACAACTATTCAGGACAATCCAGAGCAGATCCAGACCACATAGCTGCTGAAGGGTTTTACAGTTATTGATTCAATGCTGTCGTCATGTTTGTGGAATTTATATATATATATATATATATATATATATATATATATACATATACATATATATATATATATATATGTATATGTATTTTTAAGGAACAAGCAGAATTTCAGCATATCAAGACAGTCATTTTATGCTTTTGCTTGGTAGCTTTTTAAAGACAGAATTCTTGAACAGTTAGTGTCTTAATCAACTGGTCATACTGGAATGGCCTTTTCCCTGGTGACCTAAATAAGTTACAGTTTGCGGTTTGTCATGTTTTGCAGAAGACTCAAAGTTGGCTTAAGCGATCGGGCATCTCACACACACTGCGTGTTATCTGAAACACATTGTGTGTGGAAGTAATCTTGAGGCCCCAGTAAGTTATTCAATAAAACAGTTATGGCCACGCCACAACATTTATATCACTTTTTAAAATAAAATCACACATTTTTAACATTAAGCCTCTCCCACTTTATGACCAATTACACTGATCCAGAGTTGGCATCCTTTGCTAACAGATCCCACGAAATGGGAAGAATGTGAATAACGGTAGATTTTACAACATATAAAATCAGTAATTTATGATCCGCAGCTAATGAAATTGGTGCATCCAAAACTTGTGGAATATAAGTAATATAATATGTAAATGAGAAACTCTTTTGTGAAATTGAGGAAACTGACAACAAAGGGAAAAAAGATAGATTGCAATACCAAGACAAAGCAATTCATCAGTCTTTCAATGTATTTAATGCTGAGCATAAATCCATCAAGTTGTTTGAGTAATATTTTTTTCTGCTCAAAGACAAACACAATTGTTTCATTTCACCATGATCACTGACAGCTTCACCCACTTCATGCCTTGCCTAGTTACAGTGTTGCAGAGATGATACTAAAGCTATTTGAGAGTTTGGTGGTAGGATGCACAATCAGTAACAAAGCGTGACACTGCCACACATCACGCAGCCTCACTAAGGGATAATTATAGATTTGCCTGGGAAAGCACTCAACAGCAGCTGTAGGGAGAAATCTCCAAGAGTTCCCAGACAGTCATATAGAGCTCCACACCATCTTCTGACCGCTTATTAATTATGTCGGCTGCAGCGCATTGAGAACATTCCGTTTTTCACAATTCCTTTCTCTTTTTTAGACCCCCAAAAAAGATGCCATTGCATAATATAACTCTCCTCTTTTTTTTTTTCCAAAAAATATAATGGCCCTGATATGAGAGTCAAGGAAATGCCAGAGTGATTTCCGAGTTGTCCTCAATGGCTCACAGACACTACGCTGATATCTGGCCATCACCACATAAGCATGCTTGTGTTCATCCAGAAAATGAAATAAGCCCCTTCTGCTGTGACTTAAATCCCCTGGTGGTTGTGTTCTCACCACAGTGTCTGATTGGTGGTAACTGTGACCAATTTAACTTTCCAAGATCACTCCTGAGCATAGTGAATGTGAAAAAAAATAAAGGAATGGGGAAGCAAGCACACTATTTTTAGCATCTTTTGTATGGGTGGGGTTGATTCAGGGGAATCAAATCTAGAAAAAAAACAAAAAAAAAACAAATTGTTTTGTAAGGATATGATGAATGATGAGAGTTCAAATACTTTGGCTAGGAACAGTTAGAGAAGGAGGGAAGATTTGTCAAGAACATGAGCGAGACCCAAGGTGCTTCAAGGTCAAATTCTGAACCATGTGGTGAAGCATCTGTGCTAGCGCTAAAACATTGAGGTCACAATGTTCCGATGTTGTTCACATGGATTTTAATGAGACCAGCTCAAATGATGAAGACCATTACTCCCACACCAGCAGAAGCCAACCCAGACTTAGCGTGAGGAACGCAGCCGTCAGTCAGAGAAAAATTCTCTCTCATCAGTGTCAGAAAAAGGGAACCAAATTGGGCTGCCTTGGGATGTGAGGCAAGGAGGGGGGACCTGTTGTGTAACCAACCAAATGTAGGGGAGACTGATACTCATGCAACATCCATAAAAAAACTGTCAAATAAAACCGTACTTCAAGAGACTTGGGCTGCCAGTGGGCTCATAATTATGCTTTATCTAAACAATCTGGTGGACTGGCCTTTAATGCTCTGGACACAGTGAGGTGGACAGAGCTGTCAGCAGATACAACTAGAGATAAAGCCGTCACAGGAAACACGATTCTGCTTGACTCTAACAAGATGGACTGCAGGACTAAGAAGATTCCAAAACGGGTGACAACCAAAGTAAACACAACAGTATGCTGAGTCTCTGTCACATTTCCGCACACAAACAGGTGCTGTGTGGAAAATAAAAGAAATGTTCTGTTCGTCCATGCTCTCATGGTAGTTTGCTGCAGTAGATCAACACGTCCTTAGTTTAAATGTCAAAGGGTGATCAATCAAAAAAACTTAAATGTAATATGGTACCAGTCAGGGAGTCTGTCAATTGTCTTAGCTAGCTAACTAGTCTCACGTACCAGTCACTATGACGTGACATTTAACAGACAGATACAAATATGTGAGACATGCACACATGTTTGTAAAGATGCCATCGCTTAAGTAACCAGTTTATATGAGTCATTCAACAGCAAACATTAGGCTAAGTTTAGTCTGTGAAGAGTTGTAAATAAAACTTTTAACCAATCATTATTAATAAGCAGTTATTATGTTTCATGTTCAGGGTAAATATGTACTCTATTTTAGGTTGAAGCGTCATTTGCTGTTACACGTCCTAAATTTGGGTTGGTGTTGTCAAATTAGCATATGACGATGGCTAGAGAAACATCACAACATCTGTGAGACAGAGCGTGTCGCCAGTTCCACGGCTCATCTGAATCCCTGTGGAAATCTCTATAAATAAATCATGAACAAGAAATAAATAATAATGCTATTTTTAGTATTTCGTGTCAAGTTAATGATAACTTATTTCATATAACGGATAACGTATTTCAGTCTGATCAGTAACAGTTGCTATAAATGGTGGAGGTGTTTTTTTGGGGGGGGGGGGGGTGTAATTGTAAATATGATAAAACATGTGAAACTGTTGATTATTTGAATCAGCTTGTGTGACCTTGTGCCTACATTCAGAATCTGTAGATATTTTCTTTCTATGAACCTAGTAATCATTAGCATTATAAACAGATTCATAAATGGTGATAATGCATTCACACAGTCTTGCTACTGTCATTAGTGAACAGTTTATACATTCTCATGACTGTACTTATAGGGCATGATGAAGTTAATCATATAGTGTCACAAAGCTTTATAAAGCTTCAGTCTGTTCAATTTACTTTTATATGCCCAATTCTTAATGCCAGCTAATGAAGAGTTACAAGCGCTCAATGCATGCTCTAAAGTGAGATGAACACATAATTACTCATGAAAATCAATGAGGCATCATTACAGACAATAAGTAAAGAGGTATGCTTCACTTGTATCAAAAGGCTAAAGAGCTTATAAGGCTTTGTGACACTTCAAGTTGTAAAGGCTGACAGTATATGAAAACATCATAATTCTTTATGAATATAGTCATGAGAATGAATAAACAGTTATGAACACATTATGAATACATTTATAATGCTTTATGAATACTGGGTTCATAGAAAGTGTACCGATGCGTGATATAGAACATAAGTATTGACATCATCATCATGGTATACATCTCGAAGATGTATTCCAGATGATGGAACTCTATAAATATATGACCTCCACATCCATCTTCCTATGTCACATATAAAAGTCGGTAATGTGTGCTTGCAGAGAACAAAATGCTATCAGCTTAAGCGTCCAGTCATTGAAACCAGGAAATCGCCATCTGTGCTAATCCTGTGCTGATACACTCGTCTGGCACATTGGTGAATTTCTGATCACCACCCCACTGGTTGTTTACATTTAAAACCATGTAGATAAAATGAACTCTGTGTCCAACTTCAAGTGCAACTTGGAAAAAAAAAGAGATGTGATATTGGTACTTTCTTAAGAGGGATGAATCACTTGTTCTGACAAATGCCTTTATCTGCCTCACAGCCGAGTGCTCTCCATGGCACCATTGTTGAATGTGCTGAACCCAAACTGTGCCAGTGGAGTTGAGACAGCGCGTTCTTTAGGAATGAATCTTCCCAGACAAACTGGTGCACTGGGGCAGAGCCAGAGGTTTCCTGGCAATAAACAGGAAGACGACGCGGCACCACCAGGCACCCTGATGCAGAGGAAGATGGCGACGAAAAAGAGGGAGAAGAACACGATACGTGACAATAGCTGACAGGGGTGAAAAGGACAGGATTGAAGGAGACTGCACTCGGCTAGCCTGGCGCCCGTTGATGAGGCTGAGCAGGAACAGAAGTCTTAGCCTGAGCCCTCGGTCATACCACACTGTGCCGAAATCCATCAAATTTTTCAATTGTGCTGTTTATACGCTTATGCAACGGCACACATATGTTTTGCTTTAGGAGATGTATATTTTTAGCATGCCATTGGGGGACCCGGGTGTCTGCATTTTGCTTAAGGGGGCAAGGGGCAGACTGCTGGAGATGATTAGCACAGACATGATTAAACGAGGCAGGTTAGAGTTCAAGGTGTTTCTTACGCTGCAGGCCAACATTAGCCCTGAGCGTTAATATTCCAATCAGTCTTGTGGTTATGAAGGGCCTCTGAGGGGAGACACATTAATTCTGCATTGTCTGTTGACAATCCTGTCAGGCATGCAAGGCCTTTCAGTCTGACTGTCACCCCTAGCAAGCATGCACACATACACACACACACATACACACACACACACATCTCCCACGAGAGTGCTAGATTTCTCCCTTTCTCTCTCCCTCTCTCTTTCTTTTGCACACATACACTCACAAGCATATACAAACACTCACATACACACGCGCACACACACACACAAGTATGACAACGATTGAAAACACATGCCAATGTCTCCACTTCTGTTTTGAGTGCACAAAACATTTCAATCTGTAACATAAAAAAGAAGAGAACAGAGGAAAAAAAACAACTATGCTAATTGAATGACAGTTACACATTCTAGCGTGACACTGACTTTTATTCGGTGTAATTGGACTGATTGTAAAGTGAGTTGGGTCGCTTTGATGTGGCTCATGACAAGCCAGACCCCAACATACCACTGAGAAAATGGATAGCTCAACAGTTTTAAAACCCGCTCTGAGTGTGGCCTGCATAACCACATGGGGTGGGTGTTGCAGGTCCTTTCCAAAAACTCTTATCTTATCTAAGGGGACATTTGTAAAATTGTCAAAATTGATACTTGAGAGGTCACCCTTGCACTGTGCACGCTTTCAAACACAGGTGCTGAAGTTAAGCAACACTTTGCATATGGTTGCTCACGCACAGAATTCTAGGGGCTGTAACTGGACTGTAATGCTAGATGTACTGTCTGTCATTAGCTACGTATTTTAGGTGGTTTGCGTCTGTAAAGGCCACCATCAATTAATCCCTGAAAGTTCAAGCAGAGTGAAACACAGAAAAATGAAAGCAGGAAAAAATGAAAGGAACGAAACAAGCTGTGGAGAGGCTAGGCTGAATAGTGGCTTCACGCTAACATGGATAACAAGGTGAAAAGGTTATGTTAGGTTAAAGTACACCAACATTGTGACAGATGTGCAAGATGAAATGAATTAGAGATTAATTACAGCAACTACAAAATACCTCAAATTCTTAACACAATAACTGCAAAGTCATCTAGTATTTGCTTCACTGGATTTAACAAAACAAGTGAATTTTAGCCAGATGTTTAGTCATATCAAAGTAGGGGAAAAAAAACAGAATTTTTTCCATTGTTTGACAGAAAATTCAAAACAGCAGGACATGGAACAGGACATCATCATAATCATTACGTGTGAACGACTCCCAAATGGTAGCTAGAAATGCGGAAATGATCAATTAGCTTACCCACATTTCCTTACTGAGAAGGACTAGATTCGTAGGAACAAGAAAACAAGACTGCGAAATTCTTGAAAGTACAAACACTAAGCAGTAGATTCCCACCACAAAAGCTGCTAAATAAACACACTAATGGAAAGTCCCACTGTTTATACCGGACAAAAAAGGGCAAGAGGGAAGACCTCTCTCCTTGGCCTAACCTTGGCAGAAGACACTTTACCAGCAAACACAGATACACAACCTCTACGTGTATTCCCTCTCTCTCTCTTCCACACTCACACATACACACACACACACACACCACCACCACCACTTAGGCTATACTTTCTCTCATATACACATATACACACACACTGACAAACATACTCTCTCCAACAGTAACATAAACACACACACACACACACACATACATAGATGCATCCCCCCTGTGGCGTACTCTGTGATAGCCATCCTCGGACAGGTGCTTCCTGTAAGTCCTGGTCAGAGCCTGTGTGCTGTCCGTTCCTCTGATTGCCAGGAACCTGTGAAGGGCTCTTTTATGTTCCTTTGTTCTCACATGACCACTGTGAACCCACACCTCTGTGAATACACAAGCCCATAAAACCCTCACATTGGAGCCACATCCCACACTTCTCTCAGATCCCGGTGTGTGTGGGGTGTGAGTGCGGGGGGTATGCGGAGTGTGCGTCGAGTGCGGTGTGCCAAGAAACGTAGGGAACATCAACACAACAAGGGTCTTCCTGATCCCACTGCCGCGTCCACTATCGAATCCCCATTAGCCTGTTAACTAGCAGATGCCCCTTGGGACAATACATCACACCATCCGTTCCAGGAAGGAGCGAGCAAACGATTGGCTGCTGCTGTGGCTGCTGTAGCAACACGTACTGGGACTTTTTCTCTTTCATCAAACACAATGGGCCAACTGACGGGAAGGCTTTTTTTGTATTTGATCTTAATCATATTATCCTACAGCACCTGTGACCTCTGCTCATAAAAAAAATGGTCACTGAAGGCCACTTGCTCCGAGCTGTAGCCAAACTGGTATTCTTATCAAACCCCCTAACCTCCACCCCGCTTTGGCAACATGTTTACATTGAAGTTAAATCCACAGTGCTGTATCTGGTATTGGTGTTTATTTAAACTGTCGTTTGGAAGCCACCACTCAAACAGCCATTTGATTTAATGGCTTACAGTCTGCTTTGGATCTGCAGGCACCATGGCTTTTCCTATTCACATACCCACAAACAACAGCCTGGTGGAGCAGACTCCGTCACTTCGTGCAAACTGTCTGGAGCCTCATCGTAGCTAGGGATATGTTTACTGTGCAGTGGATGGGCACTTTTTTTGAACTTTAAAACTGTTTGGCTGCCCTCAAGCAGTGGTTGCATATTATGTGTGATGCTCTGGCTTTGACACTTTCAACTCAACATCATTGCTCTCAGTGACTCCCTCTGTTCATTGGTCTTCCTTGTATGTTATTTTTTATTTTTTTTACCAATCTTGCTCCAATGTCTTTAAAATATATCCAGGCTTAACATTGTAGCAAAATAAATAATATGGAGCAGAGGTACTACACCAATTCAGCAAGGCTACACAAACAACACACGCCTCACACACTATTTTCTGTCACTATTTTATTTACTAACTATTTCTTCACTCAACAACTACAGGTTTTACACAGAAATACAATACCAGCGTCTCTGTGAAGTATGGGGATCAAATATGCATTACATATACCCAGTGTGTCTTATGCATGACAAGCCTAAATAGGTAGATGTTCAGGCTATGTGAGACCATCAGGAGGCAGTGCCACTCAGTTGTACAAATACAGCTGCCTACACATAGATAAACAGGCGCAGGGATGGCAGAAGATGTATGGATGGTCAGTGTAGCTGATTTGATCTCTTCTGAGTTCTACATGTAAAAGCATTAAATTCTTATACATAGAAAATTGTTATGCATGCATTGCGTGTTGTTATATGCTTATCTTTAATGCATACAGTATAACACATGAATCTTAAATCTGCAACAGTGGTTATGGTTTCATACAGCAGACTATGCTATAGATAAGCTGTACTAGGGCTGAGTGATACGGCAAAAAAAAGTTGATAATAAAATATTCCATATTGACCAATATCAATTTTTATCACGATTAGGTCTGGATAATATAACTTTGAATCAAAATCATCTTTAATTGACTGAACTGAGTCGAATCACATGACAACACATGTGGTAGTGTGCTTTCAAGGAACAGTACATGAACACACACAGTGGAATGCACAGTTTAAGTTTAAAGAAAAAGTTTACAAAATTAATAATAACAATTAGTAGTCATATGCTTGATCGTTGTCAATTAACAGTTACGACTGTCTTATACTGTGCTGAGGCAGACACTGCCAAAGGCTCGTCCCCAGTGGCCTCAGTGCTACATCCACTGAGACAGCTGTTTTAGCAGAATCCCTGAGATTCGTACACAGTTTAAGTGTTTGCTTCAGGATGAAGTAAAACATAACCTATAGCATCTATACATAAAAACGGGAACAGTATGCACCACGTCCTCTCCAAGAGCCCTTGAGAGGGACCCCACACAACCTCTTGTCCTTGTCTCCTCGAGCGGTACAGACAGTCACCACTGTCCTCACTGGTTCCCCTGGCCTGTTATTCAGCTAATTTATGAGCGAAGCTCATGAGAACCTCTCTCTCCATCTGTACCAAAGAGAGGGGAAGTGGTGGCAGTTAATCTCCATGTCTAAATGTGCGTATAATTCACAGACTAAACAAACCGGCCCTTACTGATACATTTCTGATGCTGGACTACTCCTCTTCTCTTCTTTAAACTTGTAAGCAGTGAAAAAAAAACCACCCTAAATACCCATGGCCTAAAAATAGAAAAACAACGAAATGGACAACCACAAGAGCATCCCTCTGGTTAAGCCGAAACCCCCTCCTTCTTTTAGTCAGCAAAAGGCCAAGAGGGGTTCAAGCGTCCAATCAAAGCAGAGGGACAGGAATAGAGATAAAGAAGAGTAAAATGCAGATTAGCACCATTCAACTGTCTTTAGCTGGGTTACACATTATTATGATATACAATTAGTATATAAAAATGTATACATGTGCAATTTATGTATCTATAAAAAAACTGCTTGATTTGACATAGGTAGTGTGCATGCCTAACTATACATCTGCAGTGTGTTTGTGGGTTTGTCACCACTGCTAGCCACCACAGTGGTAACACACCACAAAGTGCTTTAGAGAGTTTCTGTTGAGTTCTATAGTGTTCTTTAGTACTCAGAGATTTTTACATCTTCACATTTGCTTCGTCTATGGAAGAATGGCAGATGTTGCCATGCAAGGTCTTTCTTCCAGGCGTATAATGGGGTTCAGACATAGAGAGATCCCTGATTCCTCCTCCAACATGTGTGATTGTGAACCCATGCAATACAGGTACGGGTGATTATGTCTCAATATCAAACCAGTAGGTGTTGACATCAAAAGGGTCTGCTGTGTTTTTATTTAGGGGAGTAGAAATGTGTTTTATGACGCTGGGTGAACCAGCCTCTGACTGCTTTTATCATCCCTTCTGTAAGTTTATTAAGTGTGTTTACGAGGTCATTTGTGAGCATTGAATGGCAGAAGCAAGGTTACCAAATTTACTCTCTATGTCCTAGGAATACATGGGACAGTGAACTTTGAATGTATGTATGTATTTATGTAGGAATTTATTTATTTATTTGTGTGCATATTTTATTTTGCTTTGTGGAGCTTTGGGGCAGGGAAAAGAATGAACACTGTCAGGGGTGAGCTCTCAAAGGACAGAAGAAAGCTCTAGGCTTTTACGTTCATTAAAATAAAACAAACAAGCCCAAAGACACATAGTAATTTAACCACAAGAAAAAAGAAGAGTAGTGGTCCTTTTTGTGCAGCTATACTGTGCATTCCATGGTGAACATCAACTTTTCCATTGCTGGGGTTCTTAGTGTTTACAGCATGTAGTCGTGGCCTATAAACAGAGAAAGGGGACAAGCTGCATCAGTTTAAGATGCCTCACATACTTCGACTGGTTTTCGAGTCTGTGGGGGGTCATTAAGTCGGCATTAATCAAAAGGGGAAAAAACTCTGACAGGGAAGGAAATGGTGAAAAACACAACGGCGTATAGTCCTCAGTCAACATGCAACAGCGGCACTAGAAACCACAATACAGAGACACAGAAAAGTGGGGAGGGGGGGCATGGGGTTCAAAGAGTTTTGGAAAATGAGGCTCATTCCTCTGTTTTCGAGTTCTAAGGTGCAAACAACACCGGGGGGTGGGGGGTATTTTAGGAAGGGACATGTTCTCATGGCACGTTAAGCGGTTCTCGAAAAAATCTGCTGAAATCCTTCGTAACACAGAACAGGAACTCATACAGCACCTCACATTCCTGACATGTTGCGAAGTGCACTTGTTTACTTGATAAAAGGCTTAATGCTCATTTACCCACACCGGGCCACTCGCAAACCCAAATAATTACTCGAGGACCAAGGCACACAACGTTGTGACGCCAGACCAACAATCCTCAGTGTAAGCATCCTATTCCCCATACTCTACATTTCAGTCACTTCAACCCCCTCAGCAACCCCCAACCCCGCCCCGCCCCAAAGCCTGCACAGCAACCGGAAGAGCATGCCACATTCCCGGTTGCACTGGGCCACAGTTTACTATCCAGTAGCCCTGTGAGGTCAGCTATGTTTTCATTATGAGAAGGAACCCCACAAACACCAGACTCTTACACATAAATGAAGGGAGACATAAACGAGCAGGCGTATTTCGTCTGCAAATTAGTGCAGACTTGGTAGGTTGCAGTGCATATTAGTTCACATTACCATCCTTTTTCTCACTGGGTATGCAAAGAATAAAATTAGTGACTACTAAAATAACCCAGATTTTTATTCTTGAGGAATTACATGTACCTCACATGTTTCTATTGTCTATTTATGCTGTTCAGCTGGGTGGACTGATAAATAAAAAGACAGCATTTGAGTAATAAGTCAAAAGTCTAAAATATCCAGGGCCTGCTCCATGACACGTGCCTTGCGTCAGCCAAGATGTGTCTGCTCTAACAGAGAATAGAGAGCCTCTATACTATGCCCACTGCTACCATGATCCCAGCAGAGGCTGTTGATGCCAGAAAAGTTCTCTCTCTCTCTGTCTCTCTCTGTCTCTCTCTCTCTGGGTTTTTGCCAGACGAGTATTAGTTTCACACTTCACATGATTTACCTCCTACTCTTAAGAGACTGTATGCCCTGACGCCTTGTGTCTTGGTCCATGAGCTTTCAATGACTTCATCTGGGATGATATCACTTGTCAAGGAGCATGCTGATACCTGCCCAGTGGCACTGCACTTGAGGCCAGGGTGCTGTGCAGGTTTCGATGGGCTCAGTGGCTCTGTGTTATGCTCAGGGTACTTTGCTAGCATTTCCCGCATCCACTCTGACCTGTGGCCTCACTAATGTAAATGATTTCAACTTTGTTTCACAATATTTTGCATCACCAGCAGTTATTTCACCTGCAGTAGCTGAATCACACTTCATGGGTCCTTGTCACTTGCAGTCTGAAGAGGACTGCATAGGGGGGATGCAATCAAACGTGGGAAGCCAGAAATGCACTACACTTCACTGAACAGAACACAGAGAGAAACATCCACATCATAGACAAGACATGGACTGCAGATCGACAATTTGGTATATACATGTGCACGTTTAACAAACATGGCGCAGCCTAGTTTTAACAACTTAGACTCATATATTGGAGATTTACATCAGATGACGACAAAGGAACAGTTACAGCTGAGAATTGTGATAAAACACACTCTCACTGACAAGCCCTATTATTTTACCTATTATTACTCTCAAATTGAAACGTCCAAATGTATTTTTACAGGCAAAACAGCCTGTCCATGCTGCCTACCACTGCTCTACATCTGTACAAGCTATCTTGATGTCTCAGGACAAACGAAGAGCGCGGCGTTGAGATGATGCTACTGCAGCAGTATGCAATGTCATCGTTATCTGCCATGTTGATTGTTTATCCTGAGTGACTCATATTTTATCAAATATTTACATTCCAGCTGACACAAACATACCAAAATGGCAAAGTCACAGTCCTGGTGTACAATGCCAACACAAATATGTTTGTAGCATATTGTAGGAAACTGATATAAATCAAGTGTGGCAATTATCTGTGAGATTGCTGTTGTAAATTAGATGAGCCTGTTTGGAGCGTTCTTCATAAACATCAGAAGAATGGCAGACATTCCGTCCCATTTGACATAGCACACACTCGCTCCATGTGTGGGGTTGCAGAGATAGTGAAATTCTTGTTATGTGGTGAGAGGTGATGTTGTGTGTTTCCACACGCAATCACAACAGTGGAGCGGGGGGCCAGGCAAAGTCTTCAGTACATATTGGAGCCATTTAAACACATAAATTAAAAGTGAGTTTTTTGAAAATGAAAGAGAGAAACTAAAAACCCCAGGGGGTAGCGTGTCTCGCAGGCTCTTTCTTCTCCAACAAACAAACACCAAAAAAAAAAAAAACAACACACACACACACACACAATTCAAATTCATGACAGAACAGTTAAATTAACTCAGTAAAGCATGTCACTGCTGCTGAAGCTCCTAATGCATTCTTCAGGGGTCCTCTCTTCAAACTATGTTTCTGAGGGAATATCATTTATATTGTGGTTTATTATCACAATGGATTCCTAAATCAGACATCTTGTCAGCCCACAGAAAACAGAGTACAAGGCATGTAATTGCAACTCTGTCACACATTAATTCTCAAAAAAACGAGTACAAGAAAGGACCAATCTTGTTGCAGTCTCTTAATCCTTCCTTTATGCTAAGCCGCCATGTAACTGGACTTAAAAAAAAAGAGGACTAAAAAAAGCAATGCAAGATGATAAAGGACAGCAGTTTTAATCACAACTACCATCAGACACTTTCAGAGACAGCGCGGCAGACAGATAACATTTTCTGGACTATTTCTGGTGTAATATAAGTTGTCTTTATGATACCCCCAGGACCTCAAGGAATGAACTCCTAATTCGAAACAGAGGGGATGCCGTGGAGTGTCGGAGGCGGTTTTTGTCCAAAGTTTCAGTCTGTTTTTGTTTACCCGTGGACCACCCCTCCCCCTCCCCCTCCCCTGCCCCACCTCCACCTCCTCCTCCTCCTCCCCCTCCCCACCTCCACCTCCTCCTCCTCCTCCTCCTCCACCCACACTTGCAGTGCTGTGGGATGAGGCACTATTTATGGCTTTGATTACCATGCTTGGTGATTGGGGTCACTAATGCTTTATGTGGGTGTTTGTTCCTTTTGATTCCCAGTTTATTTTCAGTGCTATGACAACAAATACAAATCGTTTATTTCTTTCTTCATCATTTCAGCACGGCAATATTGATTAACTGTGGATATTTGTGAATGTGTGTGTGTGTGTGAGTGTGTGTGTGTGTGTGTGTGTGTGTGTGCATGACTGAGAGAGTACTGTGTGTGTGTGTGTGTGTGTGTGTGTGTGTGTGTGTGTGTGTGTGTGTGTGTGTGCGCGTGTGTATGTACTCTTGTGTCTGTGTGGAAAAGATAAAAAGTGTTGCTTGGAACGTGTGTGTCTAAGAAGGTGGAACAGTTCTGGGTGATAAAAAAAGTCAGGAGGGGGTCCATTTATGGCTTGTGGCACCACCACGCTAGAGATGAGCTTGCGTGTGTGTCTGTGAGAGTCTGTCTGTGCGTGTGCTTGTATATGTACGGTATGAGCAGGGATTAGTCAGAATTTTCTCTGCTTATTTTGTTGTTGCTTAACAACGTATCTATGGAGATCCCTGGGCACTGTCCATCAACATTCTGGAACGTGTGTGTGCATGGATAAGACGTGTGAAATTAGACAGCAGGCTATTTTTTACAGCTCTAGTTAGCAAAAGCTACAGGTTTGCTGATAAAACAGTGACAGAGCACATCATTAAAACTCACTCTAACTGAAACCATCTTGCTATTGTCTTCACCACTGCTCCACAATCCTTTCATGAAAAGCTAAAGGAGGAAGTTCAAGGAGAGGACCCACTGTTGGCACACTGTTTCACATGGGCAGGGATAAATCTCTTGGTGCCATACTCCTGCAGGTTAGCCCAGCCTTTCATTTACACATCAATAAAGCCAAATGACAAGGATGACCGTATAAATCAGAGCAGCATGGTTGCTCTATCTGACTTTGCGTGACTCACTTTCTATATCTGTAATTGCCCCCTATGGGGGAATATTTGATGGATGATGTTTTGCCAGAGCTTGTTGTCACAGCTTGCCTCCAGCAGACGCAGATTTGCGAATGCGTCTTGCTGCAGAGAGAGAAGGAGAGAGAGACAGAGGGAGAAAGAGAGAGAGAGAGGCTGGCTCCCCAGATTTAAATAAGTGCCGGCATCTCTCAGTGCTTGCCAACAACAGGAGAAACGCTGCGCTCCCCCCTTGCTCAGAGAGCCCGTAAAAAAGCTGCTGGGGCTTTTTTAGTCCCAGGAAATAAAGTCACAGCTGGAGCATCAGACCAATGACACTTTGAGCAGGAACGCCAGGCTAGGGGTAAACAAACTCTGCAGAATCCACTTGTGGCTAATTGACAAGCTCTGTGAGGAGAGCTGTGGAATGTGTGCGATTCACCAGCGATGCGGTTTGTTCAAGGGGTTTAGAAAATGAGTGGGGAAGGACCCATGCTGGACTAACGTAAACAAGGGCAAGGTGAACCTGCCTTTCGGCCTCCCTTGTCTAGGCCAGATAAGTAAACTTCAAACACTATCAGTGGTGGTCATGGTAACGAGCCATTCTGTTGGCCGTTGAACTGAGACATCGTTCCACAAGTTCATTCTATAGATTCCATATGCGTTATGTTGTCCTTGATGAAAAGCATACGTGTGGGGTATATCTGCCATCTAATCCAGCCAAAAACCCTCTCAAACAAACAAGATGCATTTTAAGGAACAAAATGTAAATTCCAGGACAAGTGAAGAAAAAAAAATGCCTGAAATAATTACACAGCATGTGTTTCCCATTAGACTCTAACATGTGGAAAGTGACTTTTTAATTATCAAACTACCCCACCTGGCTCTATAAACTGGTCCTGTCAATTCAAAGTTATTTTGTTCTCCAGGACCCTCCTAAGGCTCCCCAGCACACTTACTCCCCTTTCAGACAATCTCAGGCATAACAATGGAGGCATTTTGGAGATTAAACGAAGGCTCATCTTCAAAACATTAGGCCTATCCAACAGGCACATATGTAATTTCCCTACATCCCTAGGACAAACTAAATTCCGTAAAACGTTCACACTAATCCCTAATCAATGTTTGTCACAGAGGTCTGGTGTTTTAGCTTAGAAGGTAGAGGACTCTAGTACATAGCTTAATTAACTACCTCGGTCATACGAAGTTGATAGCATTCACATTCCCCTTAGATTACTCTTTAGATGTCCACTTAGCACAGTGTGGCAGGACAATAATTCATTCAGTCATTTAGTGAGCCATTGCCTTACTAAACAAGCCCTGTGGTTCAAGGAGGACAGGATGACGTACAACAGTGGATCTGTGTAATCAGCTAGTGAAATCCAAGACGATTACAAATCTCACAAAATACCAGAAACAACCCCCCCTCCCACCCCCACCCCATACACACACCTCCACCTACTGTTAAAATTCAGAATGCTATAAACACAATCTCTGGGCACAGGGCCTGTGGAAGCACACGTTCATGATGCAACACCAATGGACTGATGTGCTGATGACCAAATGGCTGTGTGGGGCTGTGGATGAGCCTTTGCCTCTGAGAAAACAAACAAACCTTCAACATGTATTTCACAAAACAAAGTGCAGGTTTGAAGAGGCAGTTTAGAAGAGGGGACACTGGAACGCTACATATTTACTTGTTTGGCAGATGTTACAGGGGCACAGGCGGACTGATCAGCCCAGAAACGGATGAAGTGAACGCAAACCGCGGCCAATATGCTAAATAAACCAACCCAGAGCTCTAGGGAGCTGAGTCAAAATTCATCTGGAGGGCTGATTCGCTGAATTCAGTCATGCACCATAAATAAATGACAGATTTGGATTAAGTCAAGATGTTCGTGAGGAATGTGGTCAAAGATTAAGTGTGAGAAACCAAATACGGACAGTTAACACAAAGCAGATTATGAGGAGATGGCAGGGTCCTGCTCGGTGGCAAATGATCCATCCTTTAAGAACTGTGCCATGTCAGTCAGGGTGAGTGTAAATGACAACACTGCTTTGTCGTGCATTTACAAAGGCAGCACGTGAATCATTCATGTTCTGAAGAGATCAAGACTGCCTGAACAACTTGCAGTGCCTTCCGGCCAGTTAAATGCTACAGGACCACATGACTGTGGCATGAGGAGATCCAGCTGTGGGATAAAGGTGGATGCATGAGGGCCATACGAGATTGGTGTTGGCATAGAAATGATGTAGCATTCTTATGGCCATTCCAATTTGGTTAACAATAGAAACAACAGAGCTCAAATGCTCCAAATTCTCCTAAGGCAGAAGTCTCCTTTATAAGTAAACAATAGTGACTCTGAGTTACTGAGAAACTGAGAGAAAACAACCCTCAGACAGTCCAATGTGAAAACATACCGACAGTAAAATATGAAAACATGGACAGATGCTGTGTATCACAAGTCTGCCGTATTCTATTGCAAAACATCTCATAACTTGGAGAAGAGGAGCATTTTTGCAAATTTGCCGTAAAAGACAAAATGGAAGAGAGGAAAGGCCTTATTGAAGTGTAGTCCATTCACTGACAGACTCCTGGTGAGGATGACAGAGATTGTCAACAGGTTGTCAAAGCAACTGGTGTGAGGAAGAGTCTCTGGAATCCCCAGTAAGGGACGTCCCTTGGGTCCACCAAGCAACTTTAGGAAATAGAGTGGTCGCAGACTGGACCGTTGCCTCTGGTGGGTTTTTTTTCACCCATCTCTTCTTTCCTTACTTTTTTTCTATTTCTATTTTTTTTCTTCTTTTTTCTCTCGTGTCACGCGTGCTGAAGGACCCCTTCAGCTAGTCTGGGCTAGAAGATAATTCAAATCATGTGTCGGGAATTTCGGAATGCCCGAGCTCCAATTTTGTCGGACTATAAAGATAAACGGCGGAATTCCGAACATTCTGAAAGGATGGGCTGAAAGCAATTAAATCCACTGGCTCTATTACCCCCCAGGGTGATATCAGTGGTTCGAGGCCAGCAGTGATGCTTCTCAAGCCTTCCACGAGAAGGGGACAGGCCCACACTGGGATCCTTTTCTTCCACCTCCCTTGGCACATCTTAAACATTCTAAACATAGCACAGAAATCAAGTCAGAGCACTGTCAATATTCAAAGACCAAAAAGAAAGAAATAGTAAAAAGAAACTATATAATAGTTTGGGACAAGCTGCTTTCATGACCCATTTATGTCTTGTGGGACATGGAGTCAGTGGCTAAAATGAAAATGCATTACTCTGTGTCCATGCACAGATATCACAAAGCTAGGGTTAAAAAGATGAAGACTGTTTAGCAATATCTCTTAGTCCTTGTTCTCACAGCATTCCTTACTCTCTACAAGGAGTTGGCGAAAAAGCGGAGGACTGTGTCAAATCAAACTTCAAAACAAAAACACAAGACCAAGTGTGTGGATAGGCTACAACTTCTGTTCTCAGAAGTATGTAACGCACAAAGCATACCATGGGAGCGACAGTCTGCTGAGATTATCAGTTCCCAAAGCTGCATTACGGAAAAAACAAAGTAGGAACGCTGAGTTGCTTTCTGTTTATACTCTGCGCTGGTGGTCAGTGTCAAAGCCGGTGACTGACGATGATTCATATCACGGAAGGCTTCACGGAAGGCTTCAGAACCATATCAGTGGACTTTGATTAAATGTGGATTATCAAGGGCAGTGGATTGTTCAGGGTGACAAGGAGAGGAGAAACAGAGATAGTCTTGGATACTTGTGTTGGTCGTGGGCCATGGATCACAAATCATCCTCTGAGAATTATTAGTGTCATTTATTTCCTTCCCATTCCTCCATGAAGTGGAAGAAAAACACATTTTCTTTACACTCAGCATGCTCACACTAGCCCTACAAGAGCTTTTCTACAAAATACTAGTAAATTCATCTTATGACAAATCTTATTTGCAACCTGACCCCTACACCTTTGCTGATGTGTGTTATATCTGTCACAGCTAGATTTGGAGAGCAATAAAAGCCTCCTTCAAAGAAAAAAAAGGCAACTGCATCAACTTGGGTGCCTAATCAGTTGTGACTGCTGTTTCCAGGAAAAGCCAAGACAGACCTGCATAGAAAATGAAAGTAATAAGGGTAGAAGCATGTATGCCTGAGGAAACTACCCAGTTCTCTCCGCGCCAAAGAGGGGAGCCTTCTGGCAACCTAGCAAAATAGCAAACACCACAATGACTCATTTTACAACTAAACAGCGACTACTCAGGACAGAGACAAGTTCTCTGCCGGACATCTTTTTCATGACCCGAAATTTATTTTCCAAAAGAATTTCAACATGCATTTGAAAAGAGCACTGCCAAGTCTCTGAGCAAACCCACAGCATCTGCCCCACTGGGACAATTATTCACCAAGAGCTGGATTTAACACAAGACTGAGCAAAAAGTGCTACAGTGTGAAAAATTCTGTGGAAAATATTTGCACCATGGCATACGCTTCATTCTCCATCACGTGCCGAGGCACTGAGTCGATATGGCTTGCCAGAATCGCGAGAAAACAATAATAAAAACATCCAACCTCTCAAAAGCCACTAAAACTGTGCCTCATCTTTGGATCTCCTAGTCATACCACACAAGAATAATCTTGATAAAAAAAAGTCCAACTACAAGAAAAAGTGGGTAAGTGTTTTGGAACGATAACCTGAAGTAACACTCAATCTTGTGTTTAGTTTTGCTTGTTGTTTGCAGTTGAGCTCAATAGGCAACATTCTTTCGACTGAGTCACAGATGATGGATCAGAATCTATGATATCAAACTTCACTTGGGTGACTTCAGTGACTTCAACAAGCCTTATATGGACTCATTCTCATCAATCAATAGTTGTGGGTTAACTGTTAACCAAACACAGGGACAAGTGCATGATTAACCCTTGGTACTCATGTAAAATCATGACCTTTAAACCAAAGGACATCAGGAAAGTTTTTGAAAGTTTTTTTTTTTCTTCATTTTTTTTCAGAATGTTCCAAACAGTCATTTGTGGTTTTTTAGGCCTGTAAGGTCACAACTCTCTATCATTTAGGTAGACAGTGTGGTTTCCTGTACTGGTTAACACAGTGCCAAGTGTTAACATTTGGAAGAAAATGACCTGAACTGGATTGACACATGTTTTATTTTAATGAAATTCTTGGCCAGTTCCTCCCAATGCTTTCTCTTGCTAACATCTCATTTCTAACTAAGTGAAAGACCTTGTGGATTTTGGAAGGTTTAAAAAAAACGACTCCAATGACAGACGGCATGTTAGAGACCCTTGCTTTTCTACAAAAAAAGGGAACGAGAAAGAGAAAAGAGAAAAAGAAAAGAAAGAAAAACGGTAAGAGGGCACAAGATGGAATATGGGAACCGTACATTCTGTGGCGTGACCCTCACACTCATCCCACCAACCATCTGTTGATTTCCGATTTCTGATCTGACATACCCAAACCCTTACATTCAATTTATAGTGAAATGAAAATTCGAGAGACCAAATTAAGGGAGTGGTTGGACTACAACACAAAATGATCTGGCTGAGGAGAAAAAGATGAATGAGATTGACAGCTTGTGCTTAACAGGGTGTTATTTAGGCATTTTGAGTTCAATCAGTCAGGCAGTAGGCCAGGACAACATAGGGAGGGGAGGGCTGAGCCGTTGCTAATTACATTAAATAATGGGCGAAAATAAAGAAAAAATGACAGGGGCGAGTCAGACATGTCATTGATAAAATGCTGTCGTGGGACACAGGGAATGTAGAGTGGGATTGGAACTGGTCTCAGAGCCAGTGGGGGGTCCAGTTAAGTTCCTTAAATTACCGGAACTGACATGTGGGAAGCACCTCAGAACACTGAGGCATGCATGTTTGAATTCCATGTGGCATGCATGTTTGAGTCCCCCCCCTTATTTGGACATTTTTAGAGGTTCTGCCTCCAAGGCCTGACACTGTAAGAGGGTTGGGGTGAAGTTTACTACTCTGCTTGATGCTTCACAACTGAAAACCACCACCAGCGTGATATTGAGCTTGAATGGGACAGTGCTTGGTGTGCTCACCACCACAGAAAGATTAAACCAACAGAGCCATGACCTCTATAGTGGGGCACTTATGTAACACAAGCAGAATGCAACACTGGTATATTTTAACAGAGTGCCTTCAAAACAGGGAGACTTGTCTTGAGTATGATTAACAAGCCATGCGAGCAGGACACTAGGCCCTGCGTCAGGGGACTGATGGGGTTTTTTTTGAGTTTCCAAGAAATCATCATTAAAAATTCCTCCTTCTGTGGTATTTTCATTATTTCATCTTTTAAAAGCTTGCTATGTTTGTTTTCTCTCTCTCTGTGTCTGTGTGCGCGCGCGCGTGTGTGTGTGTGTGTGTGTGTGTGCGCGTATGTGTGAGTGTGTTTACTGCGTCTGTGTGTGTGTGTTGTGTGTTATGCTCCTTTCACAGCCTCTTTTGTCCTAAAATCCAATTTGACAAGAGTCACGACTGACCAGCTAAAACTGTGGCATTCCATGAAGCTGTGACTGATCAAAATCCAGACAAAAGCACTGAGATAAAATGCCACAATGAATTAGGCCTAAGTGGTTCCAGAACGCAGGAATGCCTCTGGAATGAAGTGATGACATGATCCAATAGCATGCAAACAGAGCGTCAGTTGAACCAAGCACTGACACACAAACCGGGAAGACAGGGATGCTATCAGAACCTATCAGGTGCTCGCAATCACTCCGTTTCCTGTAAACAACGGGTTTCACAACCACTCAGAACTTGTTAATGTCTATGAGTTGCAAAGCTAATGTTGATAAACGATGACCTTGTTATTGTTTCCTTTATGTTGTCTTGCATGCTAATCATAGACAGCGAGAATGAGGTCTATCAGCTCAGAGCATCATTACAATAGAAATGCACTCGCCTGTAGATAAATGTGCTCGGATGCAATGTCTGGAATTGTTTTTGATATCACGACACAGCGTTCTATCAGAGGCCTGCATATTTTTCCTCTTAACATGAAGGTCAAAAGGGTGCGTACGTGAGGATGTGTGAGTGTGTTCGTGTGAGGGGTATGCATGATTTTGAGTGTGTATGCGTGTGTTTGTGTGTGCCTGGGTGTATAAGAGTGAGCGAGGCCTCAGAGGGTGGGGGTTAGGAACAGATACAAGTGTACATACACATGTTTGTGTGTGTGTGTGCCTGTGTGTATGTGTGTGTGTGGTGAGTGTGCAGAGAGGCAAAGCTCTAAGCATGTGGAAGCATTTGTCTCCTTGTTGGAATGCCGTGTACTTTCCTTGATGCCTGCCTCGAAAGACGTTATGCAATTTTTAGCATTACAACGCTCACAGCACACAAATCAAGACTCATATCAATGACGGGGCAATGAGATAGCATTTCAGTGGACGTCGAATGCTCAATGAAAGGTATTCATCACAAGAGGAAAGCAGAAAGCACCAAAGAGGGTTGTAGTATGCGATTAAGTGCTCTCTGTTTCTCTCCTGTGGCCCATGAATGCCACTCGTAATAAACCTGATTTTTTGCTTAAGAATTATTTATTTATTTATTTACCCACCCCTCTTGTTTTTTCAAGGTCCTCTCTTTCAGAAGACTTGCGTTATGAGGGGGGTCGGATCTGCTATTGATTTTTCTCACAGCACGAAAATGATGTTCGCACTGTGCACATTAGAATAATCAGAACAATAAAAAGAAACATAAAAAGAAAAGTACTGGCTAGGGTGAGGCTAGAGTTGGCCTTCGTGCACAATTTCTTTTTTTTATATCTTTTTTCAGTTTCCTTATATAATCAGTTAGGAGGCACTGATGTCACCAAGATGTAAAAAAAAAAATGAATGGCCCTGTTTGTTTCAGTGGAGAAAACATCCATCTCGGTCTGTTCTACTCATTTGTGATGGCAGAAATAACATGCTGACAAAGAGGCGAAGCTTCAAAGAGCACTTGGCGGCAAGGAAACAATTAAGGGCCTCGTCAAAAAATTGTGAACTGCGGCCCAAGAAGTGCACTACTCACAAATCTCTCTAAAATCCTGATTTAATGAAACACCAAGCAGAGGCTTGACACACGGGTTACGGGAGAGAGTTCCCTGGACACGGAGTAAATCTGATGCTTATCAACAAAGAAGACAAGCAAGCATCAACACTGGATGCCCTGGAATTAGAAATTGTAGAATGGACGTTCTTTGATTTCACAACACCTTACCCAGAGTAAATTCATGTTATGAAACTCAATAGAATTGTTAATGGCAGGATGATGGTTGATAGTTCTAAAACATTAAACAAATTGCAGACATAATGCACTTGCTCTTATCAGAAGTAACTGTGATAAGCGTCATGAAGGCTTCCAGAGTAAAATAAACACAAGAACACCGTTCTTATGTCCACGATTTCTTGTAAATCTCCATTTTATGTGCTGATTTTAACCATCACTACCAGGCAGTGGTGACTCATTTAACTGAATATGTCTCCAATGACAGCAATTGACTGTGAGTGTCTCTTCAGAAAGTCTGCTTTGACAATGCATTGCTCATGTGCCCATCTACATGTTCAGTGGAACAGTGCACATGGTCTTTCATGACATCTACATCCAACTGAAATATTGCCAGTATTATCACAATCTATCTCAAAGTCAAAGTCAAAGTGTCAAAGTGTACTTTATTGTCAATTCACTATGTAACAGGCATTACGCAGAGGACTGAAATTGCGTTTCACCAGACACCAAATGTGCAATTTAAACTAGAAACACGCCCACACACACACACGCACGCAAAAAACACACAGCTACACTCATGGACATGAAATGCACACAGACATCCACAATAAATGGACATAAGACATACAACATACAGGTAAACATATATGCTTCCAGCAAGAAGGAAAGTTCGAGGTAGCTCTTCTTGGTAGCTGGTGTAGGTTGGAAAAAAGTGAAATGTGCAACATGTAAGGTGCAATAAGTGAAGGTGCAATTAAGTAAACTGCAAGTGTGAAAGCAGCACGGACCTCAGTGTGTGTGAGATTGTTTTTGGATGTCAGTAACATGTTCTATCTGCCTTTGTGATGGATTCTGCTTGCCTATCTCTCCTTACCAACGCCTCTGTGCTTATCTGCCTTGCTTTGCAAATAACCTTGATACTGATACACTCACTAAAAACACCTGAGCAAGGGCACACCCTAATTAACACCTGTTACTCATATACCTGTTCTTCAATACCACAAATGCATTCACCTTAACGTAACCTGCACAAAAACATTTCACTTATCACCTGTCCACCTACCTGTGGATCTTCACGCAACAGGTATTAACTGGTATGAACACACCCTGCCCACTCACATGATGAAGATGAGATCACCTGTGCAATTACACTGGCTTACCTCAGCAACACTTGCATATTTAAATGTTATATTTTGCACACCTGAGGCGACATTACTTACTGGAAAGATTTCACAATTTGTTTTTGCATCGCACCTGCCGTGCTGAGAAATTGATGACTGCAGGTTCTGACGTGCTGTTCTTTTTAGTTTTTGTTTTTGTATGGAAAACACCTACAGAAAACGCCAGCACTGTCCAGAGCAGCATCACAGAACATTTTGTCCCGGACACTCTGCACAGTCGTTTGTCTCTCTGCACCCATAGCAGTCTAGAGACTGTGGACAGTGTTTACCTGTGAGCACCCAGCTCGGTGGCAGGGGCCTGAGATGTCTCAGCTGGGCAACTCTGCACGTCCAGCCGACCAATCAGAAGGCAGGTAAATCAGCTTCTGCCAATGGCTTCTTTCCATGCTGTTGACACGCCTCCTTAAGAACAAGGATTATTCCTATTAAGTAGGGACCTCTCAGACAACAGAGAGATAAGTGTGCTTTTCTTTCTTTTCTTTTTTTTCATTTATATTGTCAGACTTTGCGCTTGCACTTGGGTTGTTTTGACACTATCATGTTGGAGACAGCAAAAAATATCTTTGGATCTTTTGTAGAACCCTACTTGAGCATGTGCATGTGTTCATTTATCAGCTGTTTAGATTGCGTTGACGGATCTCGTGAAACACTTAACGTGCTGTTACCATAGCAATGTGAGGCTGAGTGCTTATTTAAGTCCAGCCATTTGGCAGTGAAGGTCGTTCAATCCACTGTACTGGAACACTGCATTTTTAAACAAAACAAACTTGTGTTTGCAGGACCTATGCAAGTCTGAACACTGAAGGCACAACATAGTCAGAAGAGGGTCAGCCATGACCCTGCCATTAATTCAAAAAAAAGAAGAAAGAAAGAAAGAAAGAAAGAAAGAAAGAAAGAAAGAAAGAAAGAGAAAAAAGGAAAGAAAGTGAAAAGGAAAAAAGATGGAGGAAAAATAACAACAAAAAAATGAGGCATATGGCATTAGGTCAACCAGAGAATGTGTGCACTCCCTTGCCTCATGACCCATCACATATATTGTTGCAGGCATCCATTGTTTGTAAGCAAACTCACTGATAGTGGATCAGACAGCCTCCAGAGATAAGTGTGAGGACCTGCTGCACTCCCCATCACTCTGCTTCAGTGTTGAAACAAGTTATAAAACATCGTCTATGCTTGCCAATATATCTAGACTTCAATGCAGCTTTCCAATTGATCACAATCCAAAACAACGGCTATACTTCATTTGTGATTAAACTGATGGAAATGTGGAGAAATCAATTTCAAAAGTTTCAACACATTGTCGACACACACAAGTCTGCAAGGTCTGACCTTGTGCGAAAAGTAATTTTTACACTGGGTGACAACCATGCGAAAGAGCAAATGGTCAGAACATGAAAATTTTCACTTCTGGCTGATTTATACTGGTTGGAAATCGTTTTACAGTGGTCATTTTAGGAATGCAGCTCTTCCTAAATCACACCAAAAAGACAGCTGCATCCAAATAAGCTGTACCCGGCTATGCCCTCTGTTAGTAAAATAACAAGCATTCCCAAAATGCTGAGAGAATGTGGAGGTGGCTTGGAATGTCGGGGGTGGAGGGGGATTTTGGTGGGGCGAGGGCAGCGTTTGTCACAATTACACAAACGGTATCCGCTGCAGGGTCAAGAGAGAGAGAGAGAGAGAGAAAAAGAGAGAGAGAATCTGTCTGAGACAAAAGCATGCAATCTAAACTTAGACCAACTGTTCCAATATCTGCCAGGATGTTACTATATTTGTGACTGTCAAATTGAGTAACATCTCCCAAAAAAAAGGGAGAGAGAAGAGGAGAAATCAAAACCATGTGTAATCAAATATGTTTCACTAGTGCAAATCTTCACTTGAATGCAGTCCAGGAGAGTTGTCACCATTTGAAAATGATGAACAAACATACACAGATAATTAACGATAATTTATGTCTCTTGTTCTGTCGGTCAGTGGAAAAGAATGTGATGTGCTGGCTGGAGTAGGATGTGGATGTGGCTGAGTGTCACTCACCCTTGGCTCCTCCTCCCTCCACCCCCTGTGAAGTATAAAGGCACCAGGTTTGCCTTAGCTACTCAGACCATTAGCTCTGTCATCTACTGTCTGCTGCCTACGAAAGCTTTCCAGGGAGTCCCTGCTATACATATTTGGACTTGTCTTTTTTTCAAGAAACTCAATAATTAACAGGTACGTATCCTTTGGGCTGTGGGATTCTATGGTTAGTGCAGTAAGAAAGTATATGGAAATTATAGAAATTATTTTTCTGTTGTTCTTTTCACAATTCTCAGAAGAGATTCAATTTGTGCACTTTTATTTCTTTTATTTTCTCACTGTGAAGAGCTCAGAGGTTTGAGTTATATGGGGTATCTGTCAGATCACACAGCAGATGAAAGTTCAACTGAGTGGCTTCTAATCTAAAACAAATAAATTACAGCTGTTAAATAATTTCAGAGTTAGACCGAACTCACTTTTCAACTCTTCTGCATGTTGTCCTAGGAACAACTTCACAAGCCATGATTAAAAAAATACTTGGTGGATGTTTGTGTGCTTGATGCAATCCATATCTGACTGACTGACTGAACTGTCTCTCTCTCTCTCTCTCTCTTTATCTCTGCTCCCTCTTCAGGTCTTGCCAAAATGAAACTGTTTCTCCACTCTGTCATTTTCTGGTGTGTGCTGGCCACACTTGTCTGCTGCTCCAGGAGCACCCGGCCAGAGCTCAGCGCAGAAAGCAGAAAGAGGTGCGTACGCTAATCACTCAACAGAAAAAAAAGAAAAAGAATAAAAAAACACAGAGGCAGGCTTTCACTCTGCCTCAAGCAGTGATGACGGCTCTTTGACTTACTCCCTCCTCTTCTTCTTCTTTTTTTTTCGTGTGCTCGCTCGCTCCTTGGCAGGTTGAGCGTCTGGCTGCAGAGTTTGGTGAGACGAGACGTCCACAGAAGATTAAGCGTGAGGGAGGAAGACTCAGTCAACAAGCTCGAGGAGAGCAGGAGCAGCAAACCCCTCGTCCCCCTCCTCAGGTAAGAAACTTCTACCTAACAAATTAACACTGCTTGCCAGGAGGCTCTGTCAATTCTTTTATCTTATTCTCCAGCACCTCTTCATATAATAGGTGGTGGTGGTGGTGGTGGTGGTGGTGGGGGAGGGGTCAAAAATACTTTTGCATGAGAAATTATAAATATTACAAAGTTAAGATGAGAGATGATAGAAAAGATGAGAGGTACTTTTCCTATTTCTGAACCTGAAAAAAGGCAAGCTCCTCATCCTCACTGCTTTCCTCACCTTCTCTCTATAGAGTAAAGAGGACATCAAGCTCCATTGGGTGCAACCTGGTCACCTGCTCCGTCCACGATCTGATCCACCGCCTGCAGGTCATCAACAAGCAGAAGACGGCCGAGCCGGCCCCCCTGCACAAGATCGGCGCCAATGGATATGGTCGCCGCCGGAGACGCTCGCTCGAGCAGCTGTTCCCCTCGCTTGCGTCCCTGAGGAGTCAAGCGCGACGCTCGGGAACGCACAACCACAGCAGCAGCAGCAGTACACACGCAACAGCCTTCAGACGGACATGAGGCAATTGGGGAGAGTGAATAAATAGAAAGAGAGAAAGAGAGAGAGAGATTGAATGAAAAAAGAGAGAAAAAAGAGAAAGAAAGAGGGTTGCCTTTTCTTTTTTCTCTGTCTTTTCTTTCTATTTTGTTGTTGTTGAAAGCAACATGCTACTGATGTCTCCTAAATTCTAGGGGTATTCTTTCTCACCTTGCATGGGGGAATGAGGGTCGCAAGCACATACTGTGGCTTGGCTTACGAACTGTGCTGGGAAGCCGATCTCTTTGTCTTCTGCCATCAACACCTGGAAGACAGACAGACGATCTAGACCCCCCCTCCTGGGGTGCAGAGGGGAGTAAAAGGGGAGGAGAGGAAAGAAAGAGAGAGAGAGAGAGAGAGAGAGAGAGAGAGAGGAGCTCAGCTCATGAATGTGACTTTGAATGTGGCTTGCTGTGAATGCAGGTGTTCTGTGTGTGTGTGTGTGTGTGTGTGTGTGTGTGTGTCTTACCTCTGAGACTCGCAAGTCTAGGAGCTGACCAGCCTCTCTCTCTCTCCTTCCTCAGCTCAACATGTGCTCCCACTGGCCTCCTCAGACGGACACTTGAGTTGAGGGAGGGTAACCTTTTGGGACTTTACCAGCACTTTGCCACAAGGCCATGATGATGATGATGATCACGGTAATGCAGGACCAAACTGAAAACAGGAGGCACTCTGATGGGACGAGGACAAACAAGAGGAAGAGGAGCCATACAGATAGATTATTATCAGTGACTGCTTTTACTCACATGCCAAGTACAGCCTGATTCACCTGTGGACAGGCCTGAGGTGGATGCTACAGCAGGACTGTTTTTGCAGATGCGGGATATAAAACAGACTTATGAAGCTCATTTGTGTTTAGATACTGTAAAGTCCACTATATTGGCTGCTGCAACATTATACTTGAACTGAAACTTGTATAGCAAAGGGAATGTGCAATAGGTGTACAATATTTTTGTATGTATATTATGTTTTAAATATTTTATATGTAATTTACCATATATTTATACACATGTAATTGTAATTGTAAGAAGTAACTATTTTTATATTGAAAATATATTAACATTGTACCCTTCCTTAACAATCAACTTTTAATCTTTTCTAACACTGTTCATATCCATTTTTTACAGTAAGAAAAAAAAATCAATCATTAAACTTTTGCAAACAGGATCACTGGAGGTTGTGTCTTGTTCAAGTGCCTAAAGACAATAACTCTACTACACAGATGTATCCATGGCAACAGGTTTTCAAAACCAGTTACCTGGAATGTGTTGGAACATTTACAGGATGTATCTTGTTTGATTGGAGCCTACTTTAGGAAAAAAATCCTGACTTTTATGATGTGTTATTTAAGAAGTTGTCAGGTTTACAAAATGCACACATACATTCACACATGAACAGCATGCATGGGTCTGACGAAAAGCAGATAGTGGCCCTTTGTCATATTGACCTGATGAAAGTCATCACCACTTAATCCAGCACACACAGTTGAGCATTAACAGAACAAACTGAGTGTATGAGGCCTGTACGTTTCCCCCTATCTCTGCCAAAGGTACAGAAGGTAAAGTCGAATTCAAAGTGTAGGCTGTAGAGGGGTGCATGGCAATATTGATCTTACAGTTATCAGAGCATGATTGGAATCAGTGGTTGAATTAGATTCCAGAAGTGCTGGCCTGAACTTTAATTTTCCTCCTGGATTCATTTTCTAGTGTCTATTGGAAACATGGCAAGTTTGGAGGAATGTGGCTCTTTGGAGGGCTTTCTCAGACACAAAAACAAAGTTTTGTGGCACCATCTAGCTGTAGAAGATAAGAACTACAGTTCTTCAAAAACATCCAATCAACTGGATTATGGATTAAAGTGCCCCTGAGCACAAAATCGTGTTCAAAATGTTGGTATCTCAAAACTGTTTAGTATCCTCAAAGGTTTGGACTGAGTTAGGGGCCATTTCCATAAAACCTTAAAGTTAGTACATCTCACTGAGCCTATTTAACCCACATCAGTAGGGTCTGGCAATGAGTGACAGACCTCGCGCAGTTGTTTTCTGTAGCGGGGTAACAAAGTAGACCAAGATGAGTTTTTTTTTATTTATTTATTTTACATCTTTTTCCATATTCTCTTTATGCTGGTGAGACTTAAAAACCCATTCACGGATTTTTTTTTTCCCGGTACCTCCTAGAACTGATTCAAGTACACCCAGGAGTGGCCTAGCCTACTCGTAGCCCCAGTCTGACAACCACTGGTCTAGGTGGCCTAGCTCCTATAGGCTAGGCTAATATCAAACTTGTTTGTGTTTAAATCAAGAAAAATGTCAAACCTGTCACTTGAGACATCATTCAGATTGTCTAATGCTTTGAGATTTGCCCAATAAACACAATGATAAAAACGTTGCTGTTATAAAGCTTGGTGGTCCATGAATTAGAATCGGCCAGATGTATCCTACAGATACAACAAGTTTGTCTTAAGTTTCTTGAAACCTATAATTTTAAAATACATGAAAATTAATATTCACTTACATACATTCTGTCACGAAGAACTGACTATTAGACCCATAGGTAATATCTTGACATTTAAGTAGCACAGTTAACACTAGCTCTTAGCTTCTGCAGTAACATCGGTTGTTAATCGTCTCGACAGCCAGCAGGGGGCGCTACAGTTTTTGGCAATATCTTTTTTTAAAAAAACGAGGGAAATGCCATAACCTCATTTACCGTCATTTGCATTTGAGGAATGTAGTATATAATATTGCACTGCGCACCTTCAGTTACTAATCAACCTTTTCCCTTTTAAGCTCACTTCATTATTGTAATTCTTATGTTTTTGTTTATTTGTTTTTTTGTTTTTATTTTTTACAGCCATGTAGGTTATTGAATGTAACTGTGTGATGGCCTATAAACAGACTACTTATATTTATGCTCAGCAGGACACTTTTACTGTAGGACATCGTCTACGACCGGGGAAGCATGAGAAGTGAATGACAGAACAGGGAAGTATGTGAGTTAAAAAAGACCATAGTTCCGTTTAACCCGAGTCAGATTGAAATTGCTTGTTCACATTTCACTAGATTGCAGTCTATTAACATAACCTGACATAACTATAGAAGTCATTTGTTTAAACCTCTTCTGTAACTCTACTGCTAAGTAAATTGAGAAGTGTGTCGTCCACTCCCCTAAAGGGGATGTTCTCGTTCCACTGCGGCACTGAACGAGTTAACTGACTGTGGCATGCACTCTTGTTGGCTTGCAGCCTTGCCTTAAAACGTTCTCAGGCAATCAGGAAGAAGCATCAAAAGAAGGAGCAAAGTCAAAGAAATAGAACCTAAAGACATTCTGAAACAGGTGAGCACACAGCTGTTCTCCAGCTCATCTTCACCCGTGTTGATTCAGACCTCACTCACAGACTGATGAGTTAGCTTTGCTTTTAACCCACTGATATGTATGTGTTTGATTTTGTATATCTTAACTCAAACAGCAATAGGGAGAAAACCTAGCAAAGTACCTTTTTAATTCTGTGGTAATGAAATGGTAATGTCTATATCAATTGAGTAGTGAAGATGTAACAGCTGTGTTAACATTTTGGGATGCAGTGTACAGTGTTATCTAGGGTAGTGCCAGGGGCAAAGTTGCAGTATTTCCTCTATGAAATTACTGTGGTCTACAACTGCAAAGCTGTGCACTTCTGAGCAATAAGCTTAATAACTGCATGGGAGTGGGTCAGGGGCGGAAGGGCATCTCCCTGTGATGTTCAATTTTATGGTAGCCATGAGCTGTCTGAGAGGCATTTAAGTGCTATTAAGACCTGCTGTTTCTTGACTAAGTGGTTAGGTCTGCTGCAAGAGCTTTTTGTCAGTGCAAATATGTCACTTTATAGGCATATTAACTGACCACAGCTGAGTTGTTGTGAGTCACATGTTACAGGAAGAGCTAAGTGAGATCTGGCAAATGACAAAAAGGATGCCATGTTGATCTGAGCTGGATTATTCACTTCCTGTACTTATTTATCACAATAAAAAAGTAAAACAGTCATTAGGCCGGCATTGATTAAAATAAATAAATAAATAAAATAGGGTCTTGTGCTTGCAAATTGTTTGGGATATAATCCCTAGTCTTTAAGGTGGCACATTAGTGACCCAGGCAGGATTTTGTATGGTCTTGGTCAACATCTTACAAGTGTCATACTGTATCTCTTCTTAGGATAGTCTCCATTTACTGGCAAGATGAGGAGGAGAGAGACACCTCTTTACAAGCAGCAGTCTACTCCCAACCTTGGGAAGGGTAATTCTGTGCACGCGCGCACACACACACACACACACACACACACACACACATACTGCACCAGCACAAGCACATACATATGAATCAGCTATACTGATAGACAGCCATATTAACACCCGCTTTCTCACACACACACACACATAGACACAAAGACACACATGACACATGAGGCATACACTTACAGTACAAGCATGGCATCCTTATGTTATCTAAGTGGGGACCAGATACTGTAACTGCTCTCGACATTCCACGACCCGTTGTCATGAAGGGCCTAAAAATAACCTCCACCATCTCACTGCAGGACGGAAAACATCTATGCGTGAGCGTGCTGGACGTGAGCAGTGTTACAACAATGATAACTTTGCAAAATGTCTTGCAGCAGTTGGTTTGAATGATATTTTTGTGAGGTTTCCTGTAGCCCATTTCAGGGCATGAGATGGTACAGAGCAGCATGACATCCCGTGTGTTAGTGCTAGTAAAACTAGTTCTGATAATGTAATATACACGTTGCAGCATGGGGCTGCAAGTGGGTCACAAGTCACAGCTGAGAGAGACAAGCCAATGATTTGAAACAACACAGAAAAGCAAAGCACTAAGTGTCTTTCAGCACCTTTTAGAGGTTGCCAGCACAGATCCTTTTGGTTGTTACACATTGCCTGCTGCACATATGCAGTCCCACACATTACCCATACATTTCTGCAGGACCCAGGTGCTTACACACTGACATAATCTATAGAGCCTGGGCATGTATAGACAACGTAATGTAATTTCATTACATTCACTTTACTCTTATATTATTATTGCTGAGTTATAACCATATGTGCCACTTTTGCATAGATGTTTTTAGTTAGATGAAATACTTTAAAAAAGTCAAGGATGTAACAGACTGCGTTACGTAAAGTAAAGTGTCTGAAAGGCCCTGGACCTCTGAATATTAAGGCAAGAGCGGATCAGGAATGCAGTGCTCCAGTGCAGCATAATTTTTTAGATCAGCTCTATCTGGAGCTGTAAACTATAAACAGAGACAGTGTCCAAGGCACAGTAATGCTAGCCCCACCAGGATAGCCATCAGTATACATGGTCGAGGATAAGCAGCTTCTCCCCTAAGATTTGCATGCATTACAAGTTTGAACAAGCTGTAGGCTGCAGGCAAACCGGTTGGCTTACTCCATTCCACAGTTCATCAGAAGCTGTGAGAGTTCAGAGAAATGTTTGTGCGTGATCAGGTTTCTTTTTAGGATCAGGTCAGCGGGCAGCAAATTTGGTTGGGGTGAATATTACACAAGGCACAGTAGATCTGTGATCTGTGACGTGAGGCATTTCCTGTATTTTACTTTTCTCAACTCCAGAGTGAAATTTCAGTGTTTCAGCAATTTACATAAAGAAAAAAAGCACACAAAATAGTAGTTAAACAGTTTTTGCTTTGATGATCCATATATTCACCAAACCTCTAGTTAACAATACTGCAGTGAATGCTCAAAGCAGCAAAGACTGTGAAACTGCTGCTCACCATTCACCCAATGTTTACGTAAGTGTTCCTTTGCGTGATATAACTGTCTGTAACAATCGTTGCTTTAGCATATGTGTTTTAGTGAAGTATTGCAGACTAACTAGCTGAGCATATCCATGCACTTGCATAAAACATGTCTCTTTCGAGATCAGCACAGCCTGTGCAAATGATATCAGAGGAAGTCAATTCACTCTGTTTGGAGCCACCCCATGACTCTTAGTCATAGTGTAATCAAAACAGGTGAGAACCAGGCAGCCAAGCCAGAGAAAATCAACACTGCAACAGATGCATTTCTAATAGTGTGCTTGGTCAATAACTGTCAGGCTCGCAAGCATAGTCAAGATAAATGGAGCAAGGGTGTGGGCTGCTTTTTAAACTATAGTTTAATTTGTGAAATATATGTAAATATATGTCGTTCTTGAATCTGAAGAATTGACTTCACTGACTCGTTACTCAACATGTTTATGTTGGCGTACATACAGTACATAGTGTCATGAGGCACTGCATTCTTTCTCATGAGTGTTTGTGTAAACAGTAGTTGCTTCTAAACATCTATAATGGAGTTCTGGCAAAGTTCCCATATGAAGAGGTCCTAGCGTTCTCAACTAAAATGGAAAATAATTCCACTTTTTTAATATCGTTGAATATCTTTTGACCTAGTGTACAATGGCAATCTTTAGTGTGAGTTTTACAGGGAGGACTGTTTAACTTTTGTCTGGCGGAGTTAAGCAAAACGATGCTGATAACATTGCTGATCATGATAACACCTTAATCTCTCAGAAGTGTTGGTGATGAATTGATGAATGATTTTTTTTTTCTGAGCCCTTGATTAGCCTTTGAGTTCACGGATAGATGGGTGGTACTGTTCCCCTAGTCAGAGAGAAAACCATGATAGTGGCCTGTGGTTAACTTTTGTCTTTTTCCTCCTCTTCTGTTGAGCAGGAAGAGAAAGAACTTGACTGACTTTCCCCAACATTGGTCCTCCTGACAAGTAGCAGTTTGTTTGGAAATAGCTATTAGTGGCCATCTGAAAAAAAGAGGCAGCCCAGGGTTTATATAGCATGTTTTTTATGAGACCTGGGGGCCCTCTGCTTTGTTTGGCAGTCTTTTGAATGTTGACAGCTAGTTGAGCGAGAGAAAGTGGATTTATGGATGTCTGAGGGAGAGAGAGAGAGAGGGATAGAGAGATTCATTTATAGAGGGCGACACAAGGAGGGTGAGAGCTTGGCACAGTGTTGATGAGTGGTGGGATGGACAACGCTCCTGTAAAAGGTGGAGTCGGATTTCTCTTGATTGTTTCCCAACAAACGGAAAGGTTGGGACAACGTCAGTGGGAGGGGGCTGGCAAAGGAAAATAACCAGCTAAATGGAACTGACCCACAGACTGGCACACCTCTGTCAGTCTCTCCCTAAGTGACTTGCCCAGCCATAGAGACAGACGCAAAGCCAACGCAAAGGTACCGCCGATTGCAGGTAATCCAATCTCCACACACACGCTCACACACACACACATACACGCACACTGCTTTCTGCTCTTGCATGACTCTACTGAGCTCAAGCACTCAACAGCCAGCATAAACATAGCGGGGGGTGGGGGGGCAGCAGGAATGCAGAAAGGCCAAGCTGTAAACAACACGTAACGCTCTCAGATTTTCACAGATCGCACTGCCAGATTGCGGCGGGTTGCTAGGCAGGAGGTCCCCGAGTGGCAAAGCTAAGAATTGTCACCCCACTTCAGCAACAGGGATGGATAGGAGATCAGCTGGCAGCAGCATAGGGGCAGTTACGCCAGCTCTTGCACTTGTGATGTATTGCAAAGAGAAAGCGAGTGATGGATGCGTTTTATTTTAAGCTTTGGGGGATGGGGAGTCATTGTGCCACCCCCCCCCTTCTCTCTCTCCCAAGGTCAGTGTGTTGACCTGAGTATGCAACTTTAAGCTGCAGTGACCCTGAGTTAAGCTATGCAGGACACCATGTCCTGACTGCCACCATTCTGAACTCTACTTCCTGTATGTTGTTGTTTATGCTGAATGGCTGAAGGAGCTTTGGCTCTGGTTAACTTATGGTACAAGGGTAGCATATTGTCCTTGTTGTGGAGGTGTTAAGGATAGGTGTGGGCTGTGGAGTTTTTGCACTAATTGTGTCAAGTGTGAGAAATGTATGTCGCTTTGTCTGCAACAAGGTGAGGCTTGTTCCCAGCTATGGGAGGGGCCTTAAGGTAGAGATTTAGTTGCACCAGTCAGCACTGACTAAGTCAACAACTAGCTTCGGAAAAATGGAAAGAAAGTCTAGTAAGATGCAGAGTACATGCAGTTTGAATCTGCTGTAGCAGTGTGTTCTGGCCAGGTCCACCATATTTTCATACTGAGAGTCTGGCGTTGTGTTTATGTGGAACAGTGCTTGGAGACGGTCCCTAGCCACAGTAATGCCAGGGGCATAGCTTTGCGGCTGTCGTCTCGGTGCCGCACCTGTGCCATTAGTCGGTACACAAAGCACCTTACAAAAGGCAGTGCTCAAGACCACAGCAGGCAGAACAAAGGCTTGTTTCACAAGTAGTAACTCAATTTTACTCAACTCAGTTACGGTATGTAATATTTTGGTAACTGCAGAATGCAGAAATACTTCAACAATGGATTCATGCATTCCAGGCAGAAAGCCCACATTTCTGTTTGTTTTTTGATGTGTGTGCTCGCAACCTCTGTTTAATAGTTTAATAAGAGAGGCTTAGAGGTCAATGGACCCTGTCGTGGGCTGTCATATCATTTATTCTGTGAATGTGTGCCGTACATGTTTTGATTTTTCAGTTCTCAGAGTTGTGGAGTCAAACCTGGGTTACCGTGTCAGTACGTGAAGCACAAGCAGGACAACGAGCTTTGTCTGGAGAACTCCCTTGGTAGAATAGACCACAGACTGTAACCTTTAACTTTTTGTGCCTCAGAGCCTCACAGAGGGAATACCCTTCTCTCTCTCTCTCTCTCTCTCTCTCTCATGCACACACACACACACACACACACACACAGTCGGACAGTATTTCAGCGTTTGGGTTTGGGGGGGCTGTTGTTGTCGCTGGCCCGGTTTCACGGCCAGCTGTGACATACTGGTGGGGATTTGTGTCCCCTGCCGCTGCCATGACGCGTCTGCATCCCTTAAAATAGAGAAGCGAGAAGGCTACTCAAGACAGGCGAGCAGCACTCGCCGAGCTCAGAGATAACGCGGAGACGATAGATGCCACATCATTGCGCCACTGCATCCTATACCCAAGCCAGACCCTAAAGAGGAAGCCAGGGCAAACAAACTTACAGAAACAGAGACAGAAAAAGAGAGACACACACACACACACACACACACACACACACACAGACACAGACGGAAACATGGCTCTCGTTGCTGTGGAAGGTAAGAGAGAAATGAGAAAGTATGTGTATGTACGTGTTTTGGATTTTGTGGGACAAAGGCACTTCTTGAGCACTGTTGCTTATTGTGACAGGGGTCGGGCGGTTTGGTAAAGTCCGTTGAAAGCTGTTGAAACTGTCCCGAGGGATCATGGGGGTCCTGAATGGTTTTGTGACATGATGAACGCTGAGGTCATTGTGGCCCATTGACTATAGGCCATAAGGTTAGAAATACCTCCCATTCACATGCAATGATGAGTTTGCTCACTGAAAACAGCCACAATGACAGGGGATGAGTAGACACTTTTTAAACTTAGCCATTATGTTAATCCAAGGAAGAAAAGTACAGTTCTCACAGATCATGTCCTGTCACTCTGCTTATTGTATTTATCATCATGCTGTTGAGCGGTTTATAACGTACAATATATGCTGTTGTAAATTGTTTAACTGTATGTGGGTCAAACTGCTGTCTGTCCATATCGAGGGCTGGTGGGCACAGCTGTTCTGGAAACAGCGCACCATGTCCTGCGTTGGCCTGTGAGGTATGTAGGCTTCCTAGAAGGGCCGGCTCAGAATCGAACTGGAAACTTCTTATTGTGGAGGCCAATCACCCACCACCAAACACCCCCTTCCCCACCCAGCCTGTCGCCCTCATTCTAACGTTAGACCCCCGACTCATATCCTCGCCTGAGGGTGCCAGGACTGTTGACAGCGTATCAAAGAGTTAGGTTACATGTCAACAGCGGTACAAGTCAATAGAGAGGCATCTACATGTCGTGTCACCCAGTCCAACCATCGTGTCCCCTCATATTTAGACACACACACACACAGAGGCAGAATAGCAGCACGTCCTGGTCTATGGAAGCCAGCCAGCTGACCCAGTATTTATCCAGACGCATGAGCAGCAGCAGCATGCAGAGTACAAGCATTAGCCTGTGTGCTCAGCTGTGCTCATAGCCTGTCTATGAGTCTAGTCTAGTCAGAGCAGATACACAGCAGTGGCTCAAGTCACAGGAGTACAGAGACAGCTGCTGCACTTTGTGAAAACATGCTGATGGAGGTTGAATGAGGGCAAAGACAAGGAAGCTGTTGAGCAGAAGGACTTGAGATCAAGCAGAAAATTGCAAATTACTTGAGTAGAAAATTGCAACACTGGTAGATCTGCCAGTTGAAATAGGTTGCACCAGACCTGTTTACATTTGGAGAATCCGTTAAACAGGCATTGCAAACGAATAATAATAAAAAAAAAAATTATAAATGCTTTGATTTGTCTATTTATAGAGTTTTGTGTATTTACTAAAGTACTTGTACTTGAATTGCAGACACTGGTCAAAAGTTGAAGTTGTGAGAAAAACAAAAGCACCCGACTGCGTTTCTGGTAAACAGCTGTCAGCTTGACTCTGCCAACTTCCCAAAAAAGCACAGGCTAGTCCCATACATAATACCACAGCTATAGCAGTTTTGCAAACACTTTATCCCTATCTTACATAGAGCCTCTTGCACTTCTACTGGTACTGTGTACTGGTACTAGTGTACTGTGTACTGGTACTAAGTACTGAGCCCAAGTACTGTGCTTACTGTTAAACAAGCCTTTGGTACTTCAGTGTGTGCCGCTTCTCCGTTATTCAGTATGTATTACATAGAACTTAACCAAATATCTTATAAATGAATGTTATAGCAAAAAATTACAATGGCTGTTGTACCTTTGTGCCTGATGTTACAAAGGATTCATATAGGTTAGACAAACTATAAATATTGATGTTTCTAAAGATCTGTTCTAGATCTGTTTACTTGTTCGAACAACATTGCCCAGTTCCCAGCTATACTTAAATATGCAGGGTGTGCATTTGTGTGCATGTATGCATTTTGCATGGCCTCTTCCAGCTGTTGGTCTAGTCTGCAGCACATGTAGACAATCAGATGTCGATGTGAGGTCAAAGGTGAAATGCTGTCTGTCAGAAAAGCAGGACCCTTGTTGACTAGCTCTTAGAGTGGTTGCTTGGTCAACCATGGCAGCAGCTGTTAGCTCCAGGGGTGGGGATGATGTTATGTTGAGTTTGGTGTGTGTGTTGGGGGGGTGAATGGAGAGCAGAAACCTGAGTTGAGGAAATGTTGAGCTGTAGACATGTTAACCACCATGACTTAAGCTGTGCTTATTTTAAACAGCTCCTATTCCCTGCCAGTTCTGCGAACACGCGCTTTAACCACCTTTAAAATAATGTTTTTATTTCCTGCTGCGCTCCTTTTTATTTCCTGCTCCTCCGGTGTGAATGGAGAGCAGAAATCTGAGTTGAGGGAATGTTAAGCTGCAGACACGTTAACTGCCATGACTTAAGCCGCGTCTTTAAACCACCTTTAAGATAAAGTTTTTACTTCCTGCTCCGCCACCACAGGGCATCACTATGTGACACTGTTTATGGCCCCATGAGAGGAGAGGCACACCGTATCAGCATCTCCTATGACAAAAATACTGTGATAGCAACTCCGATCTTGCGATCAGCTTAGCAGTATCAATTCCATCTGTTAGCCGAACACTAAATTTAGCCTTCTGTAAAGAGTACCAGGGCAGACCCACATCAAGCCATCCAACTAGGTTACATGTGTGGTTGTGGGGAGGCGATCTAATTAACCCATCATCTGGGACCAATTAAGTTGCCCTGAATTATATAAGATCTGTTCGGCCAACCCTGGCTGTTATTGTTTTGGTGAGTATTGTGTGCAGGTGTGTCTCACACGAACTCATTTGACCATCAGCTAGAGAGGTCATCACTTCCTTTGGTAGGCTTTGAAAGGAAACGTTTAAATGAGGTTGTTATTTAATGTTTTTATCACTGTTAATGATCCCATTCAGCTATGAAACTAACAAATAGTTACAAAAGTTCTCTACGTAACAAGTGTGTAATAGAAGTTGATGGATTATCAGCACATTGCACTGGCAGAATTATAAAGCGGCCTGGAAAACACAAGCTAAGCTGATTGGTATCAGTGATTTCCAAGAGGCTGTTTGGCTCATTAGCAGCCTCCTGACCTAAAATACTGTATGTCCACCTGTGTGTGTGTGTGGTGTGTGTGTGTGTGTGTGTGGTGTGTGTGTGTGTGTGTGTGTGTGTGTGTGTGTTGTATTTAGCCTGTGTGCTATATGTGACTGTGTGCCCATTCCTCATCAGAACACCTTAGCTGTACTGACCTCATCCATCCCCTTAACCCCCCCTCCTCTCTTCCTCTCTTTCCACCCTACCCCCCTCCCTCACTGCAGAGATGCCTCGTCAGTTCCCAAAAATCGCTCTGAGCGAGGTCGATGAGCAGGTGCGCCTGATAGCCGAACGGGTGTACGCGTCAGCGCTGAAGGAAGAGGACATCAAGGATGCGCTGTCCATGTTCACCGTTCCTGAGGACTGTCCCATTGGACTGAACCAGGCCAAGGAGCACGAGCTGCTCAAGGAGATGGCTGAGCAGCACTCCGAGCAGACTGCCAAGAGGTCAGTCAGGGCACGGGGGGTTCCGGTAGTTCAGAGGGCCGTTCAGGCAGGAGGAGGTTGGACAGCAGGGTGGTGGGGGGAACAAGGTGTTTGTTACAGAGTTGAAAGCCCTCATTTCTGCTTGTATATGCTAGGAATTCCTGGAAAAATTGCATCAGTTACTTCTTTTAAAAGAGAAATATCTCCTTTGGCTGTCTTTAGCAAAATTCACATTTGGCAGACAGAGGTGAAAGTCCAAGGTGAGCTGTGAGAACTAGAAACTGCCCCCATCAGACCACAACTTATGTGAGCTCACACAAACATTCGCTGTGAAGTCAAAGCAAACAGACAAAGGCCTGCTTGCGAACATCTACAAACATCTGTGTTTGCTAATCTGAACACAGGAGAGCCAGATTAAAGGAGATGACACTGCTCCTTTAATGACATTTTAGGTCAGCAGGGTGTTTGCTAAGTGCATTTCGGGGTGTGCGTTGGAGGGTTAGGGGCTAATAGGTTTGGGAGATCTGCCAGGAGAGTCCCAGGTTAAATGAGGTGGCCCAGAAAGTGCCACTGTAGACTCTAGCGGCGATGCCAACGCTGAGGCAGGCAGAGTGAGACAGCAAGGTTTTGATTTCATGATGAAACTATTTAGTCAGTACATCTAGCAGGCGTTTTAACAGGTGCTGTTAAACTAAAGTGACAGGAGTCCTGACCAAAACCATTCTGATGGTGTCTGTAGGGCTACAACCAGAAGAGTGTGACTTAATTTTTACAAATCAACAACTAGCTATTTCACTACATGTCTTACACTTAGTAATGATATGTATGTGAACTAGACATTGTCATCGCTTAAAATTCAATCAAATCTTCAAATCAAATCACCAGTCAAATCTTTTCACAGACTTATTATTTGCAAACAATTGTACAAGAGTTTATCCTGTTTGTGTCTTGTCCTGGGTCACTGAATGGAGCAGGTTTGCATTACTGACCTCTTGGTGCCATTTCCACAGGAAGAAGAATTTAAAACTGAGGCGCTCCCAGTCAGTGTCCCAGCAGTTCCCCCTTGTATGCACAGATTGGGCATTGTCAGTCGTCTCCCCCCTTCTGTCCCCAACCGGCACCACCCCTCCGGAGCGCAAAAATGTCCAGAGTTCCAGAGGGTTACCATCAGCGGCGACTACTGTGCAGGGGTGAGAAGTCTTACATGCATGTGATGTGAAGTCTCACGTGTTAATAATACCAATGAAGAATCATGCATACTAGTAGAAGTTCCAAATGCAGTTACATATGGAAAGGTCTAAAGGCTTTGTGCTTTTTGGGGGATGACTTTCCCGTGCTCTCTCCCTCTGCTCCAGGTCACAGTGGAGGACTACGAGCAAGCAGCCAAGGCCCTGCTCAAGGCCTTGTTCATCCGTGAGAAGTACTCCAGGCTAGCGTACCATCGCTTCCCTCGCACCGCGGCCCGCTTCCTTCGCACCGCAAGTGACGAGAAGTGGAGCGAGGAGGAGGAAGTCCTGCCAGGTTTGGATTCCTCCAACATACCCCAAACTCTCAGACGTTAGGTCACCAGAAGGTCTGCCAGATTCCGTCCAAGATCTCCGGAATGGAATCATGTTTTGTTTTGTTTTTTTCCACCCTTCTGGACATAGTTCTGACTGAGCTTGTTATTGCAGACATGTTGATGTTTGTGAGACATCAGCTAAACATTTCATTATGCTTTGGATTTTGTCAAAATAATCAGTTGTCAGTGCTTGTTTGTCAGCAATGCATTGCCTGTCCTAAGGCATGACTCAGTCACGGGAGAAGAACACTAGCACAGGAAGAATGCTGGTCTTGATTTCATACTTGTACATGATTGACAGCCCACAGCCACGCAACTGTGAATACAGCACACCAACATTCATTATGTCATGATTAAGAAGCACGGCCCCTTGTGTAACATCACAATAACATCACGGTTTTGTTTAGATAGAGAGACATTGGTGATTTCAAAAATATGTCAGTGAGAAAGTTCATGTGCATAAAAATAGTTTTACAGTTTACCATTCATCATCATTAGGTTTATTGCCAGGTAGGTTTCCTCATGCAGGAAACTTGGGATGGGTGTATGTTGCAAGCAAGTTCAACATGGAAAGGTTTTACATGGAAAAGTTTAACATGGAAAAGAGATGATTAAGAACAGTGTCATAATGGTCTGAAGGTTAAGGGTTCAGAGTGTAACCATGAGTTTCTCATCCCAGGTAGATGTACTTAAGTTTAGTCATTTGCTCATCTCACTGGTAGCATGGGTGTCCCATCAAATGAATGGGCTCATTGCCCAATGAGATCCAGGCTGAAGTCTGGCCCAGTGTCATTGCCTGAACCCACTCCCATTTCATTCTTTGACTTATTTCTGTTGTCTCCTCACTGCTCTGATGAAATAACGGTGGAAAAGGCTTCAGTTTTGAAGTTAAACTTGAAATTATAAATGAATAATAAAAAACTTGTGTTGTTTGTTTGTAAATCCACAGTTTTTCCTTTTGTGTTACCACCACAGACATCTGCCCCTGCCCTGGTGAGGGGGAGGACCCATACAGCATGGAGGACATCCCTCAGGACCTGAACTATAAGCTGAAGATGAAGGATGGTATCATCTACGTGTATGACGACGCTGAAGCCCTGAAGCAGGAGCAGCCACGCAGCCTGCCTTACCCCGACCTGGAGACCTTCGCCATTGATTTGAGCCACGTACTCGCCATGATCGCCGACGGGCCCACGTGAGTCATTGTGCAGTGCAACCCCATCTGCTGTGTTGCCACTGCTTATGATGTCATACAATAAGTTCAGTGGTCTATCTCTATCAAAGATTCTAGAGCGGAATCTTTGATCCCTATTGTGGCTGAAGCCCTGTGTCACACTTAAGCCTTAAACCATGAACCCTCGAACATTTACCTTGTATATATCAACTTCATAGTTAGCTGATTTTTGCCGGTGACTTCTTTGAGGTTTCAGGCCATAACACTAGGGAGGACATTTGATTCAGATATAATATTCTACATCAAACACAACCATGACAGTCATGCAGACAGAGTATGAAGGGCTTTGTAAGCCATCCCCATGCTTCCTGTTTCCATTACTCTCCCCTTTAGATTAAAAATATGAAGTATTCATAAATGATGTGTGCTCCATAAATCCCACACAGCAGCCTTTAAAATGCTAAACTAGTAAAGGAAAAGTTAGGCATGAATAGGCAGGGGAAGCAGGAAAATCCAACCACCTGTGGAAGCAGAAAGACTCATCTCTGACAGTTGGCAAATCTCAAGGGGACTTTGGCCCTGATATGGCGCGTAGTCAGTGGAATGGTGAGTCAGGGTTCTGAACGCATCCGGCATGCTCCCTAGACGCTGATTTATGTCTGCCATATGCTCTAGCTGCAGGTTTTTATAAATATGTGGGTTTTTTCTTTTTTTTTTGGTCACGGCAGCTTGTTAACAGGACTGGGCATATGGTTCAATAAATCAGACAGGCCTCTGTTGGGCTTCAGTGCACCGCAGATGGTCCGCATCAAGAGTCACATTTTTAAACAAGAGCTGTAGATCAAGAAAGTCTAAAGCGTGTCTGAGATGACTCCTAGGGTCTTATGAGAGTTTCCTCGCTGATTGATTGATAGCACACACCTGAATTAATATAAAGAGATTTTATGTGCTGCAGTACAATAGATGGTATGTAGTGCAGAATTAATGAAAGTTCTTTTGTGAAAACCAATTAGGTATACAGATGCTCTGTAAGAATGGGATTATATTTGCCAGATTATCATACAAATATTAAATTGAATTAGATATATTTTTGCATTGATTACTCCTGGCACTTGGCATGGCTGAATTACAGCCGTGGGTATAATAATCTTTACCAACCCCACTCCCTTATTTGGTACCTTCGCTTATGTCTATTGAATACTCTAGAATAACACAGAATACCCCTTTAATGTTCACACAGGAAGACCTACTGCCACAGACGACTAAACTTCTTGGCATCCAAGTTCTACCTCCATGAAATGCTGAACGAGATGGCGGAACTGAAAGAATTGAAGAGCGTTCCGCACCGAGATTTCTACAACGTCCGAAAGGTAATCTCGAAACTATTTCACTAACTCTAAATAATCTGGACAACAACTGAAATTAACCATCACCAAGTAATTTTGTGTTCTGAATTCTTTTCCCATGGTACGTGTGTGTGTGTGGACATGCAGGTGGACACCCACATCCATGCAGCTGCCTGCATGAACCAGAAGCACCTGCTGCAGTTCATTCAGACCACCTGTAAGACTGAAGCAGACCGTGTCGTCCTGGAGAAGAACGGCCAGAAGATCACCCTCAAGCAGATGTTTGAGAAGCTAGCTATGGACCCCTATGACCTCACTGTGGACTCTCTGGACGTGCATGCGGTGAGATCCCACACTAGCATTTATTATCGTTTGTAGTGCTGTGTACATTCCTTTGAATTGTATCATGATGTCGAGTCTGCAGTCCATCATTTAACTGAATAAACTTTGTTGACAATTCAACTGTGGGGTCTAGATTTCCTAATCATAACACAGTAGAGCAAGAACAAGATAAATTCTTTGAGAGTTTTAAAAACAAAATAGTAAACTGCTACTTAGAAATCGCACCTCTGTGAGTGTGGCCTGGCCACTAAACTGTGGTCAGTTCCTGCTTGATTTTGTGATATTTTTGAGTAGCACCACTGTATGTGTGTACAGGTTGCAAGTGATGTAAGTGATGTCTGCCATTTGAAATTACATATTTGTGTCAAACCTTTTCAGTAGTATAAACTAACTTGTAGAGTGACTTGTGTTTCCTCTCTACTTCTCCAGGGAAGACAAACTTTCCACAGATTTGACAAATTCAACTCCAAGTACAACCCCGTAGGAGCCAGTGAGCTTAGGGAAATCTACCTGAAAACGGACAACTACATTGAAGGAGAATACTTTGCACGAATCATTAAGGTAAGTCTTGTCATTGCCCATTATGATGGGCTTTATTTCCCGCCATGTATCTTTCATCGCCATGACAACCTGAACATAGGAAAGGACATAGGGTGAGAGAAATTATGCCAGTCAGACAGGTAGACACATTAGCCATAATTATTTTCAAGTAATGTATGACTGTATGCTTACATAGACTGAACAGTTATGCTACAGTGTCATTCAAATTTAGATTTGGTTACAGTAATTCCCCGAATATAAGCCGCACCATGTATAAACCACAGGTCAAACCTCTGGTCAACAAAACCATGTATTGACCTCACCCTTGTGTTAACCTCACCCATGTGTTAACCTCAGTTTACTAAACATCACCTATTGAATCACAATGATCAGATCAAATAGAATGATGAAAAGAAATGCAATCTTGTGTATAGCCCTAACCCATGTTTAAACCTCATAGATGAAGACATTTTACAAAATCAATGTATTAACCTCAGTTAATAATTGGGAGATTATGGTAATTTCTGCAGTTCCTTTATGAAATGCAAGCACTAAAAGACAGTTTATCATTGACATACAGGGTAGTGGAAAATCTCTGAGTGAGTGGTAACTCGCCTATGCAAACATAGTTATTTTTATACAGTTAAACAAATGAGAAGGCTGTATCATCCCTGGCTACCTCCCTGAGTGCCATGGGTTTGCATATTGCTGGTAAACACTGTGATGACTCCCTCTAACACTCTTTGTCTTTCTCATTTCTCTTTGTTTCTTTTGCTTTCTCTTTCTTTCTCCCTCTCTTTCTTTCTTTCTTTCTTTCCTTCCTTTGCTTCCTCTTTCTATCTTCTTTCTTTCTTTCTCTTTTTCTGTCTGTCTCTATGCTGTTACCAGGAGGTATCTCATGAGCTAGAGGAGAGTAAGTACCAGTACGCTGAGCCCCGCCTCTCCATCTATGGCCGCTCCCCTGATGAGTGGGTGAGTCTGGCCAAGTGGTTCATCCAGCATAAGGTCCACTCCCCCAACATGCGCTGGATCATTCAGGTGCCCAGGATCTAGTAAGTGTGGCAGATGTGTTGGATGGGACACAAACTCACACACACACTCACACACGCAAACACACACACACGCACACACATGCTGTACACATGCTGTACACATGCGTGTCTATTGGAAGGTCTTTTGTTGACATTGTAGTCTTGACGTCATAAGTGATTGATAACATGTTTAGTCTATGCAATTAAATATTTATAAATAATAAATCATTTCTAACACTGAACATAATTAATGAATATTGGTGTGTCAGCACCTCAACGATAGTACATGTCACATAATTTAATTGCTTTTTGGTTAAAAGTAGCCATTAAATGCAGTCTGCAATCATTTTTTTCCTTTCCAGTGATATTTTTAGATCAAGGAAATTGGTTTCCAACTTTGCAAAGATGCTGGAAAACATCTTCCTGCCCCTCTTTGAAGCCACTGTCAATCCACAGCAGCACAAGGAGCTGCATGTATTCCTGAAATATGTGAGTTGACCAAGTTGCTTGTAGTTTGTGGTAATGTGGGTCTGTTCCCAGGAGAGCAGCAGAACATTATGTCACTTCCCCATGCCAGACAGAGTTCTGATTCAGAACAGAATTCTCACGCTTGGTTCTGTTTCAGATAGCCAAAAGAAAATATTTGCATAACGTTTTTCCCACACCAGTAAGGCCATATAAAAAGTGTCTTGTTTTTAAAGTGCATTTATGTGAGCGTGTTTTGGATATGTTTGTATGTAAAATTATTTAGTTTTTCGTGCTTCAACATGAGGAAGAGGCCTTCTTCTAACAGATGAGTCTTATTGCTACTCCCTAGTGATGAAATGAAGAGCACTACTCTGTTTGAAGATGAAAAACATTTGCATGCTGCTTCACCGCAAACACTTTCAGACAGCCGCTTTTATGTCTATGGCAAGACTGTCTGTGCCAAAACATGCATTTTATTAGATTAATGGATTTAACAGATGGCAGCAGTCTGTCAACAATACCCCACGTGTGAGGACCTTTTTGAAATACAAAGCCACAATTTTTGTTGGCACAACTTTGAAACCCACTTCCTTCCAATAACTGTATATTACATGAACCTTTGAATGTCCACACCTACACTGGCAGTGACAGGGGCAGTGAAGTGCAAAGTAAATCCCGTTGCAACACAAAGATCAAGTTTAATATGTGTGTTGCAAGCCCAGTCTAACATAGCCACATGTTGAAATCCTATACCTCTGAGCCTGTTGCAAAGCATTAGACAAATTTCTCTCTAGAACTCTCTCGAAGTACACGTTGAGACCAACAAACATATTGGGTAGCGTTTGAAATTTCCTGCATGTGCCCTGCAGGTAACTGGCTTTGACAGTGTGGATGACGAGTCAAAGCACAGTGATCACATGTTCTCTTACAAAAGCCCCAAACCTGAAGAGTGGACTACAGATGATAACCCACCCTACAGTTACTACCTCTTCCACATGTACGCCAACATCATGGTGCTCAACAACCTCCGCAAGTAAGTATCACACACAGGGACTGTTCCTGTAGTACTACTGCCTTATAAGCCCCATACTAACCAAAGCATATCAAGATCATAATTCATATACAACTAGCTTACTTACTATGACTAAGCAGTAATTAGGAGTTTATATTGGAGAAATTCTTGGTTAATGGTTTACTATGGGTAAAATAAGCTTATGCAGAATATAGTATTAATAAGTGACTTGTAATGACTAACAAATGGCTAGTATGTTACTAATTTGCATGTTAATAAACTGCTAGTTAATGGTGAATATGTGCACTCTAATCTAAAGTGTTCCAACTAGAACACTTATATTCTGTGGGATCATGATGAAAGTCACCAAGTCCAAATGCTTCTTCTTAGCAGATAATGAGTGATTATTAATTTAGCCTCATTCCGATGCTGTTTAATCACCTGATGAAGACTTTGTTATGTAGTTTAACCTTCATTCAGTTGTGGTTCACTCCTGGTTCGAATGGCTTCCTCTAGATCTCTTAGATGGTCAGAAGAATAGTTGTGTGTGGATCTCTGAGAGTTGTGTGTTTTGTGTTTGGCATTGTTGTGTAGGGAGCGTGGGCTGAGCACCTTCCAGTTCAGGCCCCACTGTGGCGAGGCCGGTTCCATCACACACCTGGTGTCTGCCTTCCTCACTGCCGACAACATCTCCCATGGACTCAACCTCAAGAAGGTGAGGCTTCATTGTCAGTCTCACACCATAGGGCTTCTGAGGATGATCCATGAGATCGAGGAGATCCTAGAAACATTGACCAGGTCTCAGAAACATATGCTTTAGAGCCTGCACAGTGTGTATGTCCTCTTTCTTTTGATTGAGTGATTTATCAATCGATTGATTGATTGATTTTATTTGTCCAACTAAATTTTAAAAAAAGACAGAATACAACTCCACAGAGCACACCATCCATCAAAACAGAGAAGTCAGTATAACACAGAAAAAGCCCTGAGGATTATTTCCAATGCAGACCCTTAGAGGAGAGGAAAGGATAGTTTGCCCCATGGTTTCAGTGTCTTGCATCTGAGAATTTTTTTTTTCAGGATATGTATTTTTCATTAGTTATTATCAGCTGGACATTAAAAGAAGGTGTCAAAGTGGCTTTGAGCTATTATTTGTCAGATCTAGTACAGTTGATGGTCATGATGGTATAGAAGGTGAGGAAGGGAAATGCATGGGGGAAGACAATACAAATATGTCCATAACATCACACACACACACACACACACACACACACGCCATTAGGTGGACTGGTGTTTAGACTCTCATCAAAATCACACACACACAATACAAATATGTCCATAAAATGAACAAGACCTTCCTTGAAGTTTTCGTGCTTTCACTCTGGCCTTTATAGCACTCTAAAACAGATGTCCATTGAAGGAATAACTAACACGCAGGGTTTGTATTGAGAATAATTCTTCCCCATCAGCTTTCATTCATGTGTCCTCTCCCCCTCATCCCATTCCACACACTCCCCCATCACCCACTCTCCGGAAGGAGGGCGTGTACAATAGATTGGGGTGTGTGAGAAGGAAGTCATTGCGTAATCTGTGTGTGTGTGTGTGTGTGTGTGTGTGTGTGTGTGTGTGTGTGTGTGTGTGTGTGCACACAGTTCTTGTGAAACATTCCAGAACCCTGGCCAGAATGCTATTCTAACAACAGAGCACATGAACCTTATGAACTTCTATTGTTCAAATTCATGCAGTCCACCCGCATCATGCAAAGCTAAAGCACTCTTCTGGTCAAGTACTACAGATATAACCAAACTTTTATATAGGCCACCATAAAGTGGGTAGGGGTGTGTGCTATGCTCTAGTCTGTTTGGGATATGTGCTATATTCTAATGTAATCTAAGCACATATACTATATGTCTTTGTTCTCCCAGAGTCCTGTGCTCCAGTACCTGTACTACCTGGCACAGGTGCCCATCGCCATGTCACCCCTGAGCAACAACAGCCTGTTCCTGGAGTACTCCAAGAACCCACTCCGAGAGTTTCTGCACAAAGGTCTGTGTGTGTCCTTATCCACTGACGACCCCATGCAGTTCCACTACACCAAGGTGAGTCCTCCCACAGCTGGCCTTTTACTCATCTGCCATCACAGACATATTCATTAACATTTAACACTCTGTTAATGTGCCCTCAGTCTTTGTTGCTCTTTGGGGAATACTAACTTCCACCTTAATCTTGGTGATTGTACCATTGCACCCAATGATATACATAGCCCAGCTATCAAGATTGTGATGAAAGATAGCAATGATGCTTTCATGAAACTCACCCCTGGATATGTCACCATAATGTGTCCAGCTTCAGTTGTATTGGAGCCTGATCTGACTGTGATGTAAGAGCTTTGCGTCTGAGCTGTTTGTGGGTTTACAGGAAGCCCTAATGGAGGAGTATGCCATTGCTGCTCAGTTGTGGAAACTCAGCACCTGTGATGTGTGTGAGATTGCCAGGAACAGTGTACTGCAGAGTGGCCTCTCTCACCAGGTGAGCGAACACACACACTCACACATATAACATACAGTCTTCATTTTTTTTTGCTTTTTTCCCTTTTCTTTCAGATATTCTTTAAATCCGATAACATAGTCTACTGCAACACCTTAAACGTGCTTTAATTATGTAGATGTGTTGAAAAGAAAACTTCAGATTTCACTTTTAATTCCACTTTCTTCTTACCCTTTGAGTGTTAATATGTGTTGTCTAGCCTGGTGGAAAAGACTTTCACTTTGTTACACTTTCTGGACACTCTCAATAGGCATATGTTTACCTCACCACCACCTCTATCTGTCCGTACAGGAGAAGAAGCACTTCCTGGGAGAGGACTACCTGGAGGATGGCCCTGACGGCAACGACATCAGGCGGACCAATGTGGCGCAGATCCGCATGGCCTACCGGCATGAGACACTGTGCAACGAGCTCAGCTTCCTGGTGGAGGCCGTCAAAGCAGAGGAGCAGGCAGGAGCACATTGAGAAACTCCACCACCTGATGGGTTGGTAGGAAGGTAGGGATTCAGAGGTGTCTCTATGGCTGTAGAACCATGACCAACCCATGACCTTCATTACTCACCTGACCATTGCCATTGACATGCAAATAAGGCTGCCTTCATGCCCATAATCGTAAAAGGCAGGAAACCAGTAATGTGCACCGGTGCACCCAACAAGAGATGGTTAGATTACTATACACCGTCATGTTCTCTAACAGGAAGCTGCTGTTGGTCATCTGATATGACAGTGTTTTCAGGAAAAAGGTGTAAAAGATACCACATACAATGTCTTTTTTTGCAACAGAAATGTTTGAGATTGCAGTTTTTCTTTTTTATATTTTATGTGTTTTTATTACTTGAGCTATCTGAATAGATTGTTATCATTTTTCTATTGCTGTGATATTTTAGTATAACAAAACATCTTTATTTGCACAGGCATGTTGCATGGATAAAAGTATTGTTCAAAGTCAGGAAGTCAAATCAGATAGAGGTGGACATAATCTCTACCTGGATGAACCTGTTGGCCAACGGGGTGGTGGTAGTGTAGTGGTTAAGGAACCTGGCTAGTGTGTAAGTAGCCTGAAAAGTTGTGGGTTCCCAGCTGCCACCGTTGTGCCCCTAAGCAAGGCGCTTAACCCTAAGTTGCTCTTGGGGAGACTGGCCCTGAACAACTGACCGTTGACAAAAATGTAAGTCGCTTTGGATAAAAACGTCTGCTAAATGCATAAATGTAATGAAGTGAGACAACGACTGATGTTTAGGTTACCATTTACTCAGGACAGGAAGAGGAGGAGCCTCCCCTCCACAGCAGATTTTCTCCACGTAACCTAGCCCACCTCATCAATCAATAGTTAACAAAAGGGTGGAGGTCACCAGTTTTGCTTTGAACAGCCTCCAAGTACCAATGTTAATTGGGTGCTATTCACACTGAGCACAAAGTGGCTGTCCTCTATTTTGCTCCTTGATAGGAAAAAGAACTGAGTGATTGAGGCCCAACCAAGACAATGTATGTACAGCACTCCACATGCAATGCCTCAAGTCCTCTATTCCACTCTACTGCATCTGATTCAGCTTTCTCACTGTGCTTTTTCAAATCACTCAGCCCAGATAGGAAGCCCATGATTTCCGTAGGTTTTCTTTCTCTATGAATGTATGTGTATGTGTTTATTGTGTAATTGCTATTGGTATTTGTACTTGCTATTTCTCTTTGTAAAAGAAAAACCTGTTGCTGTTCACCTTTTCTTTTTTTAAATAAAGATTCAGAACATAATTCAGTGTTTAGCAGTCTCTCTTCACTAGGTTTATCAACACACCTGCTTTTTAAAAAAAAAAAAATACAAAACTGACCTGACAATCTTATTTATTATTTCGCAAAGAGAAGATCAATGAAGAGCTGGGAGACAAGCAGCTTCTTTTTCAGTGTGTGTAAAAAGGATAGTATTTTATTTGTGTTAAACAGTGCCACCTACTGGACATTAACAAAATTCTGCAGTTTAGACAGATGTGAAAATGCTTGACACAAAAACCAGCCAAATATTCCCATCTATCCATCAACAGTCTTCACACAATTACACGTTATACTATCTGACCCATGCAGGAGCCTTTTCCACATCTAAAAGGTGTGGTTGGTCAATGACAGTAAGGATGGACCAGATGTCAACTTACACAAATAGGTACACATTTGTTTTAGGGACATAATAGTTTTGGATGACAAAGAATCCCTCTACTCAAGACAATTTCACACTATTTTGTTTCTTGGAATTGCACCCTGAAGTTTGTAATTAATTACAACAATGTTTTAAGCGGGAGAGATTGGGGGAAAGTACAATGTGAAAATACTTTACTATGGTTGTTATGGTTACCATTCATAAGCACATTGATATGGAACGGTGGTTCAAATTTTTCAGATCTACTTCAAAGGTAGCCAATTATAAAAAGTTAATTCCCATAGATATTATATGGTAGCTATATGTAAATCAATGTTAATTCCCACCTCATCAGGCAATCAGAAAAGAGAATCCCTAAGGAAGATAAGATTCTAATAATCATATTAAATAAGTATTCTATTGCTACATACAATACCTACACAAACATATTTCATTAAAAAAATAGTCACAAGAAAACCCAGCTTTCATTCAATTACAGTGTAGACTTACATTGAAACACACCACAGGTTTGCAGTCTTGGAAGAGCTAAGGGGCAAAGGTAAAGAAACTAAACACAAAGCAAGGAGCAATGCCTGAAAGAGCAAACCAATCATGTTGAATTTGCATGGGGATTTTCACTAAGCCTTTAAAAGACAGAGAAGAATGGTTGACCTCTTTGCTAACTCAACACCCTCGATTAAAAAAAATGTAACCAGCAATACACAAAGAAACTGAATAGAGAGCAAAACATTTTGGGTTGTTACGGCAACCCTGATGTCTCAAGTGGCAGAGCAATCACCCAGCAGTAGGACTCAAGGCAGCAACGTAAAAAAAAATAAACAGACTAAGGGTTTGTATGTGATGTCTTGATTTCATGTCACAGTAATCCAAACAGTCTACACAGAACTGTCAAATATCAATCGCACCACAAATATGCCGGGGCCATACAATCAGTGTATGAAAAAAGTGCAAGTTAGTGTCTTTTTGTTTAATTATGAAGTTCTAAATCAAGCTTAACCTCTAAAGTCTGCAGCAAAGCAGGAGATTTTTGACGATGTGTATTTCTCTTGTTTCACAAGTTTCTGGCATACATATATATTTTCTCACATCTTAGAAAAAGGGATACTTGAAGAGCCAAAACAATAGGCCACGATCAAACCAATCAGTGGTTAATGCCTCCAGACCTTCAAAAACTTCATTAAATTAAATAAATCAACCTTCACTCCCAAGAAAAAAAGAAATATATAAAGAATTATATTTTTCTGTGTGGATGACACAGGATGAGGGAGGGAAGGGTGATGATGCTGTTGCTGTTTGTGTGTGTGTGTGTGTGTGTGTGTGTGTGTGTGCGTACGTGTGTGTGTGTGTGTGTGTGTGTGTGTGTGTGGTGAAGAGGTTAAGGCCTATGAGGGTGACCCGCCTCATCAGCCAGGTTCAGAATGTAGCCAGCGATGTCTTCTTCTGTTGGAGCATCCGACATTACCCATGATTCATTCGCAGCCGTCACCTGGATGCGACAGATGGGACAGTTTCTGCTCTGACCACTCCTGTGGAGCAGAGTCAAAGTCAGTTTTACTCAGGTTGGGAACATAGGAATAAGTTTAGACAGTCATGGCAAAAGAACCTAGATGCACTGCTGAAGGCACACCTTTTGAATGGGTGTTTCTCTCCAACAAAACTAAAATACCCTTTACAGACATAAAAAAGGCAAAAAAGGTTACTAAAGATTTTAAAAGCTGTTGAATTGTCAGTTTTTACATTTTTAAAAACTAGTAACTGCATTCAGGTTAAGTGCCTACTGTCCATTACGCCCTGTCTTTTGTTGTCTGTTGTCTGTCTTAAATGCTCTTCTTAAGTGGTAAGTAGGAACTACACTTTGTAGGTCTCTATGTATATGTATATCTATAATGTGTCAGCACTAAATGTAGCCTAAGTGTGCACTAATGTCTAATGTCTGTGTGCACTAATATGTGTAAAATGTCTTTTTATATATGTATGTAGCATCACTTGAATCCATGGTGAAATATGGCTGAAATGACAATAAAACCCACTTGACTTGACTTTGCTTGACTAATGAGGAGACACAGCAAAAAACTTTTCAAGGGCAAACGTGTATATTTCCCCTCTGGTCACAGATTATCCCAAAGCATTCTACATCAACCCACTGTTAATAAGGCTGAACACTGAACACAGTCATGAATTCCAGCTTTCTGAATTAAATCTAAGATTAGCAGAGTGGCACTTCAAGTCTAATGTGTCACATGATATCTATCTTTATGCATGACTTTGTTCCCCAGGCCCACTGTGTCTAAGGTTCAGAATCTGGTCTTCCAACAATTCTATTTTCTATTTTAATATGTATTACTTGTTGACTAGCTATTTACATACACTGTAAATACTGTCTCAACATCACTTGACCTACAATTTGCACTGTTGGCGAGATATGGTATTTTTACTTATGCAGTGACAAGCGTTGAATAAAATCTAATTGATTTATTTATTTACTTCTGACAGATAGAATTTGGCTTTACCATTTATCAATGCACTTCTGGCAGAAACTATGAGCACAGGGCAGGATGAGGTCGGCTCTGCCGTCCATACAGATGCAGCACTCCTCTTCATCGGTTAACTGCTTCACCCTGAAAGCCAGCAGGGAAAAACGAACCTTGTTGATCCGCTCAGAGACCAGGACACAGGTCAAACCCAGATAAAAAACACAGATATGCTGGCCTGGTGAATTGTTTATGCGTAACTGCAAACATCTTCACACATGATTTATAACAAATGAAAACACACTCCTAACAAACACAATCACATCTGTAGGCCAACATAAATTCCTTGTGGAGTAAAAACCTGGGTGTCTCACAGCACTGACTAACTCACACACACAAACACAAATGAAAAAATAAAAACAAAAAGAAACTGAGACCTGTATATCCAGAAAGGGAAACACTGACCAGAAGTAAACAAAAAATAAAGTAAACAAAGGCTAAAGTGCCTGACATAAATTTCAGGATGACCAGGAGTAAATCTCATTTCACTTCTGAGATTCCTGTGTAATGTGGGTTGTAAATATAAAAGTAACAGCACATGTAATGGCAGACTCTATGGCCATGGAGCTAGGAAACAGCATATGTTGGCCTACCTGCCCATCCACATGCTGGCCTGGCAAGAGTCTGTGGAAGGGAGCTGACCCGAGGGGCCCTCGGCACCAACTTCTCCAGAGAAGACCTCCGCGGCCTGGCTTGTGATGTCCTTATAGAGCTGGATGAACTGGTACAAGTTCATGATGCGGGAGGCCTCCACCATGCCGTCCTCTTTGTTGATCTGAGGGGGAAAGCCACAACAAATGAACAACAATGCAAATGGCACTACTAGGTGCTACACATTGGTGGTGGTTAGTGAGGTATCCTTCCTCCCGACAGCAAGACACAGAAATTGACGTAATATGAAACATACTATGTACAAACCACAGAAAAAAAAAAAAAAAAAAAAAACACATGTGTAAACCACACCCATGCATTAACAGCAGTTTATTAAACATCACTTACAGTAAAGCAGAATCAGATCATGATGTAATGAGAAACTAGACTGAGGGACAGAACTGCATTGCCATGTACACCTCCCTCATAGCTGATGATACTTTGCTAAATCAATGTATTAAACTTGGTTAATAGTTGGGAAATTATGGCAAATCAACCCTGGTGATCATCCTGTATCCCTTCATCTTCTGCCCTGTGCTGAGCTGAGGCAGGGATGCTGGTGGTTTGTATGAACTGACCTTTGTGCACACTATTTTCACAGCCACCTTCCACAGGGCCGTGGCATCGGAACCTGGCTGCACTTCAAACAGGAGGTGCTTCTGCTGTCCTGCAGCCAATTTGGCAGTCCTGTGGGAACAGAGATCCAGAAACACACCCTCTCTATCTCTATACTGTGACATGACATCACTTCACACCAAACCGCCAAAAAAGCGAAGTGTCATTTCAAAATGTTCAATGGTGATATTTTAATTAAACTATTATTTGAAATACAGTTCATTTAAGTCTGCATTTAATTCCCCTGACACAGCAAACCTGATGGACCAATCTCATTTTGCTTTCAATGCTTGTGACTTTATTTGTACACTGCTGACAAAACACTGATTATAAAATAAATAATGGACAACTCTGCTGAGCTTGTGACATGTATGTGACAATCAGGGCGGCTGCTTTGGCAATACAATTGCACAGAGCCACACTAATTCCACAAGAATTCAACACATGATGGACCAATGTCATTTTGCGATCAATGCTTGTGACTTTATCTGTACACTGCTGATAAAGCACTGGGATAAAACAAAAAACGGACATCTCTGCTGAGCTTGTGACATGTAGGGCGGCTGCTTTGGCAACACAATTACACAGAGCCACCCTAATTGCACAAGAATTCACCCGATACTGATCTAACAGCATTGAAAAGATCCTCTTACACTTCATTAAGCTCGGCCACCCGACCCAGGAACTCCTCGTAGGTGAGGTAGCCACTTTCGCGCACCAGACCGGCGTGCTTCAGCACCTTCTCAGGCAGTCGGCCACTGCCTGTCCAGTGAACTGCTGGCCCATGGTGGCCACGTGAGGAAAACGTAATCCCAGATAGAATAGGCCTCATTCAGCACTTTCTTTAAGAATAAGAAAAGCAGAGGTTCAGCACATGGTTGTTTAATGATGGCACTGCTGAGCTTCGCCCAAATATACAGATGTGGTTTTAACTGACGTTAGTGACCTGTACAAAGTGAGACTAAACACAACATTGACAGTCAACAAAATAAGGTGCTGCGTGACAAATACTGCACTGTTTTGTAGCATAAGTTATATTCATATACATACTAAGTGATGAATATAAATACTGCATTGTGTTTGTGGACCAATACAGGTGGAGGGTGTCACTGTATTTGCTGAGAGACTGAATGGCTTTGGGGAAACTGTACAAACTGTAATAATCTGCTGGTGTGTGCTTTAATTGACCTCTAATACCACCCTGAAGGAAACAGTTCTACAAGTGGTGATGACCAGGGTGTGAGGAATTTTTATGATTTTTTTGCTCTGAGTAGTAAGGTGTTGGTGTGCATCAAGTAGTGAGTTTAACCACAAGGCCCTAAAATACTGCAGAAAAGTATACTTTTGCAAAGATATATCAGTCTCCATTAGCCGCCCATACCCTACATGAAATTACCTTCTGACATTAAGATAATTATATAACTAAATGCATGGTGCTCACTACCTCAGTAACGTCTACTCTGACGTGTGTCAATTAGAACCGACCTGTCATTATTACAATGAAAGAGTTGGATAGCTTAGGTGTATTTTACCTGCTTCTACATCAAACCTCACCTTACCTCGCATATTATATTTTTAAGCACGTATTAGCTCCAGCTCAGACATGTGACTGTACTGATAATATGACGCTACCACCACACTTTGCTGCTACATGAACGTGGCGTTCACGTTCATACGATACGTTACCTTAGGTTACGTAAGACCACTAGAGCTAACGCACGTTAGCAATTAAACCGACAACCGAGGAAAAATATGCATCAATGAGTATTGCTGTTGCCATTATAATACAAACGACATCTCAGCAGAGATGGTCGCCTTCAGGTCGCAAGATAGTCGCATGGAGACAGCGTAATTAATAACATTAGTGCTTTTACAAGTAGCATTTAGCAAGTAGCATGTTTTGTTCAGGTGCTCTCATAAGTGATACGGTTAAATGCTAGCTTGAAGCAATAAAGCTTTAACCAAGGAATATACATTTGAGTAGTGATGGCTAACTAAGCAGTTTGAGGCAAAGTCTTACTCTTACTTACCGTACATGGGTCATCCTCGAGAGACTCTGAAATAAATGTGTTGGGGTAATGTTTTGGTAAGTTTCAGATTCTGTGAAGCGGTGTTTACTTTTTCAGCTCTACTTCGCCGTTTTAGTCATTCAGCAGATTAACCGATTTTGGTACCGCCACCTACTGTGCAGAGTGGGGAAAGCGCTGTTCTAGCTATTGCCCTGACTGCGCTCATTATCCTATTTTCATTGATTTAACCTACTACCTGCCAGATTCGTTGGATTAGTTTTCACATTTGTATTCATGCGACTCACAAAAATATATTAAACAACACAGATCACTGTCATACATAACATACACATTTATTTCCTCACGCTGACACCCAAATACATAAAATGAAGACATAGCCAAGTCTTTCCTATGCAACATGTGATTCCATTTTAATTCGGGAATGTAAGAACTACATTTATTTTCCTGAGTTTTTTTTTTTACTCTTCAACAACCTAAAGAACTTGACAGACATTGAAGGCCATATCACAGAGACACCACTACTGACAGGTAACTCTCCTGATTGTAGGGATAGAGCCAGGGATAGAGGACATCCCACATTAACTCTCTTCTAACTGTTGCACAACCTTCTGTAACGCATCCACAAGCACTGTGAAAGAACAACAAAGACAATATGTATCAGTGATCCACCAGAGGACATTTGAGTTTTTTGAGCCGCAGCAATTAAGAGTTAATAATGCACTAATTTTTTATCAATTGTATTCATATTTAACCAATAATAAAGTAGCCTACACTTTTATTAAAATGTTTTTAAAATGAACTACAATGGTGCTACATCAGGGTTTGTAGTACACTTGAGTAATATCAGAAGAAAATTGAGAAAAGGTTTCTGTTTTGCTAAATCATTGAAAGTTACACCCATGCAAGACTGTTGTGAAATAATACCTCCAGCTGTTGGTCTCGGGAAGACATCATAAGAACGACAAGTATTAATTAGCTCTGCTAACTGGTGTGGGCAATCTTTGGGTAAGGGCTCCATGGCTTTCTCCACACAAATTTTTTGATAAATCTGCTTCTGGGTGAGACCTATGAGAATATTAATAAAACGGAGCTCATTAATCTACTTCAAGCATAACAGTTAGAATGGACAGTGATAATCTCCATCTAGTTGTCTGTGTAGGTTCTCATTCATCCAGGTTATGGTTCATTAGTGCTAAGTTGTAAGGCAATGACTTCTTTGAAAGACATGTTGTTTTCCCTCTTTATACCTAGCAGTTTTCACAACTTGGATCTTGTGACTTTAACAACACCACTAGAGGTATATTTCCTTGCACTGGTGGGACATAAAACTTAGCACTTATGACCTCCATCATGTTGTACTACTACATACCTTTAAAAGGATCACATCGAGTTGCAATTTCCCACAGCACAATGCCAAAACTATACAGACACACATAACTTTGTTAGTAGTAGAAGATTAACTAATTACTTGTTGCAAAGTATTACTTTACGTTCATTTGTGAGGGTGCTTGATAACATACCTATATATCTCACAGGCTTTATCATAAGTGTGATTGACGCTTTGCAGTTGCTGAGGAGAGCTGTAACCCAAAGTGCTGGGCTTCCCACTTGTAGTTCTCCTCAGTGACGTCTCCGTTTTAGCAAGCTCAAAGCCGCCAAGCTAGACAAACCAGAAAGCACAATTCTAAAGAAACAAGGTGTGTGTGTGTGTGTTTTGGGAATCTGTACTATCCCATGAAAAGTGTAAGAATAAGACACTAATAAATGGCACCTTTAGCACTAAAGCATGTTTCTAGGCCAATATGAGCACAATAGAAATGACCAAGCAGCACCAACTGCTACACAGGAAAACGAAGCAAGTCTACCTTAACATTGTATCCTGCAGAAACCAGAAACTTGTGACTGCTGATGCACCCATGGACTTTAAACTTTTCCTCAGACTGGTGCAATCTGCAGTGAGAGAGTAGCATATGTAAAATAGAGAACTAATAATGACACATATTGTATTATACATTAAGGTAGAGCCAGCGATGCAAAACACTTAATAACACTTTTAATCAGATAGGACAGTAGACATATGACAGGAAATTACTGGCATAGAGAGATGGGAAAGATCAAGAAATGACCACATGCTGGAACTGAGCCCAGGTTTATGGTTTGAACGCCTGGGCCACGACGCCCCCCCCCCCCCCCCCCAAAAAAAATACTTTTCAATACATTCAGTCAATTATGTCCTCACGATCCACTAACTCTCCACTTTCCAAGGCCACTGTAAAAAAACCCGATGCTCCCAATGCTATCCTGGCTCTGAGAACAGGAAGCAAAGCAGGGGGAGCCTACCCCCTAAAAATCTATGGAGTCTGGACGCACTACGTCACTGTTTAAAATGCAGTGTAATTGTGTTGGCTGAAAAAAATGAAACATAAACATAATCACAAACCATTTTTTCAAGCATCGCTGACCGTACCTTTAAAACAGTGTAGAAAAAAGTATATTTACACCTCTACCAGAGGTAGAACATCTAAAGTGATGCTTGTGTAAAAGTGTGCAATGTTTACTTAAAGGACAACGAAAGAAACATGAAAATGCTGGAATACAGTTTCTGTCTGCAAAATTCAAGTTTTTGTCTCTGCCGGTGGGGGAGTAAGCGCAAGCTCGACAGATTGACTTGTTTGGACTACCGGAAGGCAGGGCTGTAAACATTTTGAGTCATACACGACACAACAGTGCTGTGTTGTAAGGGGTCTGCAGATCTCGCAGAACTTTTGGGGGTAAAATCTAGAGCACGTTAAGATGCTAAAAACAGTTTAAAGTCCTGTCCCATAGGTTAGCTGTCAGTGCTTACTCTCCGTTCAAGAAGACTATTAAGGGTTGGGTCAAATTTTTTGTTTGTGTTTTCAGAACTGGCAAGTCAGGATTAGCTTGAGCAATAGAGCTGCATGTTGAAATTGACATTTAAGTTCAGAGTAGTGTGTTGAAACAGATGTATGAGATATGTGTAACAATAAATATGAGTGGAGCAGCCACAGGGACAGTGGGACAGCTATACCTGTAAAGCCCCCTTGCTGCATCATGACACATCCTGGCTTTTGTGTCCCATGACAGTTTGCAGGTACTATTCAGCACTTGTTTCAGTGAGCCTTTTTCACAGTACTCCATGACAATCAGAAAGTTTGGTTCAGGCCCTTTACAGGGAATAAAATGAAACTGATGATAGCACAGATATTCTGAATGATACATGCATCATGGGAATTTTAAAATGTTACTAGAATCCAAGAATGTTCTGTACAGTACATCTGTCCTAGTACGCATTCACTGTGTGTGTGTGTGGTGTGTTTATGTGTCAGGCCACGAACTCACAGGTACATCAAAATGCAACTTCAACACAGCATATGTGTGAAAATGTGACCCACCATCATCTTGGACACAAATTCCAAACATTCTGAGGATGTTTGGAGATTCAAAGCGCCGCATGGTCTCCACCTCTTTATTGAAGATTCTTCTCACCTTACTTCAATGGCATTGGGAACCAAAAATTATAGTCACATTTGTGCAACAATTAATCAATTTCAGAGGTGTCAAAAGTATTCACATTCATTATTCAGGTAGAAGTACAGATACTAGGGTTAAAAAGATTTCTAGAAGTTGAAGTATCAACTCTAGCTTTTTACTCAAGTAAAAGTGTAAAAGTACTGGTTTCAAAACTACTTAAAGTACAAAAGTAAAAGTAATGTAAGGAAAAATAAAATGCTATTTAATAGCCCACAAAAGCTTAGGCCAAGCCACAGAGGTCTATAGTGCGCTACCCCAACCATTTTTCTAAAAGTCATGATGACCATAATGTTAATGTAAAATTTTGGGATGCACTAGGATACCTGTTTCAGTGGCATATATGCCCATTAAAATGAACGTATTTCAATACAATAAAAATATATTAAAGAATCATATGTCTAGGGTACTAGGCTACATACTTCTGTTATGTCCTTGCTGGAGTGTGACTTAATTTGTGTCATGTGCAGATGCAATGGATCACGTACAAATAAACAGGTTGTTTGAATGGCATGTTTATACTTCTCATCCTACCACAATCAAATTCACTCTATCCTGATGGCGCTATTTATCTCCAGGGCTGTCCTAAACGATTAATCTAACAAATATTTTTGCGAATCGTCAACTTATCTAACGACAAATTTCTTTTAGATATTATTTCCCCCTCATTAAATCAATATAACAATAAACCAAAACTAAATTTAAGAAGCAGAACAAGCCTATTCATATTTAGTCATATTTTAATATCCATGGTGAGGTGACTTTTCTTGCAGCGCAAGTAAGGGACGTACAGTATTTATGAAGGATTCTGTCCACATTGCTAGCACTTTGAGCAACAGAAACATTTTATTCTTTATGAACAATTTAGACTCCATGACACTGATCTACTAGCTTGGTAATAAAACCAGACCCTCGTTCTACACTTTCCTTTCGAGGCACTGTAGGGGGAAAAGAAACAAGCCGAGGTCCTAGGACGGCATGGCCAGGCTACTGATCTAGTAGATTATAGCTTACCTGGCGCTCGTGCTCATGGGGTATGTGTATCTCTTGATAGCTACAGTAAACTTGTTGAACTCCCCTTTAAAGACCTCAGAAGTTGGGGTGATCATGAAGGGCTTCTTGAGCACATCGAAGGTCAGCTCCTCCATGCGGATCTCTCTGATATCCTCCAGGTGCATGCTGGGTGCCCTCACTTAACGAAGAAACAAATTATGTGACATTTCACGTTGCGGCAAAGCACTTTCAGTGTAAAATAAGGCCTATAAAAAGCATGCTGAAATCTTGCAAATACCACCAACTGCCAAGCTGTGGCTATCGTGGGATACATCTGATATATCTTCAATTTTTTCTCCAAAAATGTCATGCAACACAATATTATATTATAATACAGAACTCACAGTTGTCTTTCCCAGCTGCTATGCCTAAGAACACAGGAAAGAACTGTTTCCAATACAAGTCACAGTTATGAGGAATGTTTACTATATTTTCGAACTCTCCAACTTACGTGTCTTCAACATGACTTCAATATTCCTCACGCGCATACTCGTCACGTCCAATTTTTCATGGACCGCATCTACGCTTTCCTTTGTTGTTTCTGCCAGTTGGAGCACTATAGGTAAAACGCAGAACCATGAAGCAGACGCAGACGCAGAACCAGAATATTTCAGGAAAAGTTGATTCTCATACATGAAAGTAAGATTTACATTTCTCTAGTTCCTGTCGATCTGTTTCTCCATCCTCCTCGTCCTCTTTTCTCCGCCTGTCCTCCTCGAACACCACATCCAACTTGTCCCTCTGATCCGCAGCCAAGGCGAGCGAGAGGAGCTGAGCAGCATCGTTCAGCCGCTCGTTCAAGATCGCAAACTCATCGCCTAAGTCGCACGCACGAACAATGCGGTCCAGGCAGCTGGCAGAGGCATACTTCTTCACCACATCTTGCGCTGCCTCCAGCGTGAGTTTGAATTCCCGCAGGCCTCTGTCCACAAGCTGTGGCTGACCACCTGGGCCGCGTACTTTAACCGCTTTCACCATTTCTGTTAGCGCCGAAATACGATTTGCCAGTCGCATGGAGCGCTTCTTGTTGGCCTTGACCTCCTCACAGAGGGAGTACAGTTTTTCAGCAATGGACAATATTGGATCCAGCAGGTCCATACCTTCTCTGAAATAGCAGAGAGCAGAAAAGAAAATTCTTTCTTTTTAATTTTGAATGAAGGTTAATGCCTTTAATGAAGTTGAACAACAGATCAATCTAGGCACAAAAAGATGTTTACTGATTTTTAGGTAACCAGATTTAATCTGATTTTTCACACCTACTGGGGACAACACCCTGAGAGAGCTTTTTTAATACTAATGTTTGTGTAATGTCACACAAATTCCATTACTTGGCCTGTTGCCAAAGACCACACTGGTCACAGACGACACTAATAAACACAGCATTTCCCTGCATTTGGGCTGAGGAGAAGAGAATACATTTTAGATCATTTTAGACCAGCCCTCTCTCATCAGGCTGCCAGCAACATGCTAGGGGGGTATACAGATCAAGGGCATTGCCATCTTTGGTCATGTGCCCATAATGGATGGGGCGTTCACCACAAATGAGTCATGTATGAAAATCCACAATACTTAAGTACATGCCACTACAGTGCTGTTGTCTTAGGCTTCTAGTGATATAAGTCAATTATTCATTCATGGAAGAGCTGTGTGATACAACATGACACCACTAAATGTGAATTTTGGCACATTCCATTAACACCTAACAAGTACTTTGGGCAATCACCAACTCAACCTTTTACTCCTTCTCTGAACACCTAGGTTAACTGATTTCAATGCAAATAATTTCACACCGCGAATAATTTCACACTGTTAAGGTATTTCTTAATAAGAGTGTTTAAGAAATTTGAAAATGATTGTTATCTCCAAGGGGAGGGGAAGGGAAGACTGTCACAGACGGTGAAGAAATTTAACATTGCAAAATACAGAGATTAAGTCTTTTTGTTTATGAGTTGGCACTCCGGATTCATCCATTTGAATTGAGACATAGTATTTTCTCAAATGAATTCTACACAATATGAGCAGAGTATTTATACAACTTAATCCTGTATTCTAAGTGAAAAAAAACTCATTTGACAAAGTGAAGCATTCATTGTATCTAAGCCAAGTGAGAGCATTATTTACACTTTAGGGAAGTTCCACAGAATGCTTTCTCTTCTCACTTCTCAATCCATTTGGTCTTAAATAACATAGTTTAGATTAAAAAAAAAAAATCCAACAGTCCATTATGTTGCAGTGTATATAAGCCTACTGACAGAATGTGGGTGTTGTAATATGTGAACATATTTTCCTTTCCTTAAGGCACTGTCTTTTTTAGGCTGTGGCTTTACAATGCACTTTGACTTGCTTTCCAAGAGCTTCCTCTAAAGACAAACAAGTGCTGACAAGTTCCTTTAAAAAGACAGTTCTTTTGGTCCCTAATGTTCTCAAAGTACACTGGGTAAGTCCTGAATTCAGAATGATTCCATAACCAGAAAACATTCATTTGATGCAAGCAAAAGAGTGAAGCTAAGTCTCACTCTCTTACGTATGTATTTATCCTTCTCCATTTCATTTCATTGTGTGAGAAAAAAATTAAAAGATCAAAGCACAAAAACAGAGACAAAAACCAACACATTCAGATTTAAAATGGTCACCATACATGAATATAGGAAGTTTCAATGAATTGTTTTTTTACCGTGATAGTGAGTCTGCCCGCGACTGCCAAAGGTTTGGCTGGTTTACAGCAAATATGAAAGCAAACCACGCCTCTCTTTCCAGGTCCGTCTGTCGACTCCTCCCAGTCATCAGCTCAGCTTACTTCTTACTTAAGTGCAGTGCATGCAGCATAGGCGACTCATTAACAGCACATTCAAGTCTTATTTGGAAGCTGTAAAATCTCTTTTATTTACCCATTTTTCACCTTCCATCTCATGTTTATTTAATGTCACAAAAACACATTGTTTTCGATTGATGTTTAAATACGGTTTTACTCCAACAGTCCACGTCCAAGCAATTTAAAGTTGATGAACTGACAGATAGAACGTAGTGTGGAAGTTGAAATGGACTTCTCAGCAGCGTGGCTTGTTTGTTTGTGTGTGGAAAAGACGTTTGATGATGAAGAGCTGCAGGTATCCGGTCGTGAAGATGACCACGCTCTGTGCTGCCGACCACCAGCTGACATAGTTGGAGTTGGACACCAGAAGAAAATGGTCTGTAGCTCGCTTCATGCGACCATAGTTGTAGAAACGCCACATATGGACAACATTTGTCTTTAGTTTGTCAACACTGGCCTGGAGATTGTAAATAGATGGTTATATTCTTTAGCAGATGCTTTTTCACAATTTGACACACAAACAACAAAAACACCTGGTGCAGCTGTACACAGACATTAGATGCACACTTGCACTTATCATCTTATTTGACCTCTGAACTCCTTAGATACAATTACAACAATTAAAAAGAAAAAAAAGTCTTGGGTAACTGGATAATGCTTTATTTATTTATTTCTATCTGTAAAAAAGACATGAAAGACATGTTGGCAAGTTTGCCTCATGTTATGTGACCTGAACCCTGCGTACTGCACTACTAGACATACCAAACACCACCCGTCTGACTGCCTCAGCAGCGAGGCTTTTCTGCTTTGGTTGTCGGTTTGGTGGTAAAGGGTCTCTTACTTTTTGTTACAGAATTTGTAAAATTTGTAGAATTTTTACAAAAATGTAAATATATTTGCAGTTATTTGACAGTTTGATTGTAGTCATGGTCAGACACAACCTATAATAGCCAACTGTACGTAAAAATAAATAAATAAAATTAATTAATTCATCGTACTGCATATTGAATACATATACCTGATTAATTTCTTTTAGCTCAGTTATACCTATATGCAATGAATGTAGGCCTATATCACTTATTTATCAACATTTGTCAACTATTGATGGTCATAGTCACCTGAATGCTGGAGATGGTGCTGTTAAGCTCTTTTGTTATCTCCTCCTCCTCCTCCTGACTAATTGGTCCCTCATAATACACTCCAAAGTCCAAGTACACTTGGATACTTGCAAATCTGTTCATGTAGTTCCCAAAGCATATTTGGTAGAAACCTGTACAGAATGGTGAATGGTGAATAGTTTCCTAAACTATGTAGAGAATAGTTGGTAGTTAATTTTAAGGAGTAGAATAGTTTATACTATTATATTGACACTAAAGAGACTGAAAGAAAGAGATAAGGGGAAATAGAGGGAATGTGATATAGAATGATAGAAATAATGTGTGTCCAATCCAATCCAACAAAATATATATTATATTTAAAATTTCTGTATGTCTGTATGACATAGGCTAGTTGTGTAAGACTGAGCATTGTGTCAAATGCAGAATGATGACTGACTTCATCTGCTTCGTCTGATGACTGAAATCATTTGCTTCTGGTTTGGGACTGCTCAGATGAGGGTCCAGATAAACACATGATGGCACAGTTTAGCAGGGTTCAACTTTAATGGAAATGCAGAACAAACACAACAAAAGGTGCCACTGGAAAATCCTCACCTGTTTCTTGAGTCTGGAAGTTGATCTGGCCGCGGGCCTCAGCTTTGGACGCCAACTGCAGGCCATCTGGGGATAGGACTGTCACATGTACAATCCTGTCAGCAGATATCCCACTGACCCACTGCACCTATGACCAGACCAAAGAGGGGATGGCCACATTGTAAATGGTTCATAAGGGCAGGAGCAGACTTCACAGTTTCCTTACAAAACATTTACTCAATTAAAAACAGGAAGAGAAGGCCATACTGGGCATGTAAATCTTTTATTCACAGAATAATGAATGTGAATAAATGGTTTATATGCATGGTGTTTCCTTCTTTCACAGTTTTTCACATTGTAAATGGTAAATAGACTGTCTTCATAGATTGCTTCTCTACTGACTGCTCTTTATTAGTTCAAGTCTCAAATTGACCCTCTACTCACACACTGAGAGGATGCTATATGTAAGCACCATCCTGCATGTTGCAAGTAGCCTTAGTATCATTCACACAGTTAACACAGCACCACAGACAGCCACACAGCCCCATGGTATTGGCATAGATTTTTCTAGGTATTGGTATTTAGTTTGCAATTATAATATCGTGACAACCCCAAAAAGGACACCTCCTCATCCTAAACCACTGATGCCCAATGCAAGAATCTGTGTCTAAACATCTTGTCCACCCACTGCAAGACCAGGCTTGAAGACTGAAGTCCAGTGAGGGTAGGTGGACACGTGCCTGCCCAGACTTAAACCAGACTTTTTTTTAATGTGTATGACCTACAGTGTGGCTATTCTCCTTGGATTTATCAGCTTATCTTCTCATTCCACCAATGAACATGCTTGATTGTGATATAGATGTATTTTAAGCTCCATGAGACTTTACAAGGAGATAAAGAATATAATGAAAAAAACTTTGCCACCACAAATTTTGTGTAATAGCACATGTCGGCTACTATACTGTACACCATCAACACTATATATTTCGTGTTTCAAATACAGAAACCATGAGACAAGAATTATTCATGATTATATTTACTATAACAATGCAAGACTGTTATTCAGGTGCTGTGCCAAATTAAGCATATTTATTTCCAACTTAATAAATTAATGCTAAAATAATGAGAGAAGTATATTTTAGCAGACTCACTATGTATGTCAGGTAGAATTGGCCAGTCTGGTGTGCAAAGTGCCAGAAACACTCCAAGCCAGATCCAGACAAGAGGATGGCGAAGTTGTGCTGGTCTGCCCCACGAAAGTGGGTACCACTGGGACCTGCCTGTGGTTCAGTCTTCTGGGCCTTGGGCCCTGAGCTCACGATGAGCAGGAACAAAATCGAGGACTGCAAACACCCTGGCATGATGCTCACTAATACATAAACACACACACAATCCTGCACAGACACATTCATGCGCTGTAATGGACTGATGGAATAATGCACTGACAGGGTGGCCCTACAGTCTGCTTGTACCTCACTGTGTGTGTGTGTGTGTGTGTGTGAACACTGAAAATATTTAACTAGCCACAGGCTCTGACCTTCCACTATGTCCTTTTATAAGTTCCCTCTACACATACTCTACCATAGTGCATTCAGAACAGAAAAAATCTTTTGAACTCTCTGTTTCGTTGAGTTTTTTTATACCTCTGATGCATCCTTTAAGAAATTATTACTGAAATATCAAATAATCTGGTGCAGCTGCACACAGACATTAGTTGCACACTTGCAATTATCATCTTATTTGACCTCTGAACTCTTTAGATACAATTACAACAATTAAAATGTAAAAAAAAAAGTCTTGGATAATGAATATTTATTTTTTTATTTATTTCTGTAATAAAAAGAAATTACATGTCAACACTGGCTTGGAGAATCAACATGTTGGCAAGTTTGCCTCATGTTATGTGACCTGAACCCTGCGCACTGCACTACTAGAGATACCAAACACCGGCCCTCTGGCTGCCTCAGCAGCGAGGCTTTTCTGTTTCGGTTGTCGGTTTGGTGTTAAAGAGCCTCTTGAGGAAAAACAGCTGCAGGTAGCCAGACAGGAGGATGACCACACTCTGCGCTGCCGACCAGTACCTCACGTAGGTGGAGTTGGACAGGAGGATATAGTAGTCTGTCCCCTGACGCATGCGGGCAAAGTTGTAGTGTCGCCACATGTGGAACACGTAGCCCTGCAGCCTTGCAGAACTTTCCTGCAGGGAGACATGAATGAGTGCTTGAAGAATCTTACATATTTCCACAAGAGTGAAAAACAGTTCTTGCCCCCTGTAAAGCGCTTTCAGCTGCAGTCTTTGCAAGAAAGGCCCTAGACAAATTAAATGTATTATTATTATTGTTATTATTACTATTACATTTGATGCCCAGTTTAACTGTGTATACTGACACACTGTGAGTTTTTTTTTTTATTTGTGTGACTACAACACTCAGGACATGATAAGATATTTAAGATGTTTGGGGCTTTCTAATCAAAGCCCTTACACAGATAATTGAGTAATTTGCACATCTGTGCTCTCAGAAAAGGGAATACTATTGCAAAGACATAAGAATACTATCTGTGAATGACACGCATTCAAAACCATGTTTGTAATTAGTCATATAGAAATGGTTGATTACAAGCTGTCTGTGATTACAAGCTATCTTCAAACCTCGATGGTGGAAATTGTGTTATTTAAGTTTTTCATGTCCTCTGTCTTCTGCCTTTCTTCCTCTTCCTTCTGTCTCTTCTTGTCTTCTGACCCCTCATAGTAGACCCCAAAGTTCAAAAACACCTGCATGCTTCCAAAGCGGTTGTGGAAGTTGCTGAGGCACATCTGATAAAATCCTAAAAAGAGTCATTGAACAGTGACAGTGACAGTAATCAATATGACTGATGTCAGACTTGATTGAGGTTTTCTTCATTGCTCACAGACAAATATATATCCTCATCATTACAGCAGTAAAATAGACAAATATATATCCTCATCTTCACAGCAGTATGACAGACCCAGCATCACATTTTGGACACAAGTAATGCTGAAAAATATATTTTTTCAGTGAAGAATAAACATTAAGATACCAATCCCTACATGATGAGTTAGTTACTAGAATAAGCATACTGAAGACAACTGACCTGTGTTGTACACCTATAGGCTAAAGCTGTATGTAATCTAAGGAAGTCCAACAGTGACTTACCAGTCTCTTTGGCCTCAAATTTTATCTCTCCTGTGGTGTCATCAGCCTCCCCAACCAGGTAGCCCGTTGGTGAGTTGACCGTCACTGCCAGGTGTCTATCGTTTGCCACCCCTGTCACCCACTGGACCTGAACCCAAGGACAGATGGTGCTGGTAAATCAAAACTGCACTAGGCTTGGTGTCAGCTTTCACTTCAGATGAAGCTCAACGTTTCTTAGAGGTCAATGTCACTCACCAGTCTCATGCAGCTTGTGTGCCTGTGTGACTGTCCATGTGCAATAGCAGCATATGGCATAAACACAGCACACACTGAAAATTGTTTTTAAAGTACAAGATTTTTTTCCAACACTTTCAAAACGGCACCCAGAAGACAACTTAGTAGTTTCATCTCAGATCATTCATCTCAGAATTTTCCAAAACAATCTTCCTTTTTTCAATATTCCAAACAATTCGATCACCTTGGTATAAGATTGAAGTATGAGGTGTACAGAACCTTTAGAATATTTTTTGTGCCAATGGAATGCTCTAACAATCCAAAACAAAGAAGCTATCAATTCATAACAAGTCTGTGCTTTCTCACCATGTAGTTGAAGTAGAACTGCTCTCCTTGATGAGCCATGTGCCAGAAGCACTCTAGACCAGAGGCATGAAGCACGATGGCAAAGTCGTACTGGTCGGCCCCCCAGAACAGGTCCTGGTCCGAAAAGCCTGGCTTGGGGTCCTTCACTGCTCCCCCAGAACCATGTCCAAGTACCAGTAACAGGACCAAAAAACACACTCCCACAAACATTATTGATCAGGCTTTAAAGAATGATCCTACACAGTTGCAAGACACCAAAATGAACTGCAGAACAGAATGCCTAATGGTTACAAAAATGTCCCTCAGTACAATCCAGTAAAGGGTGAAATTTACCCCTGATAGTTCATCGTTAGTGACTGGCTCAGAACAGAAGTATGATTCACTCTCTTTAGAGACACTTAGCACTAGTCTAAAGAGTGTGGGAAGAATCACTAAACCATGCAGGTGGTGATCACACACACCAATCAGGTCACTCTTGTAGTTGGTTGGTACACATACGGGACATTCTGCAATATGTTCAGAACTTTCATTTGTCTCAACAACCTCTTGCATTCCCAAGATGAATTAGTGTTTATATACTTTGCACAGATGTTCAATATGCAGTATTACATGAACAATACATTAAAGACTAACTTCCAAAAGTACACCAAAATATCAAAGATACGTTTGTATGAAATAATTTTTAATTCCAACAGACAGACAACTTTTCTCCAGACACTACACATTACCACCTGATTTCTGCGTACATCTTATCAATATTCTTTGCACCAACAAAAAAAGACTGATTAATGCATGAATGTCTGCATGATTCACTATGAGAGAATCATCACATCCTTAGCAAATTATTTGAGTAACATTTTCTGTCATAATAGAGCTTTGATTTCTTAATGAGTGTATGACGCACATGCACTCAAATAACATGATTTGAGGTCACTATTTTAAATAGCCAGACTACTCTGTCCTTGATCAATACTACTTTTGTACCATGCAGGCCACTACAAGAAGCCATCAAAAGAATAGTTCACCTCAGAAGACCGAGTGAGAAGCAATTACTCTGGAGCTTTTATAGATATTTCATTGTCTCCAGCATCCCTGCAATAAGCCTTGACTGACTACACAGGCCGCACAGATCAATCTCTGCCACTTAAACACATACATGGGTGGATGCTGTGGTGGGCAGGATGTGCCAAAGCCATTGAAATGTGCATATGTACAGGCTGAGCAAAATACAAAGAAACAAAAAAGACAAACAAGAAATGACGTTGTTAGTATGCAAACACCGATGTAGATTCTGATCTGGACGGTGTGATTTAAAGCCCATAGCAAACCCCTTCAGTCCCTTTAGACAGCAATATGCAGCACTTTCATTCAGTTTTACTACACAACAAACCGAGGTACTGACTACTTTCACAATAGCATGTGAGACTGTGGCTGTTCACAAAGGGAAAATTTTCTATAGCCTTACTACTGAGCTCTGACCACAGGGTTTGGCATGGGGCTATCTTTCCCTCCTCTCTGCCACCTCATCCTCTTTTTATCTACGCATTTCTTTCCTTTGTCAACAGATTTTCTACTGCCAACCCCTGACTTGCACCAACTTCCTCTATTCTCACAGTAAAAATACTGCTCAAAGCCCACAGAGTGTACAGAGGTCGAGGTCACCAACGGCACATTTTGGCTCAGCAATAATATTCAGTGCATTAACTTGTCCAGCTGTACGAGTGACCTTGGATCACCTTAATGATTACGGAGAGATGCAATTTAAACGCACAAGAGATGACTTTGTGATTGATTTAAAGAAACAAGCGCACACACACACACATTCACATGAAAATGAAAAATCATTAAAAAAAAAAAAAAAAAGAACAATGACAGTCTTCTATTTGATTGCAGCTTCATATTCCCTTATTAGACACAATATGTTGCAAAGCAGTTCCACAGGAGGGTGTGCTAAACCCCCTAAGGAGCCACTTAATCAGTCTCATGAGGTCCTACAGCACCAAGTCAGAGAGGAAGAGTGTGTGTGTGTGTGTGTGTGTGTGTGTGTGTGTGGTGTGTGTGTGTGTGTGTACACTTCTTGGTGCAGTCATGTAGTGAATGCCATAACATCATAGCGTCTCTTGCTTGCTTGATTCTTTTCACAAGTTCCTTTTCGTCATGAGCAAGTGGACCAGTGAGGCTGTAGAGCTGTGTGTGTGCGTGTGTGTGTGTGTGTGTGTGTGTGTGTGTGTGACCACATTCACACCGTGTGCGTGATCACATACAGCACCTGTGTCTATCTGTTTACACATATGTGTCAGTGCTATTTTTTGGATTATTTTTGGAGTGTGTGTCTTCTTCACAATGACCCGGACAACTTCTTGGAACACACACCTGAGCCCACGTGTAATGTGAGTGTGTGTGTGTGTGTGTGTAGAGAGTATTTTGTGTGTGTTTAGACGGAAAACTCAGGGCCACTCTTCCGTGTGCGCGTGGCGAGCAGGTGGCGGAGACGCAGGCCAGCGAAGGGGTTGATCCAAACGAGCGAGGGCTGGCCCCCGAACACAGCCCTCATGCCCTCCCAACGTGTCCGCCGCTCCCATGTGGGCCTCTCACTCTTCAGACGCTCAATCTCCTGCATGGCCAGAGGGATGGACACAGAAGAGAGGGTTCATGGTTTTGACCATGCATCAGAAATGCGCTACATGTAGGACGTACAAAAACTTTAAAGATGGACATTTTGCAGCATGTACATCTACATGCACTAACAATACAATCAATACAAAACAATACAATACTCTGAAATATGCATTTTTCAAACATTTACTGTCATAAGGTTTCCATTAACAAGAGGGACACTACAAAATGACCTAAATGAAAGGTCTGTCAGCAGGGTTGTGACGAGGGTCCACTTACAGTCTCATCATTACAGATAGAGTGGATCTGTGTGCCAAACATGACCGCAGTGAAGGTGAGGAAGAGCAGTGCCTCCAGACAGAGGAAGATCATTAGCATGACCGTCACAGGAGGGGAGAAGTCACTGCACTCTAGGAGGCGCCACAGAGAGAAAGACAAATTATTGACATACTGATTTAACACAGCTAAGACAAGGTGAAAACTTGCCTACAATTTACTCAGTTTACTTCAGTCTAATTCACAGACGTACATGGGTTGGTGTATTAATGATTAATGATGAACAAATTTAAATTAATAAATAAACATTTGATGCTGGGCAATTATATCTACTTCATGTAACATCTGCTGTAAAGTGTAGAGGATTGCTGTAATGCCGTGCCAAGGTTAAATCTTTTGCCATGCAAACTTTTAGGGAAAAAAGGCAGCACAACAAACAAAGCATTTGCAAGTGCAGCCCGGGGTGTGCCCAACATGAGGTCATCCTTACCATTCCACTGAACTCGCACACAGGTGATGAACTGGAACCCACTGAGGGCAAGAGCATGGGCTGAGATGATAGCTATATACATCTAGAGACAAGCATAAACATTAAGACAATGTACAAAGGTAGAAAGAAAAGGAGTTAAAAAAAATGCTTTTTTCCCACTCTGATTCCAGTCTGACTATTAGGTCATTTGATGCTAGCTAGGCTAAACGTAACTACTACAGTCACTGTAAATGGGCAGTACAGGGGAAAACTGTGGCTATCCTACCCTGACAGAGACAGAGGAAAGACATATTTTTTCCAGTACTGATAGGTGACTAACATATACATTATTATCACATACCAAATAGCTGAATATACAACATACGTAAACTTACAGTAAAAAGCACAAAGAAGCGCTGATTGTTTTCTCCTACACAGTTGTTCACCCAGGGACAGTGATGATCCATTTTACGAATGCAGCGTTTACAGATGCTGTAAAGACAAAAAGCTTTTAACCCCAACACTTAAATAATAATGCAGTACAAGTTATTCCTTGAGCAACGCACTTAACTCCAAGTTGTCCTAGGGGAGACAGGCCCTGAACAATTCATAGTTGACAAAATGTAATCACTTTGGATAAAAGCGTCTGCTAAATGCATACATGTAAATGTAATGTAGAATTACATCCAAAATACAACAGCTATTCACAAGCTGCAGTGGGTTATATATCAAATCACTTACAGTAAAGCATACATTTGTTACACTCATGACATGTATTGGTTTATTATTTAACTACTGATTTCTTATTTGCCAGTGAAAATAATTCTGCACATATATTTTTATATTTATAACTACTAGAAGAGGCATTTTTTTTCTGTCATTACAGCAGAATATATAAGCAGAAGAAATGTATTGGCTAAATACAAATAGAGCGAAACTTGAAGGGTAAATGAATAATTTTGGGCTTAATTTAATTCAACTCAAACAACAGCTGTGTTCGACTCCAGTAGGAAAATAAGACATCTTTTCTACTGAAACATGAGACCCACTCCCACGTGACCGACTGACCTGCAGTGATGGGCCCTCTCTGGCTTGATGCTGCAGCACTTGGGGCATTTGTAGATGACCTCGCCAGGCTTGAGTTGCAAGCTGTCCATGTATTCCTTGTGGCATTGCCCTTGGGAACCGCACCCTGCAGGAAGGGCAGAGCAAGGGCAAGAAACAAATGGCTAAGATCATCTTAAATAATACAGAACTATATCAAACACAAGCTCTAACCAGACATCATCATTATCATTGTAAAGCCGTCAAGTAATTTGGAAGAGATATAGAAAAAAAACCCTGACAGAAATGCTGAAGTAATGTGCTGCTCAGGCTTATCCTTAATTATTTTCTAATCAAGGAAACTTGCTCACTTCCTGTAGGCCATAAAGTCGACTAAAAAACAGAATTACTGTCACAACGCAAGAACCCATTACTGCTCTGCAACACAAACACCCAACGTCACTCTTTATTGTGTATTGGTCAGTGTTGCTATTGTGGCAATAAACAACTAAATAATCCAATAAATATTTGTTAACTAAAATGACTGCAATTTCAACTGTGATGTGTTATCTTGCCTAGTTACTCAGAAAAGTAATTAAATTAAAGAAATCAATTACTTTGTAATTAATTACCCCCAATACTACAAATAGTATGCGAGATGCAATACTTGCTATGCCATGTATTACAAAACACACCTCTACCCTCCCTCCCAACCACTGACTAGGGACACAGCAGGCTCTGACTGACCGGGTCAGTAAGCATTGTCCGCAGGTGCGATGCAAGCGCCAGCACAGCCAGGCAGTTGAACAGCACACCATTGACCACGGCGTACCACATGCTCTTGGCTGGCAGCAGCATGACGAAGGTGACCACAAAGTCAGCATAGAGCACCAGGAACCACGTGATGAAGGCACAGACCATGCCGCAGCCATCCTGGATGAACCAGAGCTGCGTGGAGTCCGAGGAGATACCCACTGGGCCGCCCCCAACCACGGACGACTCCCCCTGCAGCAGGGGCCGCTGCTGCTGCTGGTCCATCTCACGGAGCCTGTGGGACTGCATCGCGATCTGACATGATCCAGGGAGGAGGGAGGGAAGGCAACACACCACAGATTGGATTCCAACCACCAATTCCAACCACCACAGGAAGACAGATAGAGAGAGAGAGAGAGAATAAAGACACATAATCACACCTCTAAATGTGGACAGACTACAAAATACAAATCACTTAAAGATAGAAAATGTGAAAAATACATAAAAACAGGGAGAGAGGGGGAGATGGAGATGGAGAGAGGGAGGGAAGGAGAGAGAGAGAGAGAGAGCAAGAAGCTGGCTTTTTGATGTAAACACACTTACACACCTTGCTTGTCTCTACTTCTGTTAAAGTGTCATGCTGTCCTTTTTGCAAGCCCTCATAGGGCTAAGAAGCAGCTGTAGCATCCTCAAGCCCCGGAGGTGATTTGGACGCGAAGAGGACGTGGGACCCCACAGCGAACATTCTGCAAAGACATATGGTATAGCTATCCATTGTTCTAATATGTCAAGCGACACAGGGTTATCTCCACATCCAATGTGATTATGGAGGATGTGGAAGGATATAGTCAAGGCTAACGAAGATGAGAGAGTAAACTCCTCTAGCTAACCGGCTGTTCACTTGTCTGGGACGCTTAGTAACGCACAATGAGATGTCTCAGTCTCCAATTAAGTGGTTTAGGAGTCTGTTCACACTATTAAAAGGTTAGCTCAGGGGTCAGGGATTTTAGACGAACAAATCAAACCCCAGTCTTTTGCAGTGGCTAAGGTGTCTTCTTTACAGCTAACACTGGTTTCTTCATGATTCGCTCCCAACATTCATCTCGCAAATTAAAGTTAGTAACAGGTACACCATAATGTGTGCTAATAACCTAAATGTGATGCATAAAACAGCTGTCTTAGCTATGATAGCTTGCTAAAATAACCTGCAAGTAAAATTTAGAATGATAGCCTCTAGCTAAATTCACGTTAAGAAAGCGATTCATATCACTTAGGTCTGCATCTTATCAATCGCTGAAACTAACCATGTAACGTATGCTCTGTGTACTGAAATAAAAACCTTCAACTAAAGGCATGAGCTATGGATTGCTAACGCTTACGGCTAGCCATACGACCTAACTTAATAGTAAATCACGATAGCAAGCTAGTTGAACACACCACTGATTTTCATCGCAAATCAAATATTTACCTCAGTGTGTTGTTCTGCCAAATACTTAAATGAATTCTTACCAAACAGAAAAAAATCCACCAGGCTTGTCTTCTGTCTTCAGTGGCATGACATGGTTTTCTAACTACCTGCTGAGCTATGCCAGCGGAGACAGGGATCAACGATAACCAAAATCATGGAAACGTCGTTTCCGGTAGGTTTCGAACGAACTTTGACATTTCCGCTGTAAACATTACATTGTTGCAGCTGCCAAGGAGGAACAAAGGATTATGTTCTCCTTTCTGTCCTAAGTCTACAATACACACATCAGTGTGAATAATAATAATAATTATAATAATAATGGGAAAGAATAAGAGGAGGAGGAAGAAGAGGAATAAAAAAATAAGCATTAGGTGAAATTATCAATGAAACAGTCTCTTGACATAGAAAATCATGGCAAATACACATCTTTATTGCTACACAGATACATTTTTTGCTTATCTGTGAAGCTGTATGAGAACAGTGAGCAGTAAAGTTGTAAATTCCAGCAGGGCATTCTAGATCAGAAACCTAATTAAGACGCAAGAAAGCACCAAAGGATGAAACAAAGCAGGTACAATGAGTTGAGAAATCTTGTTTCGGAGTAAAGTGTGTAGACCTTTTCTGTTACCAAGTAGAACAATCACTCAGAGTAGGAGTGCAACTACAGTACAGCAACTACACTAAGACCATTTTTTTTTCTTAATATGAGAATAGTGGTAAGGGGTTGTGATTTTTACACATCTGAATTACAGTTTCCTCAGTAAAATAGGTAATTTATCTGTTGTTAGGTGAGTGAATGTGCATCACATATTCTTACTTACACAGACAAAAGAAACAACCTACAACAACCCCCATTTTCCACTTGGTTAAGTCAACCACTTCCAATTTGGTGTTAAAATGGCTCTTCTGAGGAATAAAGCACTTTACAGTCATGGTAATGGCTATCGCAGCAATGTACTACAGTAAAACTATGGTGGAGATGACCTGTCAAAAACTGTCACAGGGAGTTTATGAATGTGTACACAGACACTGCTATGTTAGAGGGTGTAAATGGGCCTTATGAACAAAATTACTGCAGGTACAGCAGTAAACAAAATGCTGAGAAAGAAATAAATACATTTTTAAAAATTCATGACAAGGATTACATTCTGATCATCTGCCTGGAAGAAAATGCATAGGAGAAACGTCTAGAAACATAATAACCACGGAACACCTGAGGATGGATTCTAAACTCTACCTAAGCATTAAAAAGAAAACTAACTTCAAGAAAAGGTTTTCAAATTAAAATCAACTAATAGGAAGTACTAAGAAGCATGTGCAAATTACACAGTAAGACCTTCAATCAAGTATTCCGGCTCCTAGACTGATGCGATAGTTAGGTCTGTCCTTAGAGTTTACATCCTTTGCACAGCTAGTGCGTTATCAAAAATAAAGACAAAAATACTGCTTTTTCCAAGAACATTTCCCTTTTCAATTTGGCGATATGATGGAACAGTTAGAACTGAAAAAGTGCTAAGAGTGAAGGAGTGCATGGGTAAGTCCTCTATCAAATCCTCTCTCTTTTGTCTCAACCATTTCCATGACTACACTCCCTACTTTTATTTAAATGTGCCATCATCTAACCCATTACTTAGTATGGAAATCCCTCAGGTGCTCAGTGTTAAGCACTTCAGTCAAGACCAGTATTTGGGGAGGACCATAACAGCGCCCCACTGAATCACGTGACCTTCATGCACCACTTTCCAGTAGGCCTCAACCAGGAGTGGTCTTTTGAGATCAGTCTTGGACCAGGGTTCAGGAAAGACTTAGTAGGGGAGAGGTCAAAAGGTCATCTGTCTCGTTTAGAGGTCAAAGGGCGTCCATCTCCTCTAATGCTGCTTCTGTCTCTGGAGACCCATTGGTTCTGTGCTGCAGGTCCTCCTCTTTCTCCTTCTCTTCCTTCTCCTCCTGTTTCAAAGCCTCCCTCGTATCCCCATTGACCTGCGGTGGGTCAGGTGGGGACTCATGTGACTGGTCAGGTGATGGTTCAGAGAGGTTGGTAGGGCTAGGGCTGGTGCTGGGGGTCATGCAGAGAGGAGTTTTCGGAGAGGTCCTGGTGGATAGTGTGGCTACGGGTCAGGCTGTTCCTGCTAGTGCCATTGCCTTGTGGGGCTGTGGTGGACTGGCTGTGGTCACTGAGGCCCCCAGGACCCATAACTGCTGGGGAGCTGGTCTCCACCGTCTCTCCCCTCCGCAGTCTTCTCTTGTCTGGCACCTGTGAGAATGTTGGTAATGATTTAGTGCAGCCAGCAGTGGAAATGCCTTTTCCAAAATTATAAGTGAACTAAACAGCTTAAATACGGTCATGTTCTTTCTTCACAATGATGATATTTGACCTCAACAACTAATGAAATCACAGCCCCTCCTTTTGACATTCACTTTTGAAAACCTTAACCACAAAATATATAAGTTAAATTAAAAAATCCACAAAAGAATAAGAAAAGAGTAATGGGGAGGTGTGAGGGCGTAGGAAAGAGTACCCGGTCTAAGAGGGGCGAGTTGATGGAGGCTCTGATTCCATCTTGGGATACAGTCTTCTGATTCCTGCTGCAGAATCCCAACAAAAGGATCACAATTATACATACCACATTCACAACATGCATGCTCTCCAATGCACAAAATAAACACCTCCACATCATGTGTTAACACACTTAAATCTTAACGCCAGAGGGCGCTACTGAATTACTTCAGTGCTCCATGCATCTGGATGTGTAGTGCAGGTACCTATGTAATGACTGGAGCAGGTCTTTCCTCCTGTTGTTTGCATCTTCTTGCTGTTTCAGTCTGTGTACTAATGATTGAGCTGCATCATGTAAAGGAAGGTAACACTGAATAATGTATCCATAATCCAAACACAGATTCAACTAATTACTGTGCAACTGTTAGTAATTATTCCTCTACAGCAGGGATGGCCAAAATACGGCCTTGGGGCCAATTGCGGCCCATTGCTCTCTTTCAAGCAGCCCTTTATTACATTATTCTAATATGACGTGTGCATTGCACATCATAGTTTCAGCATTGCCACAGGGATTTTGAACAACATAATCATAACTTGATCAAAAAAGATGCCCATCCAAATTACTGTGTTCACCAATAGTACCATGAAGCACTATAGCACCATGTATAATGTTTTAGAAAGCGAAACGTCGGTTTTCTAATCTAAAACGCAGTCAATCTTTCTCTTGTAACTGGCTGAAAACTGGTGCTCTTAATGTTTCATTGGCCCCTGGCAGCTTAGATTTTTTAGGATGTGGCCTGCAAATGCAGAAGTTCGGCCAGCCCTGCTCTACAGCCGTGATGCCTCTAAGGCGTAGTTTATAATAGTCCGTATCTGTCAATACGCTGATATGCATAGCCTCTCTAACTGTGCAAACCCCTTTCCAAACAGCTCTCCGGCGGATGACGGAGAACTCTCCAATTTTTTTAAACTATCCATCGAAACGACAGAGACCCTAAGGATAGAGCAAGCATCTGATTGGCCCACTCACTTTGTTTTCACCGTAGGTATAGTTTGCAAAATGTTAAAACGACTGTGCGTGTACATAGTCAAGAGTACTATAATGAAACCTTAACTGTGTGATGTAAGCTTACCCAGAATTCCCCTGGAGAGTTTTCCTGGGTCTGCAGCTTCAGGGGCATGGCCTGAGGCTCTCTGCAACATCTTGAGGATCTCTGTATTCTGTGAGTAAGAACAGTTACACAGTTCTCAGTTCTCACATAAAAAAAAAAAAAAAAAAATCAACTGATCCCAGGTCATGGAAGTTACGCAAGAAATAATATCTAAATATTAAATATCTAATGCAAAAGTATGGTAAATATCCATGTGGTAAAACAAGATGGCACAAGACATCTTAATTTTTCATTTACTATGGCATGGAGCTCTCAGTGTTGAGTTCAGGTTAAGTGCTGTATCTGAATCCCCTCATCCTAAGCCCTGAGCCCTCAAAGACTTAATGGGCATGAATCAGCCAATAATAAGTTTATTAGTATTGAGTTAAATGAGAATCGAGAGAGAATCGATCAATACCTCTGTTGTGTAATGTTGCTAAGAGCTGTCGGTAGGTATGAGAACGAGAGAAGTTGGTGCAATGTAGACCGAATTCGCAAAATAGCAGCTATCGCTAACTGATGGGTCTACACGGCACTTTGTTTCAGATTCCTGTGCCCCCCACAGTTAGCACCAGCTACTCTTTTGCTATTCGGTATGCACTGTTCCAAATTCTTTCATTCTCCCTACTGACACCAGTCTGCAACGCCAAACAACAGGACTACTGGTTGCTTCACACTGGATTTCCCCTTTAAGTAGATGGGTTCAGGGCTTAGGGGTAATATTGGCATTAGACCCTAAAATCAGTGCTCTGGCTGTAGGGACCATAATGTCCTGGGGGAGTTGGGAGGCTCACCTTGCCCCCAGTCTCCTGAGCGCAGTCCAGCGGGGTCCTCTGCCTCTTGTTCCTCAGGTTGACCAGGGCTCCCTCCTGCAGCAGCAGCTCCACCAGGGCCTGGTGACCTCCCCTCACTGCCTCGTGCAGTGCTGTGTTTCCATGGTTATTCACCAGATTGACAGAGGCACAGCTCTAGAGGGTGTAAACACAACATGAGCATATTAGGTAGGTAATACAGCAACACACACACACACACACACACACACACACACACACACACACACACACATACATATATATACATATATATATATATATATATATATGCAGGCATGCAGACACATCTGTTAACACCTCTTTGTTTGGCATCTCGTATATTTCATTAGCGATTTACTGCATTGACACATGATGGAAAATTAATTTGCCAATTAAATTAACTATGAAGGGTATTCCAAGAAGGTGGTTTAGTGGTACATATGGGTAAGTTAAGTTGTATTTCATAGTGAAATATATGAGTCAGTGATTTTGGATGCCACATTTGTTTATGTTTGGCGATGGGGGAGGTGGTAGCATAGCGCCTGGTTAACCTGGCAATCCGAATCATGGTTGACACCGTTGCGCCCTTGAGCAAGGCACTTAACCTAAAGTTGCCCTGAACCGATTGCTAAATGCATAAATGCAAATGTTTGCATTTCCTTAGCAGACGGTAGTAAATATACACCTTTAGTTGATGCTTTTTTTCCCCAAATGACAGACACACACAAAATCTTGGGGCTTGGAAAACAACCCTGAGCCTTCCATTTCCTGTACCAGAATAGCCAGTAGTCATTTACCTTGAGCAGGACTGCAGCTGTCTCCAGTTGTCCCTTTAGGCAGGCGTGGATCAACGGCGTGTTTCCATACTGGTCCTTTTTATTCACCTTCGCATTACACTCCAGCAGAGACGTTATAACCTAAAACCCAAATTACAGAGACATAAGGGGATTTACTGCATTGACACATGATTATTAAATTAGCTCTGGGCGGTATAACAAGAAGGTGGCTTAGTGGCAAACATTGGTAAGTTGACGCAAAGGTAGTGGTAAACCTGCTAAAAGAAGAGCCTGGATCCTAAATCTCTTAACTAAACAACGCCAGCAGGCTACTCTATTAGCAGATTTACCACTTTCTCTAGGTTAACTGAGCCAGGTTCATCACTTAACCACCTTCTTGGAATACCCCCCCTGGTAAGCAAATAAAAATAAACAACTTTCAACATAAAAGGTAAATAAACAACATTATATAAACTTTAACCAGGAAGCAATCGCGCACACACACCTCTTAAAGCAACCTTAAAGCAATCACCTGGCAGGAAGCCATGCCCTAATGATTTACAGCTTAATGTTAAACGCGTGTGAGTGTGTGTGTGTGTGTGTGTGTGTTTGAGTGTGAGTGTGTAAGTGTGTGTGTGTGTGTGTGTGTTAGTCTTAGCGAGTCTGAAAGGGAGTGTTGATGTAATCTCTCCAGTAAATCCTCTTGCTTAAAAGCCCTGGAAATATGTCATCTCTTTTCGGCCAGCTAGTGTTGATTGTAGGTCATTACCCACATGAAATACAAGACAGAGCTGAGCTAGCTCAACTTTGTCAAGTTATTTCTGCAGTATAAACACACAGTTGTCCATCCGTACTTCCTCTGCTTGGACAAAAACCTTTTTTTGGACCAATTACACTGAGCTAGGGGTCTGTTTCCCAAAACCATACATGCTAACTAAGCTAGCAACTAAATGCCCATTGCCAACCAAATAAGTTGCTAACTTAGTTAGCAAATATGTTTTTGGGAAACACATCTCTGAATCACAGGAATAGCATGATAAAGCACACCACACTAAAGGTATTACAACATGACCTGCCAAGTAAACTGTGCCATAGTTCACACAGTAACTCTGGGGTGCAAATCACAACACACCTGGCTACAATCTACATTATAGTACACTAAAGATACATCAAGAAACATCTCTTCAATACAAACTAGTCTTCAATATCAAAGAGAAATCAACGAACCCTTTGTCACAGACTAAACGAGGAACGTTTCACCTTTTCTGGATAACTCATTGCAGGTGATCAGCAATAAAAATAACCTCACTACCATTCACAAAAGAGGTTGAAAATGGAATAGAACCCTCTCTGTTCAGAAGACTTTCATGAAAGCTAAGGTGTAATAAGAATAGTGGCTCATTCTTTTCTGACGTATGTATGTACAGTATGTACTATATACAGGTAGGTCTCCAAAATTTCAATATTGTGGAAAAAGTTAGAATATTACATGGTGTTTAAACCAGGTATTGGTACTTTTGGCAGTGTGGGCACATGCAAAGTACTGCTGGATGAATGAAATCAGTGTCTCTGTAAAGTCTGTCACTAGAAGGAAGCATTGGGATGCTCTCAACTTTCCTGGTAGACAACTGGTAGATGACTTTGGACTGGATTAACACCATCTAAGGACAAGGCTCCATAAATCATCACTGACTGGAAACTTCATAGTAGACTTCTATTCTTCTCCACACTCTGGGATTTTTATTTCTAAATGAAGTGTTTTCATTTCAAGTATTTCAGACTTCATCCCAAAAGAGGATTTTGGAGCACTGAGTAACAAAGCAGTATTGGTACTGGGCAGTGTGGGCAGGTGCCAAGTACTAATGGATGAATAAAATCAGCATCTCCATAACTAGACCTTTGTAGAAGGTCTAGAAAGAAGCATGAGGTGCTCTAAAATTTGGAACAAAATGCTTTAAAGAAAAAGAACCTGGTTTAATGACCATGTAATATTCAAATTTTGTGAGACACTAAATTGGACATTTTCTTTAGCTGTAAGCCATAATCATCAAAATTATCACAAATAATGGCTAGAAATATTTCAGTAACTGTCTGAAGTTACTGAATCTATATATTGCATGAGTTTCACGACTTACATCAAATTACTGAACTTAAACATTTTTTTGAGTCCTACCTGTGTGTGTGTGTGTGTGTGTGTGTGTGTGTGTGTGTGTGTGTGTGTGTTTGTGTTGAGGGACGGGGTTGTTGGTTGTCTCCTCACCTGTGCATGGCTGTTCTGACAGGCCAGGTGGAGCGGCGTGGCTCCTTGGTTATTGCGGGCGTTGATGTTGGCACCGTGGCGGGTGAGGAGAGAGACGAGGGCACTGCGTCCATGCAGCGCGGCCACGTGTAGTGGGGTGAAGCCGTCCGCACTGGTGCTGTTCACACCCATCCCACTGCTCTGCAGGCTCACCAGCTTCTACATACAAACACACACACACACACACACGCAAATGCACACATGCACAATTGTTCACACACAGAACCACATGGACAAACTCTCAGACTCCCAGGCTATACCTATATTGATAAATACATGTTTACAAAGACAAGCACACATATACACACCTATACCATAACTGTGCCATTTCTGAAATATATTTAAAACACTGAGTCACTAAGCTCCACAGATAAACACACTTTCACAGATTCATCAATGCAGATGAATAAATATATGTATGTCACCAACCTTCTGTGTGGGTTCACACTGCGGACATTGGCACAAAGGGTGGCATAGCTCAGTCTGGACAGGCATGGTCGGCTCGTCCTCCTCTGGCTCCTCATCCAGCCACTCCAGCAGGTAGCGCACCTAAAACACACACAGATTTATGGTTTATACTTTTATCATTTGTGATATATGATATAAATATGAAGACAAAACACAGCACATGGCAGTTGAAAAGAGGACTGTGTAAAAATTCACCATCTCCACGTCCCCGTCTGCTACAGCTCTCAGCAGTTTCTCTACCTGCCAATCAGAATGAGTTCGAAAATGGGAAAACAAATTGAGAAAAGTCCGGGGCTGCATTTGATTCAAAGTAAAGTATGACAACACCAGTAGTACAGCCATATCAAAACATAGAAAAGAGATGCAACAAAGGATTAATGACTCAATATACTTAGTAACAATAACAGTCACTCACAACATCCCATCAGAGTCAGAGGACAACAATGTGCAAGTCCTTGTCATGACGTACATAAACATCAAACTCAGTTAAGTCCAAGTCTCATAGAGGGAGACCACACTGATCTAAACCAAAGTGAGACGATGACCATGGAAGAGTCTCTCTTGGTCTCCAACCCCGGCTGTCCTCCTTACCTCTCGGTCACGTGTGCGGTCAGGCTCCGGTCGCGGCTCTGCACTCAGAGACGAGGAGCTGGAGATGGACGAGCGCCGACTGCTACTGTCAGACGGAGGAGGAGAACGACTGGGAGACTAGGGCAGAAAGGGGGATGAAGAGAGAGAGTGATGGCAAGAAAGAGGAGTGATACACAGAGAGAAAGTGAGAGATACAAAGAGAGAAAGAGAATAAGAAAAAAATGAGAAGAGCGATTGTCCACTAATGATAAGTGCTACATGGTGTATACATCATAGCATATATGATGAGAATGGCATAAACATTAGCCTAATTGTTAAGATCAACAGGGCTGAGTAGTCATTACAATCTATCCTTTATACATGCAAAGTAATTGGCTATAGACCCTAGATTTGAGTAGCATCCTGATTGGTTGATGAAGCCTGATCACACTTGCAGATCAACGACTTAGAATTAGAACAGCACTAAAAGTATCTCAAGCTAATAGAAAAGCACCAGATTGAAAGTCTGTGTTACTAGCAGAGCAAACAGCAGGAGTAAACCCACATAAGAGGCAAGTAGTTGACAAACAGTCCACATCTCTCAATCTCACCTCCATACTGCTATCCTTCCTCTGGTTGCCATTGTGTGTGCGTTCCAGCAGGGCCAGGATCTGGGATCGCAGAGATCAATACATTAGTATATATTCCACCTTAATAATTACAATCGGCATTACTCAATACAGAAAAGTAGTCATTGTGATTAGTGATAAGAAGGACGCATTTTAATTAAAGTGAAAAGTAGCTCTTAATTCCTCTATGGAATAACTGAAGTATCTATCAATGAGTCCATCTCGACAAGGAGACTGCAGTGTAACATACAAACACACAGAATTAAGTTCTGTTAACAAGTTAGAGCTAGAGAGCTAATTAACAAGTTCTGGGTTATCGGACCCTAGACGTTTAACTTTTCTGTATCTGAAAGCATTATCAGACTCCCTGGAACAAGGAGGAAGAGAGGGGTTTCCCTGGGCTGACTGCAGGGCTACTTGGGCCTGACCTTGGAGTTGAGGGCACACTGGAGTGGTGTGTCCTTGGCCTTGTTGTGGATGACAGTGGAGGCTCCGTTCTCCAGCAGCACCTCGAGGATGCCCTCATAGCCCCAGCGCGCAGCGATGTGGAGCGGCGTGTCCCCTTTATCGTTTTGGATGTTGAGGCGACACGTGTGCAAGTCGTAGTACACCAGTGCCTTGACACACTGTCATGCATATAGACAGAGTGGAAGAATATTAATGCATGGTCATACAAAACCTCTTAAACACACACACACACACACACACACACACACACACACACACACACACACACACACACACACACACACACACACAGAAAGCAAAGAGTCCACTGCATTTATATTTAATGCAAGGATAAGTTTCAAAACACAAGCTACTGTATATCAATAATGTGCTTGAGGACAGAGCTAGGTCAGCCAGCTTACTTGAGACTCTTTTTAATAAGGAACATAAAGGACCCACAGAAAAATAACACATTTGTTTGACATATGATGTTTGATCTCATGACACCTCCTGTCACAGTTCATTGCAAAACCGTGGAGAGTAACCACAGACAGATGAGGACGTCTGAGGAACTGAAAGAGACACTCACGTCTTCGTGGCCGTGCATGCAGGCCAGGTGTAGAGGGGTGTTCCCATTGTTGTCCTGAGCGTCTGTGTTAGCCTTGTAGTGCAAAAGCAGCAACTGGAAGAAGAGGCATCAGAAGAGAGAGACAGGCACACACAGCAGAGTAATGCAGGAAGGAGAGGCATCAGAACAGAGAGAGACAGGCACACACAGCATAGTAATGCAGGAAGAGAGGCATCAGAAGAGAGACGGGCACACACAGCAGAGTAATGCAGGAAGGAGAGGCATCAGAACAGAGAGAGACAGGCACACACAGCAGAGTAATGCAGGAAGGAGAGGCATCAGAACAGAGAGAGACAGGCACACACAGCATAGTAATGCAGGAAGGAGAGGCATCAGAAGAGAGACGGGCACACACAGCAGAGTAATGCAGGAAGAGAGGCATCAGAAGAGAGAGACAGGCACACACAGCAAGTAATGCAGGAAGGAGAGGCATCAGAAGAGAGAGAGACAGGCACACACAGCAGAGTAATGCAGGAAGGAGAGGCATCAGAAGAGAGAGACAGGCACACACAGCAGAGTAATGCAGGAAGGAGAGGCATCAGAAGAGAGAGACAGGCACACACAGCAGAGTAATGCAGGAAGGAGAGGCATCAGAAGAGAGAGAGACGGGCACACACAGCAGAGTAATGCAGGAAGAGGGAGGAAGGGAGGGGATGTAAGAAGAGAGATGAAGAGAAGAGATGGTTGAACAAGACGGACACAGTCCAATAACCATCAATCAATAATCAATCAATGAATCCATCAATCAAAGAAGCAATTACAGTAATTTCCTGAATATAAGCAGCATCATGTCTACACCTCAGGTCAGTGTTTCACGCAAACTAAAAAAACAAAACCATGTATTGACCTCACCCTTGTGTTAACCTCACCCATGTATTAACCTCAGTTTACTAAACATTACCTAATGAATCACAATCACAATCAGATCAGACCAAGTAGAAAGATAAAAAGAAATGCAATCCTGTATATAGCCCTCACCTATGTCTTAACCTCACAGATAAAGAGATTTTACAAAATCAATGTATTAACCTCGGTTAATAATCATGAAATTATGGCACTAAAAAAAGAAAGCCTTGTCATACTGCTCCTAAACTGCAGTGAGTCTCTGTATGTGTGTTTGTGTGTGTGTGTGTGTGTGTGTGTGTGTGTGTGTGTGTGTGGTGTGTGTGTGTGTGTGTGTGTGTGTGTGTGTGTGTGTGTGTGTGTGTGTGTGTGTGTATGTCTAATGATGCTCACAGTAACTCCCTGGTAGCCCTTTTGGCAGGAGAGGTGCAGAGGTGTGAGGGCATGGTAATCTGTGGCATTGACCACTGCACCCTTGGACACCAGTAGGTCAATCAGCATAGACTGACCTGTAGAGACACACACACACACACACAGAGTACATTAGGCATGACTCATCAACCACCAAATCATTCTGAGAATGCTTCATTAAACAAAGTGCACCAGTTAATATTTCATCAGTGTTTGAGTTCCCTGAAAATTTACCCCAGAATTGTAACACTGATAGATCACACAAGCACACACACACACACAAACACAGAATAAATAGCGCAGGCTCTAACCACAGAAAGCAGCAACATGAAGAGGAGTGTAGCCTCGGTCATCTCGGGAGAAAGGGGTGATGATGGAGGGGTCATTCAGTCTCCTACAGGAAGCAAAAAACAAACAATATATTTATATAATATATATATACATAAATTTATCAACATCAACTAACAGATCAACTGACTGGCACTAAACATTCTAAATGTAGTTAGTCTGTTAATGTGACACTATTTAAAATATCAAAGCCTGCTGCGTGTAAATTTGTGACTTTGAAATCATGGACAGGCTATGTGCTTGTTTTAAGCCTTAAGCAACCATAAAGAGGCAGAAAATATGGAGATTTGCCTAAATATGGAATGGATCTCAGTGGACAAGACCAATACTCTGGACGCAAAAGTGCATCAAACTTCTTACAATCTCTGCGTAATGAGGCGAGGAGTCCAGTGAGGGAAGGTGGTTAACCTAAGGGAGGGGTGGAAAGGTGAGGTACGCTGGTGGAGTTCTCACCCTGACAGACGCAGCTCACAGCTGTCACAGGAGCAGAGCGGGTGACACAGCTTCACCCCGTCCTCCTCGCTCTCGCTCTCACTCAGCAGACGCTGCACCTCCGCCTCGTTACCACTGGCAATGTGCTGCAAACACACACACACACACACACAAACACACACACACACACACCATTAACCTTGTAAGAGAGCATGCTGTTGGCCCCCACACATGCTAACATTTCTAAAACATGCAGAACACAGTGAATATCTCTTTAAAGGTACACACTCGATTTGTAACAGATATGAGTTTAACTTGGTGTGTCTAATTAGATTAATTAGACTAGACTAATTAGATTCACAGCTTTAAATCCATCATTAGCCTAGAAATCTAGACATATGTTTGATCTATCAGGCTAATCTATCATAGCTTGATAATTATATCCAGAGCACTAAAGTTCAGCTTTCAAAGCCCCTCAAAATCCCTCTGCAGCTGTGCTGACCATGGCTATGAGTGTAGAGGCAGAAGGCTCACCTCAAACAGATGGTCTATGGGTGTAGCAGCATTCTGGGAGAGGAGACTCATCTTCTGCCTGATGAATAGCTTGTTATTGAGATCCCCAGGGCCCTGAAAACATTATAATACAGTATATTTATAAACTAAAGCCAGCTATTATACACTTATTTACCATTGAGTAGAACTAAAAATTGGACTGAGATCATATATTTTATTAAAATATCCTGCTTCTGAAACAAATATCTGCAATTTTAACAATTAGTTAATGGCAAGTAATGAACTAATCACATTTCAGCGGTCATAAAACATGGTGTTAGTCAGGGTAGACAATGGTATGGCATCTATCGCCAGAGGACATCTTCTCTTTCTATCGCTTGGCTCTGGATCCTTTCTCCCTTTCTCTATCCACCTTCATCTCAGCGCTGTTCCCATGCTCACCAAGAGGCCCTGGCTGAGGTTTCCTTGGCTAATGTACTCCACAGCAGCCTCGAATGAGGTCAGGCAGTAGCTCAGGTCGTCCTTGGTGGAGTTACAGAAGTGGAAGTTCTTGATGTAGCTCAGATTTGCCATCCTGAAAAAAAAATATATACAAAGTAGTTACAAACCAGATGTGATTTAGGGCAGGTTACAAATGAGTATGTGAATACATGAATGTTTATCAATGGCGTCTGGTAACAAACAAGTTTTGCACTGCAACACCAAAGCCAGCCCTCTTACTGTATCAAAGAGATCTTTTGTTGCAAGAGTGACTGCTATCTGTTATAACAACTGACTAATTGTTCATCAGCAATCTCCAGCTCCCTCACATTGCTATCAAGCCCACACCCACACACACACACACACAGCTCTACATGACAACCATGTGATGGGGCAGGGGCTCACCAGTTGGGAATTTCTGTTTTCACCAGCAGATAGAGGATGACGGAGAGCAGATCGTCAGCACATATGGCATCTAGGCTCACTGCAGTGGAAAATAACCAGCAGGAGATGGACACCAGTTATTAGGTTTGCATGAGACAGACAGCTCTCCGTACACAAACAGACCAAGATTCTAGCTCAGTGGAAGAGTTCCATAGCAACACAAGCAATGCCTTCCTCTGTCAGAACACAGTAGATCCTCTGTGTGTGTGTGTGTGTGTGTGTGTGTATGTGTGTGTGTGTGTGTGTGCGCGCGCGCGTGTGTGTATGCACTCTACGCATGTATATACCTTAGATGTATCTCCCCAAGATGGTCTTATACTGACCATCTCTGTGTCTTTAGTTAGGGCCATAATGGGTAAATTGGCTGTTTGGCTAACAGACATTAAGACAGAATTGCACTACTCAACATGCACAGAAAAGTCTTGTTACAACACCAACACAAGGCCACAGTATACTGAACAACCCTGCTATAAACAGTGAGGAAGTTGTTAAGTGTATTTATTTGTATGCGTGGTGTGTGTGTGTGTGTGTGTGTGTGTGTCTGTAGACCCGAAGATAATTTAGTTACAGCATGTTTTAAGGAGGCATCTGTGTGAGCCACTTTGATGGACTTGTGACACACAAACCCAGACCTTGGCGATGAGCCACTCCACTTTTACCCAGCAGCAAACCGCTCTCTAATACAAAGATGCTATGGCAATACACTGACTCAAGGAAAGAATGTTCAAGAACAAAAGTCTCACACACAGCCTGTTCAGAGCATCCCCTTTTTAAAAGTAATATCAGATGAGAAACACATGCCTCCTTAAACACATTGACAGGCAAGAAAATCCCCAATTACATAGCCCCATTCACATATACAATGATTAAAGAGATTCCTGGCTAGTAAGACATGTTGGACTTTGACTGGCTTTGGTGTTAGGTACATAATCATGATTTTAAAACACTCCAAATGTTTTTGGTTTTATTAAAAGTTTAGAAATTCCTTTCACTCATAAGCTGCCATTGCTGTAAAAAGTGACATTACCTGGCTGAGCTACTCAACATCCAATCAAGGTTCAGCAATAAAGCTGTTGCTGCATACAGACACCTGCCATTTCCAAGAATGCCTACTAGCTGCTTACTATGTCGAAGAGCAGTGTGTGGTAAGAAGTACATGAAAGCACAGGAGTAGGGCATAGGGCTCAATAAACTTGGAGTCAGTCAGGTAGAGCACCTGCTGTCCATTAATGGATGAGGCACTGGTCATGTGGTTAGTAGACCATGCATACCATGCTGCATACTGGGCGAGTAGTGTGTGGGGCTCAATAAAGTTTGAGCCAGTCAGGTAGAGCATCTGCAGTTAATTAATTCATTTGTGGGGTGGCTGGGCAGTAGTGCGAGTTCCACTGTGTACTGGAGCACATGCAGTACGTAGCACAGCAGTATGCCATTTCAGAAACAGCGACCATCAATACCAACCAGGCGATGTCAGTGAAAGTTTTAATAAAGAAGAAAGCATTTTGAGTGTTTTCAAATCCTGTTAAATACAGCCGATACCGGCATCAGTCTTATAAAGCCAACATGCCTTACCAGTCAGGGATTCTTTTAAGCAACAAGGAACCATGTAATATTACTGTAATTCAGTGGTTACACAAGGAAAAAAAATTAGTAGCATGAAAGGTTGTGTGACAGAGTCAGAATACTTTGAACTTCTGAGGTGACAACTGACAGACGATAAGCTGTGAATCACTGAACATGTGAACGGGCCTTTAGAAATATGAGGGCCGACATACAGATCCACACATAATATTGATAGACAAGCTGACACAAAGACACACAAAACAAAACCCAACAAATACACACACACTCAAACACAGACAGATACTGAAATTGTGAGACGTATATAGGGTGACAGGGATCAGGCAGACAGACAGACAGACACACAGAGACACACAGAGACAGACTGGGACAGACTGGGACAGACACACACACCTGTTGGCTGGGAGACTGCATGATGGTGAGAGCCACCTTCCTCAGGCAGAGGAGTTTGTGCAGTGGGGAGGTGCAGCGGTTGAGCTGACTCAGCTCTCGCTTTGCTCGAGGGATATTAATACTGGACAGGGTGACAGGGTTGAGACAGACAGAGAAGAGAGAGAAGATTGAGATAATGGGATGAAGGGAGAAATGGAAAAAAGGAAAAATATTAAATTGCATTACAACTGAATCAATTGAATATTTATACCATCATCTATGTAGTGTTGATTTGTTGAGTCAATTGTTAAGTTAATTGAAATATTTAGCAGACAGCTGTCTGATAGACAGACAGAGAACGAGATAATAAATGAACATTTAAATCACATCCTACACTCTAACATCTGTGAAACACAACCACAGCCTTGCGTCAAAGAAAATGTTTTTTTCACATAGTGCCTAACAGACTTCTCAAGAAAAGGGAAGTGTTCAGATTCTCTGAGACATGCACTCTTACCTAAATTCAGACTTGATACCAAGGTCTTTTTGCTGCAGATCCTGCAGTCCTCGCGTGGTTTTGTTAAAAGTAGCGTCCTGCTCAGACACAAACAGGGCAAGTAAATATGTGCTACTTACAGAAAAGTGTAGCTCTTGCTAAAACAATATATCCTGAACACTTCCTCTCAACAGGCTACAGTTTGGTTGTACCTGTATCTGTTTTACATGTCCAAATGTAAACAAAAGGCCAGACAGAAAATATGAATGTCGGTACCTGACTTGCTTCAAGACTTCCCACATAATTAAAGATCAACTCATGGATACCATGATGTATGTACATCTGAGAAGGAAGAGAAAAACAACATTAAATCCACAACAACCACAAACTATGTGATCCCATAATCAGTCACAGTTTCAGGTGGTAAACTCTGCTCTGTTTTTATTTTTTTTTTTTTGTAATTTTTCTGTCCTACGGGCATTTTTCCAGTAGTGTGTACCTATCTAGGCCAGATCTAGGGTCACTACAGGTACAACAAGGTACCGCAAAGGAGTTGTTAAAACTGAAGAAATGCAGTTTGCAAAAGAGTGAGGAAAAAAAAGAGCTGTGGGGGGAAGAGCCCAGGAGGCACTACAATAAAGGACATAAGGGTAGACCCAACAAATGGTTACTTCCACACACACACACACACACCCCACCCCACCCCCTCCAACTCACTGGAGAAAATGACACTTTTGCGGTCCTATTCAAATAAAGGCAAAATAAGAATAACAATGCAATAAAACAAAACAAAAAAAAACGAGATGAAGATGTGCTTTTTGTGAGTCACCTCCACTGCTTGCTTCAAAAGCGTCATCTGGAGCTCCTGTTTGGCGAGCACTTTCTGAGACACAAACAGATCGCCCAGTTAGACTGACGTCATACAGAGGGCAAATTTTTACCTTAACAGACATAAGGTCAAGTAAGAAAAAATAAACTGTTTCTGCTTCACCTACCAAACGTGAGTCCCTCAACAAGCACTGAAGGCATTTTGTGTACAGGGCATTCACTGAATCCTGTAGATAAAGGGAGAGATGCTTACTTGTAGCATTTAAAAACAAACAAACAAAAACAGAAACAATCTACATTCTGTAAAATGTCTTGTGAAACTATCACAAGTGTATGTTTGCATCATGTCATTTGTCACCAAAATGTCTCTATATTGGGGATTTCTCACTATGTGGTAGCGCAGTCCCTTCCTCTCCTGTTCTCTGAAGCTATGCCCAAAGCTGGAGATGAACTTGTCCAGCCTGTCAGTGTGGCGACCCAGAAACTCCTTAACGTCCTCCACATTCTTCAAACAGTACTGTGTCTGGACAGCACTCGTGTCCACTGGATGACACACAAACCAACAAATACATACACACACACACACAAATGCACAGCCTACATTACTTTGTAAAATATACAATGGGGAATGCAAACCACAGAACAATACAATTTTTGTGAAAACTTACAAACCATACAAATCATCAACAAACGGTAACAAAAATTCGATTCAGTCCAAGCACCAATACAAAAAGAGCTTAAGTTTTCCTTTCTCTGGATTGACTTAATAAGAGATCTTGCTACCCAGAAGCTGTAGAGCCGTGTTGGGCATACCTTGGCTCTGGTGGGCCTCAAGGGGTCGGCAATGCATAGAATACTGTAGGCCTGCTCCTTCTCATTGTAGAAGGTCTCCTCAAAGAGGATGGGCACAGATGCTGTGCACTGGAAGCCAGCTCCCAGTGTCACCTGGTTGTCTTGTATAGAGACTTCCTGAGGTTGCAAAAGACAGTGGTTACAGTGTTACAATGGGCTCTGAAACACTGGCTATACTCTGGAGATCCATAAGTCCCCACAACATGCTACAAAAGCAATACAGTCAAAAACAATTGCACCATAACCTTAAAATCTGTATCTGCACGTTTCTTTTTCTCCATTTTCTAAACCAAATTCTAGAATACAAGTGTATATTTTAATGTCACTCTCTAAAGATCTCTTCAAGGCATTGCAAACCCCTTTCACACAAGTTTAGGGTGAAAGGTTACCATTATTGACAGAACAAGATAAGGAACTGATATGATGACAGGTTGATGGAGCTGATTTTGTGAGTTCTGTGAAAAGCAGAGTGTCTTCAGGCAAGGTCAAGATAATGAACAGTGAGAGACTACCTTACCTTTCCATCTAGAGTCTGGTAGCCCTGTTCTGAGGGCTGTAGAACATAGCCTTCAAACTGGGCAGCTGTGAATGCACTGACCGGCAGACTTCCGCGACACGGCACCAGGATCTACCACAGTAGTAATGACAATCATAGGGATCACCAGAAATGTTTATTACACAAATACAAAAGCAGGACCCCACACAAAATGTCACAGAAAAAAAAGCTTGTAACAGCCTTTTGAAGCTCAGGAACATCAAGATGAACGCCTACCATCACAAATTGCTTGGTCCTACAGGACCACGTGCCAACCCGAGTGTGATAATCAATAATCAGCTGAGTCAAGACACTATTCACATGGAAATATTTCAGGCCACTAACCTAGTCATTGACTCCAGGCCCTTTGGGGGCAGACAGGCCAAAGACAGGGCCTCTCTTTCATACCATTAGTCACCACTATTGTCACATGGGCACAAAGGGCAAACGTCTGACCTGCTTACACTTTTCCCACAATCCACTACACTAGTCTTCCCCATCTTTCTTCATTGAATTAATGTATACATTTGTTTTTTTGTTTGTTTGACACTTTGGCTCATTTGGAGTTAGCTTAACAAATGTATCAGTTTAAACAGAGGCCTAACTCTGATATGTAAATGCAGTAATTCAAAAACATTCACAATTGTGTCAAAGTCAGACATGATGTAGCCCCAAACTTTGCAGAAGGCAATGATAGACCCAACCAAGAGTTAAAAAATGCATAAATTTAAAAAACAAGTGCATGAACAAAACGTAGATAAAGAGATAGAGAGATTAAAAAAAAGAGGACGTCCACTCACAATGCCATGCACCTCTGCCACGCGGCTGCACAGGTCCGGCCTCTGCTTCTCTAGCGCCTGGTAGAAAGGGTTCCTCAGCAGGTTCTCATCATACACAGCCATAGGGAACTCACACTCAATGTCCTGAGAGAGAGAGAGGGAGAGGGAGAGGGAGAGGGAGAGGGAGAGGGAGAGAGAGAGGGGTGAGGAAAAAGTAGAGGAGGTAGTAAGAGGGTGAGGTATATTTGGATTAATGACACAGAATGGTGTAGATGTGTGTGTGTGTGTGTGTGGGGGGGGGGTATTTGAAAGAGGATGAATGAGTTTGAGGGCAGAGGGAGATGACAAGTATGCAGCCAGGAGGAGGAGAGAGAATGAGGACATGAGCACGAGAAAGAAAAGAAAAAAGTGTGGGAGAGGGAGAGGGGGAGAGAGAGAGAGAATGAGGGAGAAGGTTGCAGAGCAGATAATCAGATTAAAAAGATTACCAGACATTTAGGAATTCCACAGAACCGATTAGTGTATTAGATATGTGGTCATATTTGTTCAACCTCCACAACGTCAATAGCAAGGCCAAACTTGCCTCTGAGTTTTGCCAACTCAAACACACATCTCAATTTCACAGAGTCTGTTAAACAAGCACAAGTAGGTCTACCACAACACAAAGCAAAATGCTGATAACCTCTGGGTGCTTGCAATATTAGAACGTCCAACAGTAACAGAACGCCCAGCTGTAAACAGACATCAGCATTACGCAAGCACCAGTGAGAAGGGTCATGGTTTTTAATGAGCGATCTCCAGGGCACAACCAGCCCTGATATCATAACCAGTAAACAAGTCAGTTGAGCACAAGCTTTTCCTCTGCAACCATCCACACCACACATCAAAACATGCTGTGGCCCTTCAGTCCCAAACAACAACCATGTTGTTCCAGCCTCAGCCAGTGCTGCTCTTGGGCCAGCTGCTCCTCAGCTGAGCTCGTTAGCATCCCGAGGAAATGAAATTAGACCGGCACTAGTCCAGTGTACAGCAGCCAACAACAACAGCACAACAAGTACAAGCAGTAACAGCAGCATTATGTCTACGCACTGGGGATCAATTGAGGAACAGCGTACAAAAGGCAGCAGAACGAGACATGAAACTTTCAGTCACCCCCCCACACAGCCTAAGTACCCTAACAGTAGTCTAACTGTTCTAAACACTCAGTCAGTCAATGATCAAATGATGTTTTTCAAAGCCAAAGAGCATTTTTTTTTAAGCAGTGCTGTCTGCTCTTTTCAAAAATTCTACAACTTATCCAAAAATGTAGAGTACTGGTATTGGGGAGGGACTTTTGGGGAACATATCAGAGCTGCTTCCTCAAGGAAAAGTAGGCCTATCTTTCATATACCGCTGCCATTGCACAATGCTTCCTCTTCTGATTCAAGACACAGAATAAATTAAGTAAAAGCACAAAAACTCAGAGACTCAACTGAATATGCTTCACTCAATGGCCTGATTTACACACAGGCATGATATAACTAATGCAACTGACTACAACAGAGGAACAGGTGACGCTAAACCCTAAGCCTTATAAAAGACACACAGAGCACTATGGTCAAACGACCATGCCAGGCATTCACTGGCAGTAGCCTAAATTCAGGAACTTAATATTTAAATAAATATTTAAAACATCAACATGAACTAGAGATACTTTCATAACATGTGAAATTCCCATTAGATTTTGTGCTGCTTTAAAACAAGTCAGTGTGGAACGTCCTCCTGCCAAAATGATAAGGCAACCAACAACAGGTGCACTGCTAAAAATGAATAATCCACTTCCACCTACAGATGTTCTGCTTCACATGATCTAGAAATAAGCCTAACCCGTGTTCACTGGAGAAACTGAACATGTCATGGAAGCAACACCTCAAAATGCATGCTAATGTGCCAGTAAGGCTTACTCTGACAGTGAACGGCACGAAATTTGGACTGGAGAGGTTTTGCTTTGGCACCTCTCACTATAACCACACCTGAGAATAACCCGAAACCAAATCTACCTGAAAAAAACACCTGAGAAAAACATCTACATCACCTGAACTACATCAGGCTTAGAAGACATTTCACGGCCAGCCCGTTTGTTAAAAATATAACAGGTAAATTCAATTTTAAAAATCGACAGTTTCCTCCTTCCTATCAAGCTTCCTATCAAGCCTGCACAGCTCTCCCACGAATGCATCGTCTGTTAACTCCTGTCCAGCACAGGTGGCCATACATGCAGCCCTTGGAGAATAGCTCCTCTTATTACTCACTTCTTGAAAGCTTTTAAAGAAGGCCTGTGCCAGGCAGAGTAACCTCATCTTCACAAAGCTGAGCTGGCTGATGAGAAAAGAGAGCTTCACCATCATAGCTGGGATTGGAAGGGGCTCTTCAGCATAAGCGGTTGGGGATAAGTGGACGCAAGAAATCAGACGGACGCCGGAGACGTCTTTGTGGGGCACAGACCACGGAGAGAAGTGAAGAGAGTGGCGGTGTTGCGGGATGGCACCCCGCCCCACCCTCTTCGACCCTACTCCACCTCGCCAGCAGACTTCATCTCTCACAAGGTCAGGGATGCATGCTGGGCTGAAACCCTCAAGAATGCAACCATGTGATCAAGTCCTACAGACCGAACTGGACCCAGGTGGGGGAAACTCCTCACTCGTGATGAGAGAGAAAGAAAGAGAGAGAGAGAGAGAGAGAATAGAGAATGCATGGGATATGAGGGTGGGAGAAAATTCCAAAGACCAAAAGCATCCACAAAAATCAAGACTGCGCGTGCACGCACACAAGCAGCCTAGGCCTAATTATGTTAATTATGTGTGAACATTATCAGTGTGGTCCTGGACAGCCTAGATTTCTCTAGGCCTATAGCTTACTTGGACCAAAATGTGATAAAAGTAGATTTTTAACTAGAATGTGAAGCCATTTCTTTCACTGAATTCTCAGAAAACTGTCTTAGCATTTTAAGGTATACTCTTGCCCCCAGGATGTGAAGTGTGGGTATATTTCAACTGGATGATCCTGTTGAAAAGTTTTGTGTCAGAGAAACCAAGTCGAGAGCTGGAGACGGAGGCCTCCAAGGGACTGTTCAGTGGGAATAACTGAAACATCAGGGGAAGTTTGCAACAATACAGATTAAAAATGTCATCAGGAAGTGCATCGTGTCAGCAGCAGGTTTTCTCAATCGCTACTCTGACAGGTATGACAGGTAGAAGAGCTATGCTCAACAATACGACGACATTTAACATTAATACAGCTTTAACGCTGTACATCTCGTCTACTGTTAAGTAATGTCAACCATTATGGTATGCATTTATCATGTTTAAATGTGTCGTGAAATGTGTGTACGCTGACGCCACAGTAGCACTGTAAGGCAGGAACCTGGGTGGACAGGAACAAGTGGCTACGGAGCACGCACCGTAACAGTTTTGGCTAACAGAAAGTACCATTGCTCAGATGTAACGCGAACAGGTTAAGGTATACTCTGCGACTACATTATACCACACGTCTCAAGTGGGCAAACCCTGTCAATATGACGCCGAATCTAAAATGTCAGACGGCTACTTTACAGGGCAGTTCCACTGAAACGCTCTGAATATTATTTTCAGATCAGTGCACTGAAGGTGCATTGCTACTACATAAATAAGAAAATGGCAAATGAGGCGCAAAAACAATCAAAAAAACAACAATGATGAGTCCCAGTACCTTAGGTTGCCTTGCAAGTGTAGTCAAAGCAGAGTTGGTTACGAGGTGTTTGACTGGTCAAAAGTTGTCACTTCGCTTTCCTAGCTACACAAATGAGCACATCATCGTGGCATGCTAGAATGGTTAGTATGGCCGTGCAAGATTCATCGTTTGATAAAACGCGCAAATGTGCTCATCCACGGAATCTGGTTAGCTTCTTTCTCGGTTGCAAGTTGGTCCTGTGCCCTGCTCAATAGCAGCTGTAGCAAAGCACACACCGTTAGCTTGCTATCCCTGCCTGGATTGTTTGCCAACAGTACAACTATGTACTAGATATTTAGGATTTCTCATATTTGTAAACATATGATCAAACCATGGACGACTTACCGAGTTATTGACACGGAGGTTGCATGATAATATGCTTTCTAGAGGAAGGGAGTAAACATTAGTCTCTTGTGAATTAACGTCAGCACCCGGCCTGAAAAATGGTGAGGTGTGTATCCGTACGAGATTTACCCAGCCAATGGCGTACAGCATCGATGGAACAAAGCTCATTTACTGCACCAATCATAACGCTCTGTGGTATGTACAGAACACATCGCTGAACAGACACATTTTTAGAATTGTTAAACCAGATTACAGTCACTCTGCGCTCAAATCTAGAGCCAAAACAATTCAGATCGAAAATGCCATATTAATATACTGAAGTGATTCCAGATAATGCTTTGAACCGACAACATGTAATTTCAGCAAGTGTCTTGTCTTTCAGACATATCCAAATACTTATTTTCTGTTATTTATGTATATAACATGACAGTTTCCAATCTGTAATGCAGGTGCTATTAGTTACAGGGAATATGGTTGGAAAATCCTGCAAAAATCAACTTTTTAAATTGTGTTAAATTACATACTTTGTTTTCCACAAACACCACTAGGATTTCTATTTAAGTACAGGCTAACTGCACGCAGGTAACGTGTTCTTGTGTCCAGATTTTGAAATGTCTGACATGAAATTTCACACAATTTCCCAAACAAGTCAGATTCAGTGCTGTCAATGTTGGTAGCAAAGTACAAAATAGCAGTTTTACATTAGAATATGGTCAAAGTTAAGGTAAAGACTGTAATATAACCCGATAGCTGAATGTGTAACACTGGTCATTTGAAGGCATTAGAAATATGGGAACATTAAATAAAATTTTATAACAGAAAAATAACAGTATAACAGATTCACAAAAAAAGCCAAAATACATCAAAGGAGGTGCAACCTTTGTACTTAGGCACAGGGATTTTGTAACTGACATCTTGGAAACCTATCCACAAATGCAGACAAAAATAAAGAGAAACCAACCGTCATGCAAAGGCCTGGTTTAACAGAATGAAACTGAGCATCCTGCAACATCAATGAAAACTTTAGGGAGCGCAGTAAAGTTATAAAAAAAAAAAAAAAACGCCTAACGTTAGTGCTTCTGCTCACATTTCAGTACAGCACAGTCAGGGATCTCTCCATTAGCTTAGATTTCCTCTGTGGATAGACTCGAAGGACCAATCACCGAACAGAGAGAGGTCAGTGTCATTGGTGGGAGGGCTGAAAGCGATGTCCCCACCAAACCATTTTGAATGGTTGAAGACATGGCCATGGCATGCCCAAAAGTTTTAAAGCTCACAGAAAGTATCTGCCTAGCAGGAAGCTAATGCATGCCTATTGAAAGGTTCCAGACTTTGCAAAGTGGCTCTTTCTCAAAGTCAAAGAAGCATGCTTGACCAGGCTTAGCGGCTGCTTGCTATGTCATTGAATACCACCAAGCGCTGTTTCAAAGTCAGGGATCCTCCAAAATTCTACAAAGGCAGTGTGCGCCTTTCTTTGAATTTTCAAGGATGCATCACTGTATCCTTGTCGTTCGAGAAATACCCATAATCCTTTCTGTACACACACAAGTTGGCAGATTTTAAAATGGCAGCAGCACCGCAGCAGAACACATTTATCTCAAATGCTTGAAAGGTTTTAAGCCTTGCCTCTGTAGCAACCAACTCGCATGGAAGTGTTCATGGTCTTGAGAAACAGCCAGTGAAACAATATGAAAGACAATGTGGATCTGGTTTAGGAGGCTAAGCCTGCCACATCATCTTAGGTAATCTTGTATCCAGATTTAAGAAAATGGAAATAAAATTTAACAGAATTTTCAGTGCAGTCAATATTGGTAATTGGTTATAATTGGCAATCTATGCTTCAGTTTCTGTTGTAATACAATTCTAGAATGAAATGTCTGAATGGAAATGTCTTGTTCACAAGTACTTGTCAGATTCTTCACAAACTTTTACATTTTTCACAAATGACTTTTACACCTTTCATTTTGTGCTTATTTTGTGTCAATAGTGAGATGTTAAAATATAATCTGAGAATCTCTGCAGACAGTCCCTTACTTTCTCACCAGCAACTTTTTTATTGACTTTGGTTTGTTCACCAGGATCTGGCCTGACTTGTTTGTGAAATTTTGAGGTGTTTGCTCACCAACAATTTGCTTCCTTACCAACACTTGATCTGACAGAGACCAAGTTCAATAATGGCAATAATGGAAAAAATTCTGATATTTTCCGTTTTCACAATTATTGGACGGGTTTTACAACAGTACCTTTGTGTTCATTTGATCAATTGCAGTGAAATGCCAGTCAGTGTGAGTTCATCAACATTAGTGAAAGATTAATACTGAAGCTAACTTGATATGTCCATATCACTTGACCTGACCTTGTGACTTGCGTGATTTTACTCATACATGGGTGGATAGGTAGATACATACACTTTTTTCCTCCTGAAGGACAGGACAACTTTTACAACTGCTATTATGTGGTTATTTTATTAATATTGGAGTGTGATATTGACATACAAGTGGAAATTAATTATATCCATAGCCTTGCTTGTTTTGCTGGTCAAGTATCAGCTACTTCAGCTTAAAAGGTTGTCCAAACAAACAGTTTATATATATATATAAAGCTTGACCAGGTGATATGGTTGATGGTTCAGATGTTCATTCAACTTGCAATGATCGCAATGTCCATTTAGACAGGCTGGCCACACCAGCATGACCAGCTTAATAAGCAGGTTAACATCCGCAAGTTCAGTTGGTAGCTCAAACTACTAAACCATCAATACCAGCAAGAGTTGGTGTGGAACCATTAAAGACCATCTTAGACCAGCCACAAACGTAAGCCGTTTTAGCTGGATTCTTCAGCAAGGTCTGTCACATTAGAGGTCAACATAACATTGTCTTTAATTGGTAGTGAAAATGGTACGATTAAAATATACACTTCAGCTTAGACGGTAAACTAGCATTTTCAAGTCAGTGACTTTATTAATTTGCATTTCAAATCATATTTTGAACAGCAATGACTATTCAGCAACTGAGTACAAGTCAGAACAATGTACTAGTTGTATTTCATTAAACTCTTCAGGTGAATTTCTAACTGAAACTTAATATTACTGCTTTACTACCAATAGCCTTACCATAGAAAAAATTACAAACAAATCTGTAAGAACACAATTGCCGATAGCTTAGAGGAGAGAGAAAAAAGTGATAAACTGGCTAAGTTTACTCAGGGTAAGTGGTAAACCTCTTAATAGAGTGGCAAAGTCCCACCCCTTCTGGTTTACCCTCGTTGGGCTCGTCTGAGAAATTTCGAATGGGTGTCAATGGACAGAAAATAATTATTTCCTGGTCCCTGTCGATACAAACCTTGAATTACTCATATGATGTTTGTGAATTTTTAACATTATTCAGGATAAGCACATCAGGTATACTGTGTCTTTCCAGAAACCACTGCTAAGTGAACCAGCAGGTAGCAAGCTGCAACCGTTAGCTAGCATGGCAGCTAACCTTGGCGTTAATGGTGAGGGTTATTAACCCAGAGCGTAGTCTGCTGAGGGGCCTCACATGACACTTCTGTCAAAAATCTGTCAAAAAATAGCTCTGTCTCAATGTAGAAATTTATCTTTAAAATTTACAAACAACATTCATGGTACATATGAAAGGGGACCAGATTTATTTTTTTTCTTTCCATTGATTCCCATTCATATTTTTTGTTAACAAAAATCCCGTGGACCAGAAGTGGAAGAGCGTGACTTGGCCACTCTATAGAAAAGCTACATTGATTCTTTCTCCTTACCGAAGCCATATAGCCTGCCTATTAGGAGGTTTACCATTGGAATGAACCTGGCCAGATTTATCATTGACGTGTGCTTCAAGTACCCCTCAGGTTATGGACAACGGTTTTCAATCGCTCTCGCTGTCGCTCTCTGAGGTCACATAACAGCCATCTTCCCCTGTGTTGGCTTCAAACCAGGGTCCTGAATCTATGTGCACAATAACACAAAACAAACACATTTTAGAATGACTTATTTCTTATAGCCCCAAACACAGTCTCGCTGATAAACATGTCATAACTGAAACAATTCCAGACAACCAGCACACTGTCTCAGGAACATGAAAGAGAAGAGTGTAATTTCATTAACTCAACAATTTTTTTACCAGTAGTCTTTAATAGTGTATCTTCAATGCTGCTATACATGCGTTATTTGACTGCCCAAGATGGATTTTAAAACCAACTGTAAACAGGGCCTGATATCCAACATTCATGTCTAGTTCTGACACTCAATACAGCACAAATTCATCCATGTAAACATTCCTTACCCATTGTTGGGCTCATGTCTTCATCCTCCATGTGATCAAAGTCATAACTGACAAAGGCATTCTGTCCCCCATTGGGGAAAAAACAAAGCGCTTACAAATAATATAATGCAATGATAAACATAATAGATGCATATGTGTATACACCAAGTTTTAAGACCAAGGGACAGCTATTATTTTCATCCAGATTATGCTTGATCTACTGAACAAATCGACAGATGGCAAATATTTAAACAGTTTAAGCTAATCACCACAGAGGGCCAGCCATGTCTCACCTTCTGTTTTAGGAGGCCTCTCCATTCTCCTTTCTCCTTCTTCACCAGTGTGATCTCAGGCTCATTACACTTCATCTCCCATGAGCACCTGTCAGCGCTGATGTCATTCTGTAGCTCCAAATCCATGCGATAGGGCTTATCATTTGCATATGCACTACAAACAAAAACACAACTCTTTACCAAAGCACTGTCACTGAAAAAAAAATATGTCAACCATCAACAATACTGTAAACAAACACAATATCCAGTGTTTCAAACAAAGTGTCACTATACAGAGTGGAAACCGTTTATTGTGTTTCAGAGTTTTTCTTTCTTTATTCTACATACCTGTACATTACTCTGTCAGAGAAGAAGTTGCACGTCTGCATCACAGGGTTTGTAAGTTTCACCCGCAAGATAACTACATCCTGTCTCTGAAACCACTTTATCTGTGGATGACAACTACAGACAAAGCAGCAGTGACTGAAAAGAGTTATTAAACATTTACTATATCTAAATGGAATCAGAAGAGAAAAATAATTGCTTACCTTTTGGGACTGTCTACTTCCACAATTTTCTTTAATTTGATATGAGAGCTGATGACCTGCTCATCTTTTCCAAAAAAGCAAATAAGTCACATTTAGCAGAGTGAAAGTGCAACAGTCACCATTTACATGCATGAAAAAGTATAGTTATTAGCTAGCCATACTAATTCCATTTTCATTTGGGGCATTAAGTGATGAAGTCCAGGTTTGAGGTGAAAATCCCTCCAAGTCAACAGGCCTGTGGTAAGAGAGACAAAGAACAGAACAGGTTAAGCATCACCTTAGTGGTTTCAGATTTACTTCCAACATCCACAACTTCAATGTTCCAATTTCAACAGAAAAAAGTATACATTTTGGATAAAACTTTAAGAAGAGATGGTTAGATATTTTACCCCAAAAGAAGGTAAACCCAGCCTGTCGGAAACTCACTTCAGTGGTGGAATATGTCCATCAGATGCTGAGCTACCAGTGCCCCGAGATATGCAGTCTGATAGCATGCCTCTCAGACTGAAAGAGTCTGCAACCTCCAGCTGTATCTCTGGGGGTATGGCTGGCATCTCGTGCACAGCAACAGGGCTCTGTTCTGGGGCCTCCATGCTCCCTGCCTGGGCATCATGTGTAGCAGGTTCATTCAAATTCAGTGTGGGCTCACAGAGGTTTTCAGACCTTTAATCACAATGTCCATATTTAGTTTTAATATAAGGGAGGGATGCGTAACTATGGCAAAAATAATAATCACAATTCTTTTGTCAATTTTGAAATTATTTAAAATGAAACTCAACATTTTCCAGGTTTTTTTAAATAATGTAGCAAAATATTTGGTTTTAAATTAGATTAAATTAGCTTTTTCAAAGTAATAAAAAAAAAATCTCTCAAAACAAAAAGTGAAATCTCAATTGAGTTAATTGTACGACCTATGATACTGTAGCCTGCAAACAGATTTGTGTAGTTTGTGTGTGCACATACTGTAGCATAGCACTGTGATCTAAAAGTCCTTCAGGGACTTCCAGAGCCCGCTTCAGCAGCTTCAGGTGTTCGGGGTTGGCCGCCCCCATGCCTGTGGACAGCACCTCACTGTAGACGTTGTACTCATTAATGAAGGTCTTCAGAAGAGGTGCGGGGATCCTCCGCACCTGTCAAGTTTAATGAACAGGACACTGCACAGTTGCATAGATATCAAACTTACAAGTTGTTTTTTTAAATATAACTTTTTTTTTTCCTTTTTTCAAATTATGAGGGTCATCACTTTGAAACTGAGAATACTATCTGTACTGGCTTCTTGCAGAGGGAAATATAAATAAAAACATTTTGTATCTAAACACATCCATAAGAAAGAAACAACACTAGCTCCAACCCCCCCCCCCCTTCCAAGGCAGACCTCCCTCCACCCCACCCCCCCTCCCAACTTCACAATTAAATGAAATCAACTTTAAGTCTATGCTTCTGCACAGTACTTTAAACGCATGCATATGCACACATAATGCACACTCCCAAAAGTTATAACTGAATGCTACTTAGATCCGTTTCATTTCTCATAAGCATTATAATGCAACCGTTCAGCAGACAATAAAACAGGAGGGCTTTATGACCACTAAAGTCTCACCATGGGGTCGACCCAGATAGTGTTGCCCAGACACATGACAACCTTAGCCTGGTGCTGCTTTCCTCTGATCTTCTGACTGATGGCCCTCATAACCTAGAAAAAAAATAGGGGATAAGAATGCACTAATCTGTATGTAATGACAAATACACCACCAAATTGTCAGGTCATTTTGAAACCAACTTTTTTCAATGCTTAAGCATTGTTGTAAAAAAAAAATAACAATAAAAAATAATCACGTACACAGTCTTGGCCCAATTGGCAATTTGTGTAGTTTTATAATTCTGATTTTAACATTTCCTCTAATGGCAAAATAACACCCCGTTTTTAGAAATATTTCCTCATGTCTTCCTCATGCAGTATACCAAAAATATGAATAAAATGTGAACCCTCTGTTGTGGCAATGAGGAGAATGGCAGACCTTTGGATTCCAGTCCACCTCATTATCAATGGGCTTGACTCCACACAGGATGATCTCCACCGCCTGAGGTGGCAGGCTGTGGTATTCAGGGGGCAGCTGCAGCAGCTGATGGGACTTCACTTCCTGCGCGCTCCCCACGTCCAGGAAGTGCACTATCACACAGCTGAACAAGCGGGTGCCTTTATCTGGCACGGACACCACTCGAACCCTAGACAATAAAGTGCACATTTAGAAGTCCTCAACTCTGCTCCTGCAATTTTATTTCCATTTCATCCACCCCTGCACCCCTGATGATAACTTGCTCAGACCAACAAGACCAACATTTTTCATTGATAAGCTTAGCAGAGTACAGAAACCACAGATGAAAACATGTATTATAAGGTGCAGGGTTTGAGCAGTCCCGACAATCCTTCAAACAAACCTATCCATTCACAACAATCCAATGGAAGTGCACGTGACCAAATACTGAGGTGATGGAATGTCCTACAGTACCTGTGGTACTCGTCCTCCTGCTGAATGGCATAAAGCTCTCCTTCCACGGTCTCTGTGGCCCATCGGCGTTCTGTGGCATAGTGCGCAGCCATCCGTGAAGACAGCTCCTCAAAACGAGTGTCGCCTGGGTGGACTAGGCGGCCATAGTACACATTGGCACTCTTGAAGTACAGAGGCACAACCTATTGGTGTTCCCCCAAGAGTGAATTTAAAAAAGCATCAGCCAGTCAAGGATTTGTTCATACAACCTGCAAATTCTTTACTTAACATATTGAAGAATTACACTAGTACAACTTTGAAGTAAACTAATAATAGCAATGATAATCTTACATCTATTGCTGTACAAAATGAGAATTGTTAAATGCTCTATTGTTTAATTATGTTGTCAGGCTCTTAAACTCACCCCAATCATTCCAGTCTCCAAGTGCTTGGGATCATCTTGAGATTTGTCTGGAATGTGTCTGTCAGGACACATCCCAGCATCCCTAAATAAATAAAAAAACAAATGAGAAAATAAAAATCTACACTATTCATATTGAGAATCTCTAAGTGCCCACAAAACAGCTACTGAGTGAAATCAGAGATTGCCAAGAAGTGAATGGCAGCAAGGTGGGGGATGGTGGACATATGTGATCAAGATCATTTGGCCACCTGTGCCACAGTTCCCTTTATGTCTACTAAATAAACTAATGTTATCAATGATCAGAATTTAGATTACACCATGTCTCTGTTACCATCATCAAATTCATCAAATCTCAGTCTCACAGGGGTACAAACTGGGACAGAGACCTGCAGAAGCCAAGGCTCTTCAGGTAGCCACAGAGAGGCCTGTGGGCCTTCTGTTCCTCCTTGGCCAGCTGAACTCCCTGAGCAAACTGGAGAAGTTCAGGAGGCAGCAGGGCGTCAGTGCGCCTCAGGTAACGGAGCACCCCTGACACATGACGCGCGTTCTGTTCTGTCAGCAGCAGGATGGAATTGGTGGCAGGAGGGTTGGAGGAGTTCTCAGGATGATACTGCAGTATCAGTAACACACACACACACACACACACACACACACACACACACACACACCACACACACACACACACACACACACACACACACACACACACACCAGGCAAACCAGTTTGGTGTTTAATCTCATTATACTTATTTTAGACTTATACTGCTCTCTACAGTTAAACAGTTGCAATGACAAAGTTACCCTGCTGTGACCTTTTTAGAAAACTAAAATGACCCCCATGCAAAGCACAGTACACACATCTGAGAAATATTCAAACTCAACTACTGGTTTGTAAAAGTGGAGCACACCAAACCTTGTCGGAGAGGACACGGAAATTGTCAGACATGCAGAACAGACAACTGCCAAACAGTTTAGGGGAAGTTGGAAACCCATAATGCACCACACATGTTGCATCATCAACTCTTAAGGCTTTCACACATTTCTCTGTGGTAACTGGTGGGAGAAGAAGGGGATGAGGAGGTTCAATATGTGCAAAAAACACAAATCGTTAACTACATTAAACTTCCTGTATTGGCATACACTTGCAGTGTAACATATTTTATGACAGTATTTTCTGTACATTTGGGAAAAGACTGTGGCTGAACATGGCTGTGATTACCTATGACTGAATTACATCTATGTCAACATCATCTACCAACACCACTCTCCTTCATACCATATTGCTTAATTAAACATTAGAATCATACATTAAGTTTCTATACCACTATGCATTTTGATCCCCTAATCACGGCATCTACTCACTGCAAGCATTAAGTATTATACCAGCTAATATACACTACAAACCAACCCAAGAACGTTCATAAATTCTCTAATATGATGCTTGCCGCTGAGCACAGAATCCCACTGATAATAGCATCCCTAAAAGATCCCTATGAGTCTGGTCCATACCCAGAATGATGTGAGTGCCTGCTCCAATGGCTTTCTTCCAGCACTCCATCACAACGTCAAACTGGTGGGTCAGACCTTCATGGGCTTTCAGAGCCAGAGCTGAGGAGTTGGCAACAGCCTGCAGGATACGACAAATTCACAAAGTCAATGGCAAAAGTTTCATACCCCAGCAACTGCATCATCTCTCATGCAAACACACATACCAGTGTTTCCCGCAGAAAATGTATTAGCCCCGGTGGTACCAATCTGAGGGGTGTGTGTGTATATATATATAGATTTTATTTATATAGTTTTGATAAAACTATAAAGTTGATTTATTTCTGCATGCATTTCACCAAAAGCATGCCAGGAGACAATCTATATGGATATAACATTATGACAATCATGAATTGGCTACTGTTGTGGTGTAGACCTACATATGTGAAAGCGGTCAACGTTTTCAAGGTGGAAATCTTTTTGGGTGAGCAAGTGGTGAAAACTTTGATAAAAAAATGTAGTAGTGGTAGACAGTAATTTCATGGTCTCTCTCATATACTTTCTTCACTGTAGTTTGAATGTCAGGCCTGATTTGCTCACTTTGGATAAAAGCATCAGCTGGCCCTTGAGCAAGGTACCTAACCTCTCACTGCTTCCCAGATTAGTGTGTACTTCACTTCACTGCATGCTATGTGTATTTCACTAATTCACAATGGGGTCAAATGTAGAGACCAAATTTCCCTCACAGGATCAAAAGAGAACAATTATCATTATGCATGTGTAAATGAGAAAACAAGTAATAGTGAGAGTCAGCCCTTTTGTTTGATTCAGTGTGTCTTTGCATATTCAATGTAAGCAGCCCAGTGCTCAGCACCTCAAAGACCTGCTCCAGCTCATCGACACCGCTGGTGATGATGAGGGTCTTCTGGGTGAATGAGGGGGAGAAATCCAGAGCTCTGAGCATCACTGGTGTCTTTTCACAGTCCAGACACAGCAGGATCATCTAAGTGTAGCAAATACACACACGCGCACACGCACGCACACACACACACACACACACACGCACACACACACACAAATGAAATTGCCAAATTGTCCTTAATCAATCAGAAAGAAAGGCTGCAATCAACATTATGAAACCACAGGAATCAAAAGTCCAGCCTCTTGACCTGATGCACGCCTCCATAGAGAGCTGCCTCTTTAGGCACTGTAATGATGACAGTGGCATCCCTCATGTAGTCTTTAGCCAGGCTCTCCAGCCGCCTGTTCCAGCTGTTTCCAACTGCCACCAGCTGCTGCGGGGTCTGTGATCGGTCAGTGCTAGACACCACACTCCGGAAGTGCCTCAGTACCACCTCCATCTTTAGAGAAACACAGATGAGTGAAAAGGAATAAAGAGAAAATGAAAATGAAAGGAAGAGGGAGACAGACAGAGCGAGCGCAGGTCCACACACGCAAAAACACACTAATTTCTTTAAAAACCAAACTCCAGAGGAGCTGGACAAAGAACTAGGGTATTCCATCTTTTCCAATGTATTTATATCGAAAGCATAAAGAAACGAGAAGACCAACATGTTTCAACATAATGGTGTTCCCTGACCTTGTTTATCTTAGCATTTTGTCTGTCAACACGGTGCTTAAGTGTTTTTCTTTGTCAGTGCATAAACCTGAACTGTATTCTATTGGATATTCAAACAACTCCAAACAAGCACTCAAACTGGTGAGAATGGGGATAACCCACCCATCCAGTTTTAGTATGAGTGACATTATGAAATGTGTCCTTGTCCCACCTCTCTCTGCGCTCTGGTGTAGAGTACGTCCACCTCGTCCATCACCAGGTGGCAAAGGCGCAGAAACATGTGACAGTTGGCCTCCAGCAGCCGTGCCATCGTGAAGGGTGTGGTCACCAGCAGCTGGCCTAACCCCCGCAATCAACCAAGAGGAAAAAGGGGTGAAGCATAGGATGCTACGCCAGAGCTTTCAATGCATAAAATGCTCACACTAAAGGCCTTTGCTCACTGATTCGGTTCTATCCACAATTGTTGTTTAGCTGAAAATAAACATGATCTCATGTTAAGTCCACCAACACTAAAAGTTTTTTTTGTGTTTTTTACATCCACATAGCCCAAGACTTCCAAAAACAGCGTTCTGTATTTGACTGGCCAAACACAAACAATATCACAGATTTCAGTGTGCAAAGACCTAAGCTACAGCCTAAGCTAAAAGACGTGGTAACACTTTCTATGAAGACCTTATCTATAGCGCATTATGAGCGCATTCAAACTATAATGCGCATCATAATTACTCATAATGTAATATGACTACACTCATAATGCTTCATGATGCATTATATCAACAGTTACAAATAACTATAAATCTAGCTTATAATGTCTTATAAATCCAAGGGTGTTATGAGTGTTCATGACTGGTTATAAACTACAGGCTGGCTGATGGGGCTTATAATACATTATGACTACTAATACCCCTCTTTGCACACACCTGGATGATCAACTGTTGTAAGGGCTCATAAGTTGCTATAATGTTCCATGTGGGATCATAAGTTGTCAGTGTGTGCTTCAAGTAAAGTAAAAAGTAAAAAAAAAAGGAAACTCAAAAGAAATTCAAAGCCCTGAAATGAGTGGTGGCTCACAGTTCTTCTGGACCCTGAAGGCTTTGGCCTCTTCCTTGACCTGACCCAACAGCACCAGAGCTGGGTTGAGGTCCTGAACGGCCCGGCAGTTTTCCAGCAGGTCGAACACAATCTGTACCTTCTCCCATCTCGGGCAAAGGATCACTGCTATAGGCTGAAAAGAGACAAAGACGGCAAACTGTCACATGACACCAGGTGTACCCTTGTCAGTCATGTCATTTTGAACACTCACTCTTGAACAACTGTGGATTTTATCACTAAACGCTAAACATGCTATGCAATTAAAACAGCTCCAGCCATGCTCTCTTCCCACTCCCTAACTTACCCCGGTGCGTGTGATGAGGGAGCTGTGGACAGATGCATTCTGGATGTGGGTGATCAGTGGCGGGAGGTAGTTCAGTGGGTCCTGGCCTGTTTGGGTCACCAGGAGCGTGTCATTGCCCCGAAAAACATGGGGCCAGCAGTACCGCTGAGCAATACTGGGACCAGGGAACTTCTGCCGTGTCAAGTACTGTAAGGCACAACACACCAAGAGAGCCTGTCTGATCAGTCTGTTCACGGTTTGTGGGCTAAAGGTTCAACATTGTATACTAATGCAGCACACTTCCAACAGAGGCCTCTTTGTGACATCTCGGCACGTTATCGTACTCATCTCAGATCTACAGATTTTCAGTAATACCGAGCTATCTTTGTCTGTCAAGTCTACAAGCCAACTGACAAGTTTAAAAGCAGGGCATTACCCGTTTGAAGTGGTCAGAAATGGGACAGTGGGCTAGACTGTGCCAAGGTTCAATAGCAACAGAAGCATGGATCAGAACCTCATTCCTTTTGGGGTCAGTGGGCACAACCTTCAGGGTACAGATTAAAAGGAAGGAGAGCAATGTACAGGGAACATCAAACATAGAAAAATGGACCACATGACTAATGTAACAGGTACTAATTTTGGTACAAATTTACCAAAACAGAGTCTACTGAAATATTGGAACTAAAACTGAACTGAAAATTACAAAATAACTGGAATGTTACCAAAACATCTCTGCAGAATGGTGCTCTGTTTAAAGTACCACACTGGATTTCATGGAAGATGAAACAAAGTCTTCATAATCGTGTGCTTACCGTTACATCATCCTCTGCATCCAGATTAAGCGGGCCAGGGTTGAGCCACTCCAGTAAGCTAAAAGCACAAACGTTAGTTAGCAAACATGTAAAAACCACACACCTCCCCAAGCATCAATGTTCTTCACACCCACACATATAAAACACTGAGAGAAAGTACATCAATCTGTAGTCAAGCACTGTTGTGGTTGTGGCTTTTGTGGTTGACAATGGTAGCTCAGAACAGTGCATTTACCCGCAATACTGACTCCTCAGTCTTACCGAGCAGCAGCCAGATCCTCTTCAGTTCTTGGCGGTGAAGTGCTGTTCTCCTCCTGTTTCCAGTCTTTCACACTAGGACTATCAAAAGAACTGTGACAACAGTGAGACGTGTAAACATTTAAAGCAGTACCAGGCAAGCCTGCGATTTTTTGCCTCCACAAAAATAGCAACAACATTGTACATTCTCACCAATCTATGTGAATTTGTTTGCAAAACAAAGAATTGGAACAAGCCATTTTCAAAGAGTAATACTGACTGACAACGTAATAAACGCGATTTTGGTTTCATTTAAAACCGGCTTGTGTTTTTAAACTGCAAGTGTTTATAACGGCGCTTAGCAGCAGAAGGGGTGGCCGAGAGAGCCTTCATTCACCCCATAATGAGCCATTTAACCATCAAAGCGACTGCAAAGCTGGTAAATTAACCTAAAAACAGATGTTGCCTGATGTGCCTTTAAATACACCTACTGCTGAAAGCTGTAAACTACCACTATGAGGACAGAGGTAAAGTGCACAGTGTCCTTACGGGGCAATCTCATCCTTGAGAGGCACAGAGTTGACCAGCTCATGGTCCTTCTGCAGCTGGGGCATCTGAGGAAGTGGTGCTTGTTCCTCGACAGCTGTCTCCTTGGGAAGCTCTGTTTCCTTCTTAGGCTTCTCCTCTGTCTTTACCTCAGTTAGTTCAACTGAGCCGTCAGTAAGGTCATTGGTGCTATCAGATTCACAGCTTAGGTCCACCTGTGTGAATGCAGATTCATGAAGATAACAACTGTGTCAAAAAACATAACTACCTTTTCAAATTAAATTCAAAATTAAGGCCCAGAAGTCTTTTTTGTAGATCTAATTATCCATCTCTTTATCAACATACTAATTTCTTGAAGATGACGACATGTAAGAAAAATTCAGCTGTGATCGATTCGTTATGTTGAAATAGTGAGTCCAATCTCCATGAATGCAATCACTTTTGAAAACACCAAACTCAGACACTCACCGTGGTCTTGTCAAATCCACTCACAGCATCAGGATTCAAAAACTTCAGATACCTGAGAAAAAGACATTAAGGGTTGTTAATGCTGTTTGCATGCAATACAAGTCGCTTTTTACACTCACACACTGAAAATAAAAGATTATATGTCTGACCTGAACAACTTCAACTCTGCCATGACTTCATCTGCTAGTGTTGGCCCAGATTCATCACTAAATTCACTTTTACTAAAAGCGAAACAAAGAAAATAAATACATTCTGTCTTGACACTATCTGTATCTTTACCAATAGCTTAAGCTTTGAGAACCTGTAGGATTTAACAATTTCCACCGATATTTAATGCAAAGTGAGAATGGGAAAAACAGAAAACTATTTAAATTATTCTATGTTACATCATTCTAAATTTTTATAATTTAACTCATAAGTTACCTGGTTTCCACCTCAACCTCACAGCCTCGTGGTGGACTAGGTAAAGCACAGCTATTTCCTGTCTCTTCTGCATCATAGACTCCACCATGAGTTCGCATCTATTTTAAAAAGCATGAAGAATAGAATAGAATAGAACAGAATAGAATGCCTTTTATCGTCACTATACACAGTACAATGAGATGAAAATCAACTCCATCTTCAGTGCAAATATATATCATAAACAACACACACACAAGACATGCTGTAGTCATCATACACACAGGACATAGCCAACACACACACAGCACATAGTTATCAACATACCTAGAATAGGAATGTATGGTAAAGGCAATAAAGTGCATAAGCAATGAAGTGTTTGATTCACTGCAGGTAATTGCACCAGTCAACTACACACTAGACATAGTTGTCAGCATACCCGGAATAGGAATGTATAACATGTACAGATAAAAAAGCAGTAAGAGTGCTTGAAAAAATAGTAAACTGTTGATTTACAGTGGTTGATAGAAAAGCCTACAGAAAGAAAATGACCATACCTGTAACAGCGTGATTGGTTGTAGACTGACGGTATCTTCCAAAACCCTATCAGTAATTACTTTCTGGACACCTTCAAACACTTTCCACAGGCCATCTCAGCTGTGCGATGTGCTGATGTGGGCAACAGCTCTAAGACATGGTCTAATTCTAGGACATGATTAATACACAATCATGAAATATTATGAAACAAGTGTATTTGTCCCTTATTATTTGGTTCACCAAGAAGTGATTCAAAATGCTCCCCGGCATTTACATAATTACATAACCATATTTTAACAGCACAACAAAAGACAAAGGGCTCCCACCGTAAGTCAAACTTAAAATTCCTTGACTTTTCCTGACTAAAATGCAAAACTTCCATGACCACTCTAATTAAGTAATAAGCCCGAGGGGGAGTTCTTTACTGTGACTACAGCACAGCTGAGGGATGTTGTTAGGCTCAAAGTAAGTGTAGCGAACTGTTCATTTTGGTCAACAATTCCTGGCACACCGAAACACCAGGCCAAGTGATACTCATTGGGCATGTAGATCCACTTGAGTTTTAACATGTAATAGATTTCGGTTCCTGGTGGGAGTAACTACCACCCCTTCATGCTAACCAGCCAAAAGAGGGGACAACTATATGCTATTATCAAAAGTCCCTGATATTCCCTAACTTTGTTCACAAAAACATCAAATTCCCTGATTTTCCATGTCTGAAACAGGCTGTATTGAAATTACATGATTTTCCAGAAATTCCCTGACCTCATTAAGAATCATAAGATATGTTACCAATTAAATTTCTCACAGATGTAAATGCTATTACAAATTTGAAATCAGTATCTATCAGTTACAATATAAACCCTACTTAAATCATACTTATTGTCATGACACTACACTGCATAGAGTAGCACCAACCTGGCAGAGGACCACTGGAGATTTTATGAGTCACACCATTCGGTGGAAATACTTTCACTCCAAACCCATTCAGGGTTAGGAATTCCTCAGGGTTGGCAAACATGTCGCCTTTCAGGAAGACAGGGGGGATGCCTCTTCCTTCCTTCTGCAAACTGTCTTTCTCTGTCTTGGTGCAGGCAAACCTTTTTGCCAGCAGATCGTGATTTGCACAAATCTGTGAAGTGCAAGTTACAATTTACATAATAAAAGATAAAAATTATGTGTTAAAAATTATAGCCAGAATATTTACACCCATTGTTATCCTATGAAGACAGAGGAGACCCCACCAAAAACACTCTACACTGCCATCATCGTACCTTAACACAATTGATAGTTAAGTACAGTTCGATTTCCAAGCAATCATCCTGTGATCCACACACTACTGCCTCAACCTGAGAAGATGCTACAAGGCCAAAGACATCAACAGATCACACCAAGCAGGAACTAAAAATGTAAAAAATGGCAGTATAAACAGAGACAGCTGATGAACCATTCTATGCAGTCTTTGAAATAAACAATCATTATGTACAAAATATTTCATGTATTTATAAATTACTTTTCCTTGTGCTGAGACCAAAAAAAACTCTCACTCAGGCACTTTTTAAAATGAGCCAAATGCCATAAAAGTGCTGGAAATTAGTTTGATTTCATTGAACAAAGGAAAGGCTTACCCTGCCACAGGATGTACAGGTATCTTGTAGCAGAGCTATCCCATCTCATTGATGGCCTGCGGAGGTAAATCATTTTCACCTGAACTCTAGTTTCTTTCCCCTCATAATTCACACTCTTTGCACATGACGATAACTGACACAGAGGCACAAGTATGACCATCTTTTACATTATCAGGTAAGATCAGCTCAGCTCTCAGCTCTACGTCTGCTTTTCAAAGTTACTGGCAACTCACTGGCAAAATCATATCATCATATCATCAGCTTGTGGAAATGTATCAGAAAAATGTGTGCACGCATGTTTTGATTTATAAAATATCTAGTCTTACACCAGCTCAGCTTTTGAATCAATGATGGACACCCGCAGGCTCAGGGGATAGATGCCACCCAGCTGGAACTTCCTCACCCGGAAGGGCAGTTGGAGGAACCTCTCCAGTAGGGCATATACACTGTGAATGAATGGAAAACCAGTCTACCCTGTGGTCCCACTTGCAACAAGCTACAAGTCACAAGTGGCTTGCAACAAGTGGCTTGAAAGCAAACAGTCGGTGATTTACAGTAATGCCATCAGGACACAGTCTATGAACAGACACGTGACAAACGCAAATAAACCAGATTCTAACCATAGTCGAATTATGCCCAACGCATTAGGAGATTGATGCTCATTCGTAGGTGTTTCCACATGAGGATTTCTTGATCAAATAACTAAAATGTGCATTAACAAGTTGGACGAAAACTCAGCTAGTGAGCAGCTGATGTCCAATCTTTCCAGATGAGTGTCTACCTGTCTGCAGTTACACTGATGTCTTCCACATGATCCACCAGAAAGCAGGTAGCACGGGTCCCCTCGACCCCTTTATACACATTCTCCACAATGGCACGGCACCAGCTCAGGAGGTAAGGGGAAAACACCACACAAAGCTGGGTGAACACAGGAAGGAGCAAGTAATGGTTAATTCTGCTCCACATCTATGGCATAGCTATTGTGTACGACTGAAATAATGTGGGTATATTTACTTGGTTTACTCTTTTCCCTCACCAAGTACAACATATTTGAGTGCAAGGAAATCAATGTGTTGTAATAAGTGCGCAGACTGATACTCAAAAAAAACGAGTTCACCTTACCTGCCCCTTTTTTAGGGAAGATGGCTTTGCAGATTGAGGATCTAGATTGACATCATGGTAGTACAGACTCATCTCTACCTGTAGGTCATCATATTCTTTCTGACTAGCCACTTGAACCCCTGGGCCTTTCATAATCCTGCCCCACACGCAGCTAGGGTCTTCAATCTAAAAGCACGTATACGAACAAAACAAATTATCACACGCGTGTTTGTACACCAGCAAAAGTTATCTATGCATGTTGAGCAGATTCACCTTACCTTTAGTATGGATAACTCCAGCATTTTCAAACACCTACAAATGACAAAATCAATCAAAATCGTTTATCAAACTAAGCGTTGCGTTAACGTAACGTGTTCTTTTTGTCAAGTTTTAACAAAAACGTACTACCAACTAGTCTCGACGTAAGGTTATTTTAAACCCTTACCTAAAATTTCCGGCAGATGGAGAAAATGTGTTGCTAAGAGCAAGTTTGCATGCTAAGGTCACACGTGCTGCTAACTAATGTACTCAAAGTGGATATTTCTGATAAATCAGACTATTTGTCAGAATATTTCACAGCAAAATGGATTTGAGTTATGATGTAATATGTAGTTGCCTAGTGTCCCGTGAATGACGGCATCTCTGATCTTTAATATAAATTGCAGTATACTGATGAGACGATGCTACAACGCTGACACCGTTTTTGTATGTTCAATTTGATTTGTATAGATTTTAATTCAGTAAAAAGTGATACAAAGAGTTAGTGCAACCAACAACAGACATTAACAAAATATCTACCGTTTATATGCATTTACCTGTAAATTCTCCGATCTAGCCGATACTTCAATAACTTTTTGTTCTTTTGCCTAGGCCACAAGTAGTGAGCGACAGCGAAATGAACACCAGTTTGGAAGTAGTATTGCCATGGGCCGCTAACGACTGACATGCCATGTTCAATTGGCGCCCTCTCCTGGAAAAGTATCTACCTGTATGGCTTGTTACCAGTAGGACGGAAGCACAGAACAGCTTGCACATAACAACGATTAGTGTAGTCTGTCCTCAGCCAGCGATGTGACAGGAAAGGAATTGCATTCAAATAATTTATTAAACAGCTTATACAACATTTCACACACAAACACACACTGCACAATAAAGCATATACATTTTCCAGAAGAAAAACAGATAAGAAAGCTGACCCTAAAAGATGTGTTACACAGATACAAAACTCCAGTTAAAAGCATTATGCATGGAGTGTATGCCTTCGTTATAAAGACAAACACATCAAAGCATGCCTTCATTTTTGACTTTCAGGCAGGAACTGTAGTGTAAAAGCATCACAATCAGAATCAGTTGCGAGACGCGTCGCCAGCCTCATGGAGACGGCAAAAGTCCTGGCCCAGCACAGCCCTCTTCTTACAGGGCTGACCCAGCTTTGTCGTCCCACAACACAGAGGACGCCCTGAGACGGAGCTAAAGAGGGAGAGAACGCAATGAGACAGAAAACAAAAATGTTGCCCAGACAACCCACTTCATTTGATTTATAGCCATTTAAATTCAATCCTTATAGAATCATAGTGCTCAAAGGGAATATGAATATTCCCTTTATATTTTAGGAAGGTAATGATGACACATTAAAAAAAGCAGTTGTTTAAACAACATAGTGCCCATGATGGATCTTCACTGGCAAAAGCACTAAAAAGTCCCTATACATGTGTCTGGGCTTTTACCTATTGCTGACACTGGAGTGATTCCTACTGGAATTACAAGACTGTTCAACAGTGTCCAGGACACCTGCAAGATTCCGCTGGGCGATACTCTCAAGAACAGCCTGTCAAATGAAAGTACAGAAGCTGAGAAATGTTTATGATGGACATGGATAGACATGAAATGTTTAGGTTATAGATAGGCCTAAGTACTTACTTCTGATAGATTAGGCCTGTTTTTAACCATGGGTGTTGAGTGATTTGTAGTACACAGGCTTGGCCCTCCAAATCTAGACCTCCACTGTGGTTGCGGAGGAGACAGAGCCACCATACTGGGGTCACCTGGAATTGAACAAAACAGAGGAAGTAGCTTTAGAAAGGGCACCAGTATCCAACAGTAGCAAAGACAAGCTGTGTTCATGAATTAAGAGTCAGAGGAGGAAAATCTTAAAATTCACACACCAGCCATGAAGCTGATTTGACCATCAATTTCCAATCCTGTATCACTATCCACATATTCCCTATAGAAGAAAAAGTTAATTGGAGGAAGAAAAGGGAGAGAAAATAAATGATCAAACTTTTCGGTTTTAAATAAATGAATAATTTGCACAATAAAACTCAAAGTACATTTTTTTCTCCCTCACACCCATCCACACACACACACCCACACACAACTAATGCAGAGGTGTGGTGAAGCACCTCTTAGGAGTGGATGATGGAGGAGACTCTTGCTCAGGGACTAGGACATCCTCTTCAATTACTACGCCTGGAGGCCCACACAGAGCAAAAGGAGATGGGCTCATTTTATCCCCCTTTATACTGGACAGTACCCACAGCACCTGCAGTACAAACCAGCGTCCTACCAGAGGCAAAAAAGGACAGTTATTGGAGTGCTTAAAACGGGGAACATTTCTAAGGCTGGAATAAGCTAAAAATAAAGCCTTCATCTTAAACGGTCCATTTTTAAATCTTCATACACATGAATTTCATCACATTGCTTGACACACACACACACACACACACACACACACACACACACACACACACACACACACACACAGGAGTATGAACAAACCTAAGGAGAGGGTGAATAGCAGGAGTGTAAGTGTGCACAGGTCAAAGGCAGGTTGCTGGTTGACCTCAGCAACAGCGTTGAGAGGCACAGTGACCAGAAGAGAAAGACGAGAAAACGTGGGGCACTGAAGGAAGGACAGCAGCACAGCACTCAACAGGAAATACCCAGCATGCATCACGCAGGTCCAGACAGCACGAATATTCAAACCTGTATGTGACAAAAATCACAGTAATTATACTCTAACTTCAAGTACAAACACTATTTTATGTACCAATATTTAAAACTACTGGTTAATATGATATTCACACATCAGACTAAAGAAATACCAAGATTCCATTATTTTTTCAATGTTTGTAACATTCTCAATACCTGCCCATCCAAGGTATCTCTGGATTATGTGGAGTCGGTCCTCCAGCCGTCCCTGCATGTTGTCCAGATACAGCAGCAGGTACCCCAGGGTGCTATTCATGAGCTCCAGTTTCCCCATGAGATCAGAATAGAACCGTGCTGTGTCATTCTGCTGTTGCAGAAACCCGACCATGTTGTCGTCTGCAAATGCACAGGATGATGGGTAACCACATGAACTAAAGATGGATGTTAACATCAGAGGGAAAATCAACTCAGCATGATAATAATAATAATAATAATAATGTAATATTCACTCTAAATCAGAGGTTCAGGTTCTTGCTCAAACACAGAAGGTGGGCACAACAATTATAGGGTAGATATACAGTGCCCAGCATAAATGAGTACACCCCCTTTGAAAAGTAACAGTTTAAACAATATGTCCATGAAAACAATAAATATATATTCCCCAAAATTTTGCAGGCTAAGTTTAATATCACACCTGCGTAACATACAACACAAACTTTTGCTTAATAATATAACTTAGGTTACATATTTTTCAGTTTTACTCAAATTAGGGGGGAGCAAAAATGAGTACACCTCCAACAAAACTACTGCATCTAGTATTTTGTATGGCCTCCATGATTTTTAATGATGGCACCAAGTCTTCTGGGCATGGAATGAACAAGTTGGCAACATTTTGTAACATCAATCTTTTTCCATCCTTCAATAATGACCTGTTTTAGAGACTGGATGTTGGATGGAGAGTGATGCTCCACTTGTCTCTTCAGAATTCCCCATAGGTGTTCGATTGGGTTCAGATCAGGTGACATGCTTGGCCACTGAATCACTCTCACCCCGTTCCTCTTCTGAAAGCCGACAGTGGCCTTAGATGTGTGTTTAGGATCACTGTCATGTTGGAAAAGTGCACCACGACCAAGTGCACGGAGTGATGGCAGCATTTTATTTTTCAGTATAGAGCAATACATCTCTGAATTCATGATGCCATCAATGAAATGCAGCTCCCCAACACCAGCAGCACTCATGCAGCCCCACATAAGGACACTGCCACCACCATGCTTCACTGTAGGCACCATGCATTTTTCTTTGTATTCCTCACCTTTGCAACGCCATACAGTTTTGAAGCCATCAGTTCCAAAAACATTAATTTTGGTCTCATCACTCCACAATACAGAGTCCCAGTAGCTTTCATCTTTGTCAGCATGGGCCCTGGCAAACTCAAGGCAGGCTTTTTTGTGCCTGGGCTTTAGGAGAGGCTTCTTTCGTGGACGGCATCCATGCATGCCATTCCTCTGCAGTGTATAGTGTATTGTGTCACGGGAAACAGTCACCCCAGTTTGGCTTTCTACTTCTTTAGCTAACTGTAGTGAACTTGTGTGCCGATTTTCTTCAACCCTTCTCATCAGAAGACGTTCCTGTTGAGGTGTTAACTTCCGTGGACGACCAGGACATCTCTGTGACATGGTCGCAGTTCCATTTTTCTTAAATCTTTGTATCACTTTTGCTACAGTATTCTGACTAATAAGTAAAGCTTGGCTGATCTTGTAGCCTTTACCTTTCTGGTGGAAGGAAATAATTTTCGTTCTCAGGTCTTGTGTCATTTCTCTTCCATGTAATGCCATTGCTGACAGCAGGGAATGGGGAGGGGTTTTCTTAGAGTAACACCCTTTTATAGTCAACTGTCTGCTGGACTAATTGAATAATTACTCACCTGTGATTGAATTCTTGGTAAATCAGACATTTCTGGTCTAAAATCTTGCTTTGCCCTGAGACTTTCAGTGGGGTGTACTCATTTTTGCTACCCCCTTATTTGAGAAAAACTGAAAAATATGTTATCTAAGTTTTATTATTACACAAACTTTTGTGTTGTATGTTACGCAGATGTGATATTAAACTTAGTCTGCGAAAATTTTGGAAATATTTTTTTGTTTTCATGGACATATTGTTTTAACTGTTACTTTTCAAAGGGGGTGTACTCATTTATGCTGGACACTGTAAACAGAATGATGCGGAAAAGTATTTAAAATTATCTTGATTTATAGGATATATTGGTTCTTGGATTTAGTACACAAATGTAACATATGTGTTACTGTCGTAAAGAGTGCATACTCACGCATTTTACTGTAGATGTCCTGAGCACGGCCTCTAACTTCTGCCAGGTCATCCAGAATAGCTTGATGTCCATCTTGCACATCAGAACCTTGAGTCTTGAGCTGCTCACTCACGTTCTCTGGAGAAGTGAAAAGTGAGACAGTCATGGTATATTGAATAAATGGACCAGATATACAAAGGGTTTCAAGACAGGCCTTCTCTAAAAATTATTTAGAATAAAATATATATATAAATACATATACACACACAATGAAAAACTTCAACAATCACTAATGTTATGGACTATGTTTTTGTTCTCGTAATCCTCTGATGACTGTTTGTCTTGTGTGCACTTGTGTGAGTTTTTCTATTACCCATTCTCTGAGAGATGCCCTCAATGAGCTGTGCCACCAACACTTGCCCGGTGCTGATAAGAGCCTTCTCTTGTGCCAGTCTCTGCAGGTTGGTACTGATGGAGGCATCTAGCTGCTCCTGACCCTCTCTGAGTGCCCCCTGCTGGAGCTGCAAGGCACTGTGCCCTTCTAGTAACTTATCAAGAGATGCTGCAGTCAGGTCACGTAGTTCTTTCTGGCCCTCCTACACACACACACACACACACACACACACATACACACACACACACACACACACACACACAATGAAAACTAAACACTTATTGTTGGAACTTCAATGCAATTTCAATGTCCTTACAACGTAGTCCTAGAAGAACAAAAAATTATCAATGCAGAACAAATAACACAGTAGTGAGATCAAATTAGTGAGGTCAATCAGATCAGACCCTCTGAGACAAACTGAGCAGTGATAACAACAGCAAAAGAGAATACAACTTAAATTGTAATGCAAACCTTCAGATCCTCCATGGCATGAAGCTGGCTTGTGGCTGTGCTTATTAGGGCATTGACTGTGAGCTCAGCTCGTCGCCTGAAGTGCTGCTGGCGAGTGGCATAGCACACAGAGCGTGCCCTGTTGCTTACAATGTGGTAAGCATTCCAGGTGTCAGAATCCATGTCTGCAGTACACTCTTTTAAGGACTACAAAATAATTGAAAGTCGTTAAAGACAAAGAAAGCAAAAAAAAAAAAAAACAAAGAAAATGCCAAATATCACACGTATGAAGTCGCTCATAATGTGACCATCATGTTACGATTCCACACCTTTCTCTCAGACTACACTTCAACATTTCCTTTTTTTAACCAAGTTGCTGTATCAGTGCTGGAGAAAGTATTTAACTTCATTTAACACTTTAAAGCAGGTTTAAAGTACTTAAAACACAGAGATTTCACATGGATGAAGTTGTTAATGAACGAAATAAGTGAAAAATATTCAGTCGCAGATTGAACTCCTGCTTACCATTTCCTCTGTGCAGGGGTATGTCCTCCGACCCTCCACCTCTGCCTGGCAATTAAAAAGCTCCACACCCAGTTTGGCCAGACTCTCCTCTGACAAACCATCACATGTAGATCTCAACTGACTGATTACCTGGTTGATGACAAAACATTTCATTGACCACTACACTGAGACTTAATGTCTAAGTATTTGAGGAAATTTAAAAAAAATGTGATTAGTTAATTGCTAGTAAAGTTATGCATTACCCGTAAATGACAGCTGTCAAGAGGGCTAAGTTGCACCATACTGCCCTCAGCAAGAAACTTCTCATCCACCACACGCATTTCAAAGGTGGGAGGGTCATTTGGTACAGGATATGGACCAGCTTGTGCTGGTGGTGGTGGTGGGGTTGGGGTTGGCGTTTCCTTCAGCCAGTCAAACAAGGCACCCACCGTGTAATTCTGGCTAGAGATCACCAATAAGAAGCGCCATAGTACCAAACTGGATGCCCAGGGATGCATCTAAAGAACAGTAGCAGACAATGAAGAGACAGTTACAAAGCCATAGTCTATTATAAACAACTGATTACGGTTTGCAAGTAGAACCGTATTACTTCATAATCGCCAATTTCCTTCAATAAAAACAAAAACAAATGAAATTTGTTTACTCTATGCAGATGATTGTTTACTACACGTAGCGTCCTTTTGAGGCTATAATGCATGATGTGGAAAAACAACACATTCATTCTGTAATCACAACTGCAATGACCGCACTACTACGAGATTTTGTCCGGGCATGCTACACTCAACACACTCCCACTTTGCAAGTCTTGGTGTAAGCAACACTTTGCAATACTCACACAAACATGTATTCATACATTCGTCCTTTTGAGGCTATAATGCATGATGTGGAACAACAATGCATTCAGTCTGTAATCACAACTGCAACGACAGCACTACTACGAGATTTTGTCCGGGCATGCCACTCTCAACACACTCCCACCTTGCAAGTCTTGGTGTAAGCAGCACTTTGCAATACTGACACAAACATGTATTCAGACTTTCGGCAAACGTCTCATTCTCATCAATTAAAGGTTACTTAACGTTAAATTACAGCAATGTACATACCTGCAAGCTAGACAAACGCACAATAACGTTACACCTAATGATGCGCTCCAGGTGAAGTGCGTTACCAGATTTCAACTTGAACTATTGGTAACAAAACACAATAATCAGCACAAACCTTAGAGCGTGAAGTGACACTCCCGCTGACAAAATAAACTCAACCTTTGGGTTTAGATTTGGATGGGTTTGGTCCGCAGAAGAGTCATGTGAAGTCTCATTGAGCTTTCTGTTGGGAGCGCTTGCTACATTCAATCGTTTAAATGGCAAGCTTACAGCCAATCAGACTAAAGCACCTAACGTCTCGTGAGACTTCAGAGAGAGTAGCGGGATTTATGTTTTGGTGGCAACTGAGAGTTTTTAGGCTGTAGTGGTTGGCTTTGCAACTTGTTTACGGTTTTGTACAGTCAGGGTTACTTAACATGGAAAATCGGGAACAGCTATGGCAGTAATATAAAGTTAGTTGTTTAGTCTAAAAGATGGAGTCCAAAGCAGTAGTAGTTAACGCCATACCGCCTTATGGATATATAATTGCTAACGAAAAGTGGAGAGGTTCTGTGCAGGTACAAGACTTTAAAGGTAACTATCATTACGCTAAACGCCACATTACCGTTATTATTTTCTAAATATATTGATAAATAACTAATACGAATGAAAATGACATTGGAACGTTTAACTACCAAATATCTAGATCTAGTTTCACTGTAAAAGAGTAAACCAACGTTAGCGCATAGCGAGTTCTACACAGGAACTTGGTCGCTGCCAAGATTCTTCACATTGCTTCATAACGTCGGCTACCTCTCTTCATCTATCCTAGGAAACGTTAAGATCATTTTTGAGGAACATCTCGGTGTGGTTGACTTTCATCTTTCAGACAAAAGCTGTATCTTGTACGTGTCAGAAAGCGACATAGTGGCCGGCAACGCATACAAAAGAAAGATTGTTCGCTTCAGAAATGTAAGTTTGCTCAACCGCGTCTCATTTTTGTCACGTTTTGCCTCAGATCATTTGACTTTGATAACTGGGTGCATTTCAACATGCTTCTTCATTGCTGTCAGGCTAACAGCAGTCTTCAAGGAATAGTCGTTGTAGAGAAGACACGAATCAGTGAGCAGTACTTCGGACCCCTGCAGAAATTTGTGGTGCTAGAGTTGGGACTGAACCTACTGCCTGTGTCGAGCCCAGTGGAGGCTTCCCAACTTATTGTTCAGTTGGTACATGTCTTGTCTTCTAGACAATATCTATCAAATATGTATAAAAGTGCAAACATGATTGTTGTAAACAGAAGAATATGAGTAATGGTAGTGGTGGATTTCAGTTATGTTTTGGGACAAATTCAAAATGTATTTTTATGACTGTTGGTAGCAACTTGTCGTGGTAATGTTTGCCCAAGTGGAACTGGAACAATTCTTATTTAAATATCAAATCAAATAGTTATTTAAGTGTCAAATTTCACTATAGGTCCATGGGGAAAGCAAGGAGAACCCCTTCTGCAGGAAGAGCATCTCCAGGCTGCTGGATCCTGTGGTCTTAGCTCTGGTCCAGCAAATCCCTGGAGTGGGAAAGGTGAAGGCCATGGCCCTTCTGCAGCGATACTCCTCCATCCATCAACTCAGTCAAGCCTCAGTCAAAGACCTTGAGCCCATAGTAGGGCAAGCCACAGCTCAACACATTTGGAGATTCTTCCACAAACCGCTGGTGTGACATGATCAGCTTAAGGTACAAGATATTTGAAATGTTTAATAGCAAACACTTGCATCTCTAAAAAAGATGAATTGTAGTCAGTTTACTGAAGATGTACAGAAGGCTTCAAAAGTTAGGCTATGCTTGGACTTTCATTCTTAAATGTCATTGAATGCTATTGGATGTCTTTGAAGACTTTGAGACATTCCCTTTGAAGATTATTTTTGAAATCTTGAGTTGTTGCTATTGTTGTAGCAATTGTTGCTTCTAAACATTCAAAGCCCTGTAATCAATAAACAACTCTCTATGTACAGTATATGTGCAATAATGGTCCAGTGTGAATCGGTTAAGTCATTTAACATAACATTTATTTTATATTTAATCTGTAAAAGAAACACTTTTTTCTTTGAAGTGGCTTAGAATAGTCATAGTGGGATTAATGGTAGTGGTACATTTGGTTTAGTGTGCACAGATTCAGAGTGTATTTTATTCCTGTCATGTCATCTCTTTGCAAACATTTTCATGTGAAAATGTTAACTGACTCAAGCACCTTGAATCATCTGATCGTTGTAGTTATTAATGATGCAAGGTAGGGGTACTCTGTGGCACAGTTGGCTGTAGTACCTGGATTTGGGTCTGATGTGCAGTCATTTCCTAGTCCCATCCTGTCTTTCTCTCCTACTCGCATCTCATCACTGTTCACTGTGCTTTCATAAAGGAGGCAAAAACTCAAGACAAACAAACAAAAAATACTGTGCAAAGTTCAAAGTTTAATGAATGATTGGGAGATAATAGAGCAAAAAGAAAACAGACTGAAGTTCACACTCAGAATAAAAACACAAAAAAAACTTAGATGCCCAAACAAGAATCCTACTTAGATTATATTGTTGACATAAAGGAGCTGACGGTGTATTACATGTAGCCCCTAGCTCTTGTCTCTCGGACCTTTGACCCGTTGACCTTGACTACCATGTCAGTTTATCTAGTCTTTAAAGTGATTACATGCGAAATTTGACAAAGATCCTTCATGCCCCATTGAAAGGATTTGGGAGCGTATTCACTGTGCTGTAACACACAGAATCACAGACACTAATGGATGACCATGAAACAGTATACCAGCAGGTGGAGGCATAATGACTGGACAGGCCAATGGGACAGCAGCATATGTAGTTGTGAACTTATATCGTGTAAAGTCATTTTTACAAATAAAGGAAATAAAAAAGATGTGTAAAGTAAAATCAAAGAAACTGGATAGCCTATACAGTTGATATAAAACAAGTAGAGTATTGTCGAATTGTTTTGATATCCTGACTAGGTGGCAGGGAGGCTGGTTAAACTGGGCAAACAAAGGAGGTTTTGGGCAACTAGAATTCTGTGAGTGAGGAAATCTGACTAATAGCCATGAGATGGAGCTGCAGACCAGAATAGAAACTGTTAGCCTGCGCTTATCAGCTGGGATGACTTAAAAACCCTCAGTGGGGATCAGAATACTAACTTGCTTGGTTATATTCAGGTCACATACATCCTGTATTATAAAAAAGGTATACATGACTATTGAAGTTAAACTAATCTTGTCAAACTGATTGTATGGTTCAAACTGATACAATCCAACATGAATACGAGCTGTAAAACTACATGGAAGAATTCCAACCTTTCCTTTTCAAAAGCTTTCAGAAATCTACTTCCTGCAGTAAATTTTAGATCGCTTTGTTCAGGCATCAGACTACCAGCCAGAACCAAATGCCACCAACACATTTCCTTTTTGTTATCAATGATGGCCGTGTCTTGCCTTTTGTTATCTAACTAAGCCTTTGCCCGACCATCCCAGAGATAACCGACTATTTATGTGAATTTTAAACGGTTTTAGTCGCATCGATTTGGTTTAGCTCTTTAAATGGGGAGCAGCTAATTATTCTTCTCTCTCTTGCTCTCATTCACACATAGATCTTAGTTTTGCTCCCTTCTGCTTCTCTTGGTGGCTCTTGTGATGTATTGGTTTTCTGCTCGACTTCTCCCTTTAAGGGCCGCACACTGCTGGCAGTGTTTAGGCCTTCCTGCCGACTCACAAAGCAGCTCTCCTTTTTTATTGGCCTTCTAACGGGGGGATCAGTTGAATCCAGGCCCCCTTATTGTGCACTCTGTGCCGTTGGTGAGGGGGGGAGAGAGCGAGAGAAAAGACGCAGCACAAATTCACGACTTGACTTCCTAAATTCCTCTCTGGGGATCCTTTAGAGGCAAAGAGAGGCATGAAGAAGCCCCTGTTTGGGGTGCACGCTCAGACGCAGGGGCCTCCGTGCTCTTTGCTTGCCCCAGTGCTGGAGCTGGAGTAGTCTGTTCCATTAGGAGGTATCACATCAATTTAACATGACTAAGGCTAACTTTAGAGCTGTGTGTATGAAAGAAAGGGAGTGGAGGGAAATTTATGAGGGAAGGATTTAAACTTGTGATACATGGATGAATGAGATAAAAGGCTTCAACTCGCAAGACCCTAGCCTCAGTGAGTATTAGCCTGTATGTAGTGGGCTGCCTGTTCATTTGGGGTCCTCAGCCTTACCAAATATATTTTGGTAAGAACGAGCTTGGTCTTTTTACATATAAATATATTTACTGCTTTGCATGTATAGGAGAACATTCTTCATCAGAAGTAACAGCATATACAAAGACATGCTCATAAGATCAATTACGTGATTTTTATGAAATGAAGGATAAGATGGCTTGTGTAGGTTTCAGACTTGCAGTCTGTTTTCACCACCTTGCCATTCATTAAAAGTTAAAAATATATTTAAAAAATAATAAAGTAATCGACCATAATGTTTGCTGGGAGGACTTTGTGACATAGGACACATAGTTATCTGAAATGACAAGTTAAGGACACGAGGAAGTTAGGGAAGAAGAGCGTGTTGCACGTAAATGAGTGAAAAAAGTTGTAGTGACAGGGATGCTCCTACTTCTGATGCGCGATTTGCGAATTGGCCATCCAATAGTGGGTGTGAGCGGACGGTTTGAGAACAGATGAAAACCGACAACTGCTTCAACCAACTGAAAGTTGCGTAGAAATATCAGTTTGCAAAGTTTAACGGCTATATGACCGATTCCCTTGAGAGGTAGTTAGCATTCTACCCTGGACAGTGGCGGATCCTTTGCGCCTGCGCATTCTTTTTACAATGCATCAATGCACTGAGGAGAGTTCAAGAGAGGGATCTGAAGCTTTTCGTGTGCTCACAGAAATGGATGGAGGAAAGCGGAAAAGAAGTGTTTGTGCCAACCAAGAGCCGGAGGCGCAACAGAAAATGGTGAAAGATAAGAAAATCAAGGATATACCGGAGCGCGTAACACTCAAGAAAGAGATAGGACTTCTCAGTGCGTGCACGATCATCATAGGTAAGATTGTGACAGGTTTGTCGTATTATACAATAATAACATTTAAATTACCAGTTACCACCTGAAGTTACCAGTTAAATTTGTTTCACATTTAATGATTCGAGATATAATTGATTATTTTGTGTACTGGATAGAGCAACTCTTAGCCATACACATAAAGAAAAATCAAAACACCCTGAAGTTCATAATTGTTTTCTCCACGACTTACTGAAACAGGTGAGATCAATTGTGCAATCTCGGTGGTGCGCATAAAAATAGCTTTTTAAGTCTGTAGAGCTTCCTTTAACTGTAATTCTTCTGTTTTTATCAGTAGTCTAATGAGTAAAGATCCCCCCCCCCCTCAGTAAAATTTGATTCAAAAGCACTAGCATCTGACAGCTATGCTGGAGAAAAACTGCATTTCAGTTTCAGCAGACATGCAGCCACGGTCTCCCTCTGCGAGACACCATGCCATCATGTGTGACTGCACGAGCACCTCCCTTGCACATGTCCCTTGTCCAGTGCTTTAACACCTCCACTGGGACCAGACTTCACTTTGCCCAAATGCAGTTAGAATGCTGATGCTGAAGAAGGAAGAGGGAGACCACCAACTGTGTGGGGCACTCATCAGCCTAACCCAGACAAGCTCCCTCCACCCTCATCACCTCTCTCTCTCTCTCTCCCCCTGCATCTATCATTATGGTTCTATCTGCAAACTCGATCATGTTGTGAGCGACTCCTTGACAATGTTTGGCTGTCCCGGCGTGCCTTTGATGCTCCACTGTGAGGATGAAGCACAAATAATGCAACAATGGGAGTGTTTAAATCTGCTTGTGCCCGGTGGCTGTGCGGGCTCTCCACAGGCAGCCGTAAATTATTTATCCTGTGCTGTTATGTAATGCTGCTCACTGCCACTTGGCTGTTGTGTGCTCTACACTGGCTTGGGCTTTAAGTGTGGTGGGCTGCTCTGCTCTGCTCCGCTCCACTCCACTCCTCTGTTTCCAGTGTTCAGCAAGTTTCCTGGAGTTTGTTTTATAGCAAACAGAGCACTAGAGCCTAGTTCAGAGGTCAGAACTGAGCAAGTGCTGCAAGTGATAGGTGTGGATGTTGGTCTTTGCACTCCAATGCATATTAACACATAAGAGTCTTGTATGGTCATGCATACCAATGCACTGTTTATTGATGATACAGTTGCTTTAACATGTGAGCAGCTTTCTGTTTTGATGATGTTTCAGGTTTTTTCATGAAAAAGTATTGATAGAGGAACACATGAACACACACAGTAAGCACTTGCTGTGCAGTATGTACTGTACTATAGCAAAATATCATATTAATTGTAGAGTAAATTTGTTATGCTTTGAAGCTGTTATTCCTATCAGTTTTCAAGTTGTATTAAGTTTGCTGGTAAGGTAATTGTAATTGTAATTGCTAGGAAGACCCCAAGTCAGCAGTCTAGGTTGTAGACACATTTTAACATGCAGACTGTTCTACATGTTCTGTTAACTAAGTTTTGTTAAGTAAGCAGCGTTGCTGAGGTTTCAAAACAGTTCTTACTAGCCTTTATTAGGCCACTGTGGGAGTCCACCCCCTCCTGACTGGGCTGTTCAGACACAAAATAATCAACCTGCAGCTATTAGTACAGCTGGACGATGTTGAAATGTTGGTTGCACCATTCAGAACAGTTCCACGCATATTGATTTCCTCACAGTATCTAGTTTTGCAGCAACTATCTGCCAGAGTATTAAGCATTAACTGTCTGTAGTAATTGCATGCAGGAGAATTAAGAAAGCTACACATAAGAAACAAATATTTTTATTTATACAATACAGGGTTCTTTCATCATGTCACAGTATTTTTACTGTCCATCTATCTTCAAATAAGCCAGTCACAATACATTACAAAAGACTTTAAAAATCTCATTATCTCATGTAAATGCATTTGAAACTGCATGGTGAAATCTGAATGCTTGCATGTCACTGTTTACATTGATATATTTGAATTTTCCCCACTCCTACAGGAAACATCATTGGCTCGGGGATCTTCATCTCGCCAAAGGGTGTTTTGGAGCACTCAGGGTCTGTGGGCCTGGCTTTGTTGGTGTGGCTGTCTGGAGGAGGCATCGCTGCTCTGGGGTCTCTGTGCTATGCTGAGCTGGGGGTCACCATACCCAAATCAGGGGGGGACTACTCTTATGTCACAGAGATCTTTGGGGGTCTCATAGGGTAAGGACGCTGTCTCAGAGTTATATATAAGTGGCTCGGCACTACCATGGGCAACAGTTTAGGCATGGAAAAAAGCAGAAGCACAAACATTAAATTTTGTGGTGGATTTACTGAATAATAGGTTAATTCATATCCGATATTTCACAGCGAATATAGCCATGTCCTGAAACAGGGCCATAACAACTTCAAAGCATTGAGTGCAACACGATAGCTACGAAAGACCTTGAATGACAAAGTTTGGTTTCCATCTCCATTGCTAACTGTAATCAGACCCCATCCTTATTGCTCAAAGCAAAATGATGTTCTTCGTCAGCTAAATTAGGTAATCAGCTAATAAAGTAGCTCATCAGCTGATAAAGTGTGTATAAAGATGAGGAGGGACTCAATGAAGGCATGCTCTTGCAGTGGGTTTCCTGGAGCAGATCTTTGTATTGTCTTCTTTTTTCCCGGCCCTTCTGCCCTCCTGTTGTAGGTTCCTGCTGCTGTGGAGCGCAGTGCTCATCATGTACCCCACCACACTGGCAGTCATCGCCCTCACCTTCTCTAACTACGTGCTGCAGCCTGTCTTCCCGAACTGTGTCCCGCCGTACGTCGCCACACGGATGCTCTCCACAACCTGCATACGTAAGTAGGTCCGGCATCTGTGTCTGTGCTCTGCTTTTTAGCCAGCCATGTGTCCTTCCAGTGGCATAGACGTTCCACTTTGTCATTATGTCATATTAACATGATGAGGGGATTCCCCTCGTCGCTCATTTCCATTAGGTACTGGGTACCTAGTTTTATTGGGGCACTCAGCTGGTCACCAAAAAAGTCAAGCTCCTACCCGTTATGACAACACTACATAGCACATTACCAGGTTATGCTGGATGAGCTTCAATGTGGCAACAAACTGAGGATAAAAACTATATTTACATTTACAAAGAACTGTGATGCTTTAAATGGGATGTCTATTCAGGCTTTTGATGCTCTAGACATGCAAAAGGTCAGACATGAAAATGTCAGAGGTGAACTGTGGTCTTGCCATCATCCCATAATATAATGTGACGCTAATGCTGGTGTAGTGGGTGATGAGGCAAGCTTAAGACAGACATGCTAAAATATAGATGATGTGTCTGTGGGAGAGGAGGGGTTGGCGGAGCAGACAAGAGGGTAGTGGATGAGAAGCTTTGAGAGGCTCTGGGATTCCCAGTTGGATGTCGCAGAGCATTATGTTTGATTCACAGAGTTTGATTGATTACGTGGTACTGCTTGCATGTCCTTGACTTCCTACAGCTCCGACTCCAAGGACCTTATCGGTAAATCCTTCAAGAATTAATATGTACTAATGTTATGTTCTGCCACAACCTGACAACTTTGTGAAGCAGCCTGAAGTCATCTAGAAATATTTCTTCCACTCTGCCATACTAGAGTATGAGCTTAAATGTTGGAGTGTCTCATGGCATTATGTCATGTGTCTGCCATTTGATGTATGGTGAGGGCACTGGCTGACAAAAAAAGCCCACCATGAGGCCAAAAACCACTTCACTATATAGTGGTTCTTTAAAAAGAGATGTCTGGGCATAGCGTGTGATTGTCGCATTAGCACCTATTATTCACACTTGTTCTCTGAGCTGTTGGCTGCAACAAAACAACCACAGGACAGAAGTTGAGGGAAAGTGTGAAGCAGCCTGCCTCTTCAGGGACATGCTCATCTGTTTTGTCTTTGTTTGGCTGTGGTGGGAAGCTGCTTGTCAGCAGAGCCTGATGGAGGCCACTACAGTATTTCACTGCACGACAGAAGGGGAAGGAGGTGAGGCAGAGGGAGGGAGCAAGGGGGAGTGTGAACTTGCGACAGTGATAGATGACTTTGAGACAATCCAAAGACCCCTAGTTCTATAAGAGGCCATTACTACATTCTTAGCTTCCTCATAAGACACAGGATCCACCAGTGGTGTTCCCCAACAACAACTGCTCACGTTTTTGAGCCGCTGTGCCAATGTGACTTGGTACACTGGACAAACAACTGTAAAAATCAGGTTCTGTCAACACATGCATTTCCTCTAACAGGTTTTGTTCGTCTCTTAGATATACAGCAAGATTAGTTATATTTCAGTCAGTACTATGTATGACTTATGTGAGGACTTTAAATAGTCATACATATGTTTAATATTGATAGTAGTCTTACATAGACACTAGATAGAAATGAACTTTGTCTGTGTTTGTTAGTGTTCCTGACTTGGGTGAACTGCTTCAGTGTACGTATGGCCACCCGCATTCAGGACATCTTTACAGTGGGCAAACTGATGGCTCTGGGCCTCATCATCGTGGTGGGACTGATACAGATTTGTAAAGGTCAGTTAATACACCTGAAACACTAACCTGCACCGTGTCACTGATTGGAAGAGTCCTAAGTTGATGAATGAACTGATGAACTTTCTTGCTCCCATGGCCACAGGAAAATGAAACTGAAAGTATACTGTGCCCCATTCAGTTAGTGGTGATAGCTACTGGTTCACTGTTCCATTTAGGTTGTATCAAAGTTTTGTATTCTTTTTCCTGCTGACAGCACTTGGTGACCCAGAAGAACAGGGCTATGGATTCATTCACACTGAATTTCTCCTTTAAATATTGGAACTCTCCTTTGTCATGAGAGTAAATTGGAAGAGGTCTAAATTGATAAATGCATTTGCTTACTTCCTTTTCAGTGCTCACTTTTTATTATATAATTTGCTTCTTTAAACTCGATGACACCCTTATCTCTACCATGTAAGCTGACTTGCATTCATAAATATACTTGCTTGCTCCGTAGTTCAGTGTTGCTAAGGTTTTTTGTGTTGTCCCTCTTGGTTTTTACACAGGCAACTATGAGGGCCTTACTCCACACCTAGCCTTTGACTTTTTCAAAAGTCCAACAGTGGGGGAGATCGCCCTGGCTTTCCTCCAGGCCTCCTTTGCCTTTAGTGGGTGGAACTTCCTTAACTATGTGACCGAGGAAGTGGTGGAACCGCGCAGGTGAGACCGGGTTTGGATCACGCTAGATGTCAGCTGAACATTCAGTTTGGATTAGTGATTCAAACATTTGCTTCAGCGTTAGGCTGCTTGCATGCATGGGTCATGAGTGAAACAAACATCTGAATGCTTGAGGTAGCTGGATGAGCTCCGATTTCAGTTCAGATCATCCATCCATTGGTTGTTCACCTTAAATGAACGTAATGCACGTGATGTAACTGGTATGTCTTAACCCTAATTTGCCATTAAAAAGCAAATATTCTTAATATTCTAGCTGTTCGTGTTAAATTGAATATGAAAATAAGAACATGTAGGAAGTAATATGTTTGCACATACAGCCTGTAATATGCACTCATACTTAATAACTGCCTTTGCCCCACTTATATACCCCACAAGCACCTTGAGGCCATATACTTTGTAAGTGATTGCTGCTAAGATCTTTTAGAACACACCAGGAAGTTGTACTCAAAGTACTCAAAGCAGACACTGAAAAGCAGCGTGAGTGTGGCTCTTTGGCCACCTCCATGTGATACCTGTCGATTGCCTCATCAGGAACCTCCCTCGTGCCATTTACATCTCCATTCCATTGGTGACCTGTGTTTACACGCTCACCAACATCGCCTACTTCTCCTCCATGTCCCCTGAGGAGCTGCTGGCATCCAATGCTGTTGCTGTCGTGAGTACAGAGCATCTCACCCCCAGACTAGAGTGGGTTTGGGTTAATCTGGCCAACATTTCAAACCATCTTACATCACCATGAAGAAGCAACTGCAGTTTTCAGCTATGAGTGACAACAGCCTTTTGGGTTACCTTCTTTTTGAGTTGCTCCTTTTTTTAATGTTTTTTTTTATGTCATGGTTTTAATTAATAGGTCATGAATAGTGTAATAAGTGACACTGAACTTATTTTTCACATTCAGAAATGTAAGTGTCCCAGTCCTAGCTGGTTTAACCCTAAACTTAACCAGTTACAGGTGAAGTTCAGTAAGATGAGCTGGGGTGACTGTAGCTGTGGTTTCTCTGACAGACCTTTGGAGAGAAGCTCCTGGGCATGTTCTCTAACATCATGCCCATTTCTGTGGCACTGTCGACATTCGGGGGCATCAACGGCTACCTCTTCACCTCCTCCAGGTCTGTCACTGGAACAGATAGCATTATTATTTGGCACACATCTCCTACATTTGTGTGTTATCTGAGTCTAACTAGTTATTGTGAATGATTTTCCCGACATTTGATTTTGAAATAAAATGTTTGCGTTATTTATAAGGGTTTATATTTTATCTGTTTATGTGTTGTTTGTTTGGTGTGTGATTTTGACGTAGGTCTCAATGCAGGGTGACCTGTTCTGCTGTCTAACGTGCTTTTGATCTGTGCACTCAGGCTGTGTTTCTCAGGTGCAAGAGAGGGACACTTGCCCAGTCTCTTGGCCATGATCCACTTTAAGAACTGTACCCCTATCCCAGCCCTCCTTGTCTCGGTGAGTAACTCATGGTTCACATATTCATATCAGTACAAGTACCATACTGACATCCAATATTTCCCCTGTGTTAGTCCTTAGACATTGAATTAGATTTTTTTTCCAGCCTCGCTTTCATGTTCTGTATGTGTTCTTGTTTTACAGTGTACGGCCTCAGTTATCATCTTGTGCATTGGGGAGACACATAATCTGATCAATTACGTGTCTTTTATTAACTACCTCTCCTACGGGGTCACCATTGCTGGCCTTCTGTACTACAGATGGAAAAAGCCAAACCTTTATAGGCCCATTAAGGTATCTACAGCCATTCTGACTCTACCAGGGAAGAGGTCAAGTAACCAGTTGATGAATGTGGTGATGAGATGTCTGCAGTATGCAATACATGGCACATGTTGTACCACATTTGTGTTTGACATTCAGCATTTTCCAGATTGAAGTTTCAGAGGCACAGTTCAGTTCTTCATACCCAACTCTTATGTTCTTGTGCCCAAAGGTAAACCTGCTTGTGCCAATCAGCTACTTGCTGTTCTGGGCCCTTCTGCTGGGATTTAGTCTTCATTCAGAGCCTGTAGTGTGTGGAGTGGGTTTGGTCATCATGCTCACTGGTGTGCCTGTCTACTTCTTGGGAGTGCACTGGAAAGAAAAGCCCAAATGTATCTATGATTTCATTGGTGAGTGAGTGTGTTTGTTTACTTCACTGCAGATTCTATAGCATTAGTGTACTCACTCATATATTACATACTAATTAAACAATATAAACAAAGATGTAAGTTCCCCCTACATTTTATATATCTACTTTTTATAAAAATGGCATTGTGTTTTTTAAATTGATTTACTACAGTTTTGATGAAGTCACTTACATAAAGACGTCTGTTAAATAATCTAACCATAACCATATTTCCAAACAGAATGGGCCACCTACCTGGGGCAGAGGTTGTTTTTTGTAGTCTTCCCACAAGTTGACCCAATTGTCGTTGCTACAACTCCTACAGACTGGACAGACAAGTCCTCTGCGACAAGCAATGCCTCTGGGACTTTTTGAGGGTGTTACATTTTGGACACTGTGCTTTGTTCATGTGTTTTTATATCTATCTATTTCAAACGTAAAAACCATAGACACTTGTTGTACCCCAGTTTATGTATGCCTCTCCTCTGAATTGCACAAGCACACGTTTGGATTGAGAGACACATAACACCTCTCATCATTTTCATGCCCTGATATTCTAGCCAAGAAAGCATATTGCTAATGTGTAGGTATCCACTCCTAAGAAAAGAAGCACACTGAATGCATGCACAATTCATTTTGTGTCACCAAAATTGCATTGTGCAAGATTTTAGCCCTTCAGATCTTCACTGGGGAAGGCATAATGGTGGAAACATTTTGGACACATACAATTATATGCATTTGTCCTTTTTTCTTGGTTCATGTTTGCCAACAATACACAGTTCTAGTTGGATGTTTACACCTTTTCATATCTCCTGCTTTCAGCCTTCCCTTATCTATTGACAAATAACAATTTACTGTGCCTTATTCAGTATGACTAGCCCAGTGTTCACTGTGAACATACACAAAATGCAGGCATAATGAAGGCCTACCATAAGAGAATTCACCTGAATCAGAAATGGCATAAACACTGCTTAACCCATTCAAACTGCTTAACACCTGGGAATGTTATGAATGTCACTTTCATTGTTACACTTTTAATGCTTTTATCTAACATAATAACTATTTGTATTTTTGTGTCAGTCTTTTTACAGTTGTACAAACACGTCATATTTCCAAAATCAGGTTGTACATTTAAGCACAATTACTTCCCTTTGTTTTATTTTAATGTAATATGAATTGGCTCATGTAGAAGAATCAATGGATCAGTGTATATGATGTATTTATCACCCGTTTTACTTTCTTTCTTTTTACCAAATTTGATCATTCAGTTCTACTTTGCCAGCTATTATAGAATATCTCTGCTGCAGGTTACATGTGGAGCACTGCCACAGTTACTAATGTTGCAAACCACATGTTGTTATTGTTGTGAAACAACACTTTATTTACAGACGTTTCTTTCTTTTGTATATACGTATCCATATCTGTATATGTAATGTACAATTCAGAGAATTATTAAAATAGTCTCTATGTGCTTGCTTATGCAAAGGAGACATAATGACAAATGATTATATAGCAGACATATTCTGCCATTGTGAAATGATCGTGACTGCCTCAAAAAGGATGGCATTAATATGGTGAGTTTATATATTACTCCTATGCAGATTTTCAAATATCACTGTCAGTGTTTAAATAAACTTTGCATTGTAAATTATTTGTAAACACTTTCAAAATGTGTGTTTTAACTGGTTTTAGACAACTTTAGCAAGTTTCTATTTTTTCACTGAGGACAAAAATAACAGTTCCATCTCAATAAACACAGCAGTTTCACATCTTGTGATGATAGGTGTCCGTTATTTGCTCTAGTTTTTAAACTCACACAGTGGACACAAGTATTCGAACGGGAAGAAAAGGCACCGCTGGGATTCGAACCCAGGATCTCCTGTTTACTAGACAGGCGCTTTAACCAACTAAGCCACGGCGCCACTGACGTCTCTTACCGGGAAAATGTATTTTTCTCATTCCATTTCTTAATATGAGTATTTTTTTTACTTCAACTTCGGTATAGATAGTGGCGCCCTAAAACATAGCTCATTTTGTCCAGGCCTCTTGAAGGCGTTTGATAAACAAGCTGTCCCTGAAACCCACACAATAGACCTATCCACTGCTGAAGAACCCGTGTTAGGTGTAACTTTATCATGGTCAACACCGATATGTCACTTAATAAATGCATCACTCGTACTGATCGACACGAGTTCAAAATTCGTTCAACTGAAAGCTTCACTTCATTATTAAGAGACGATATTTAACGCCTCTATCGCTGGAATCTCGCTAGCAAATGAACTACTGACCTCTACTGGCTGATTTTGGAATTGGTCAGGTGATCTTTTGCAGGGCATCACAAAACCATCATATCCACAAATCTGTAACAATGCAGTGATATGTAAAAATCATAATTTTATTTACAAATGCTGTACACACAAAAAAGAGGTTGTACATACTACAGACAACTGTAAACATAACTCTCAGAGTTTGCTTATCCGCAAATCAATGTTGCGCTGGAAAAATGGTAACGGATTATCCAGATCATAACCAACAGTGAATTCAGGCTTCTTCTGTGAGGCAAGTACAGCCACAAGGATGGCCAGCATTGCTGTGAGTCCCCAGATGTGTTGCTGCTTCCCCGAGGTGGGGTCTGTGTAGAGGAAACTATGGAGAGGTACTGGCATGCTTGGAACAGGGTAAAGAGTGTGGTCTGCCTCCTTCCTGAAGAAGTCCAGAGGCACAGTAAACACCTCACTTACTTCAGCTGGGTTAGGCTGGGCTTCAAATGACTCATCAATGAAGGCCACCACTGGCGTCACCAACAGACCCCTCTAATTCAGTAAGGAAAAATAAGGTAGGGATGTTTTCAATAAAAACATAGAACGTAATTTCTTTTGAGCTATTAGATTCAGCAAATTGTGTTTTTCTATTCCGATTCAAATTAACATCATGCATGTACATTTTATGACCAAATAATGCAGAAAAACAGGTAATGGCAGAGGGCGCACATACTGTATAGGCCTATTCAAATCAGCTTTTATGGCTGTTGTGGAGGCACATCATCAGATTTATTTAATAGGAAATAGGAATAGGACATTTGACCAAACAGTAGTATAAAACTAAATATTACTAGGGACTGGGGTCCTGATTTAAATATTATGCAGTAGATCTTTAGACAACGTCACTAAAAATTTATAACTTTTCCTTAAAAATGCCTACAGCGTTGAAAATACTAAAGAGCCAAACTTTGTCTATTAGCTTGAGTATTCCTTTGAGAAAATCGCAACTGATCACATTTTACAGCAAGCTTTTTTGTGCTGTTGCAAACATGTTCTTTCTTACTGCAATATTTTTGCACCTTGTTCTGCACAAAGTGTGCTATTCTATACCATCATCGATTCATCGTTTGGTTAAAAATACAGCAAGACAAGTAAATGGCATGCCTTATTAATGATGGGGAAGAGTTTACAGACCACTTCCACCTGTTCCGGAGGAAGACCTATTTCTTCCTTAGCTTCTCTAAGTGCAGTGTCCACTTCATCTTGATCCTCAGGGTCTGACTTCCCCCCTGGAAAACACACTTCTCCAGCATTGCTTTTTAGCTGCAGAGGCAACATTTACAACATTTTTTGTTTGACATATCCTGGAAAGGCACAGCACTGAGGGATCAAATATTGCTAAACTGTAAACAACTTCACAGGGGGATATAATTTTTCGGTTCAGGTTTAATGGTTATTTTATTATTATTATTGCAGAAAGATGTAGGCATAACCAGCCGTAAGTCTACTCACATGAGAAGACCGCAGAGTCATCAGTACATGAAGGTCTTCTCCTCTTACGAACAATGGGATGAGTACCGAGGCTTTTGGCATGACTGGCAAATAGGAAAATTGGTCGCCTGTGTCATACTTCTTCAGAGCGATCTTGACTCTTTCTGTCATGTCCATTCTGCAAGACAATGGCATCCGTCGTGAAAATACCGAAAAAATACTCAACGTCGTTGGTGGGGTCATGTTTTGCAGACGACTAGCATTCGCTTAGCAACAACAAATGGAGGACTTACCTGTCATTAACTGACTAGCTACTACCGTTATACCGTGGTGCCATTACTTTCAAGTGTCGTTTGGCCTTTGATCAGGGTTTACCTGGCCTAGTCAATCCAAAAAGAAGCCCAAACAAGTGCCCACTGACAATGAGTAACCTTCCCCCTCAAAAACCCGGAAGTTGAAATAGCTTAACCAGGGCAACCAGAGCAGTAGGGAAACTATCTGACAGCAACACTTTGTAGCTCTGGCAAATTGTACGGATTTAATCTCTGGGTCATAACCTTGCAAACAATAGTAGCATACACTCGGCCTATAGGTTATGGGCTGATCACCGTTCAACATGAAAATGCATCTATAGTATGATATGCATGACACCACCATAACCTATTAACTATTATATGCGCAACGATGCCATTGCCCCATCTTTATAAATGCATGGTTATCACTGTCCCTTGTACGCGTCTAGTTCTGGGAAAATATGCTTTTCTTTTTCGCTCCAAAGGTCGATCTGAGCCAGCCAAGCATAGAACTTTGGATTGTATGCAAATGTAGTTTCCATGGTATCGTTACGCATTACGCAGTTACAGGAACGGGAAGTGGCCAGTGACAGCTTATTTCTTAACGAGCAATCTAAACAAACGCGAACTTGTATCTGAAAAAGAGTTTAAATTTGAGTTTAGATATGGGAGGTACAGCGAGTCAGTTGCCGAAGGAACAGCTCGCAGAATACCAGGTGAGTAAAACGACGCTTCATACTTTTTATGATCAACTAATTTTACGTTTGCTAGAAATTAGTTTCCAAAAGTTCAGCCAGCCTTCAGACAAGTTGATCTAACGTCACTCATCCAAACCAGTCCAACCTTGCCAATTAGACAGCTTTCCTTTACGAGCACTAAATTGTAACGCTAGTTAGACACCTACCTTACGGAGAGGAGATAACATGTTTAGCAGTGGGGAAAGTGAGGAAGTTGCTAGCTATCGCTAGCTGGCTTTGCACGTTACATGCTATGGTTACATGGCTAAATTGCTATTTTTTTTAGCCTGAATTAAAGTAAATTTTAGTCCAGATGTAGGTCTGATAGACCATTTTAAAACGTAAACGTCTTTTTCTGTCACTGTCGTGTGCTGATGGTCACAGAAATACCGGCTGTCAGGGCAACAGGTACTTGATGATACTTGATGTTCTCTGCCAGGAATTTAAGATGGTGTAGCCCAAAGGCCTAAAATCGTGTACAGGATTACGAAGGTTAGATCCTTGTGTTTTTTTGTCGAGTTGATGCATCTTTCGGTATTTTTTCTCTTTCTGTTTCTCACAGGAGCTTACTTTTTTAACAAAACAAGAAATTTTGCTGTAAGTACTATGTCAAGCTCGATTTGCATGTTTTTGGTATATTTCGAGATGAACTACACACACAACGTACTGACAATCCATTCTCCACATTCTTTAATGGCATAGCAATGGGCTGAATAGCTCTTACTATGATGGAATGAGTCATGTTTATTACAATAATGCGGACTTCCTCATGAGATGGTAGTTTAACAGTGTTAAGCAACATGAAGTAATGCATGTTAAGCTCATTAACAAAGTAATGTGTATATATCATTAAATTATAACATAAATAAACATTACTGCTTAGTCAAATGTCCCTTTTTCCCCCTATAAATAGAGAACTTATTGTATGTTCCCACAGAGCTCATAAAAGATTCAGCGAGCTCACAAAAGATGACAGAAATATAACCATGGATAAAAGGGTGCCCATGGATAAAATACTCACACTGCCAGAACTTAAGGTTAGATTTATGTTTACTAGCTTCTTTGCAAGTCACTAACACCTCTTCCTTGTTAGCTAAATCTTATCTTCTTTACCATTGACTATTTATCTAATCATTTACGTGGTTTATTGATTATGCAGTCAAATCCTTTCCGGCAAAGGATTTGTCATGTTTTCTCCACATCTGGTAAAAAAGATGGAAGTCTATCCTTTGAAGACTTCCTGGATCTCTTGAGTGCTTTCAGTGACTCGGCAACTTTGGAAATTAAATCCCACTATGCCTTCCGTATTTTTGGTAAGTACACATCTCACTAGTATTAAATCAAGGAAAATGATTGTTCATTAAGATATCAGAGACTATGTACTGTATATAAAGAAATATTATTGTCCCATTTTGAAATCCTGAACTGCTGGCCCACACCTAAAATTAGGCACAGTGCCTGAGAACTTTAAATCCTGATGCAGGCTGCATCTCACTTGGCAAATTATCAGAATCTCACTAAAACAACATGTCAAGCAGGGCTCTTCATTACAACTATTTCAGATTTTGACGACGATGGAACACTGGATTCAAATGACCTGGAGAAGCTGGTGAACTGTCTGACAGGTGACACAGATGACACACGGCTTACCCCACAAGAGATGACGCAGCTAATATCTAATGTAAGTGTCTAATCAGTGTAATCTAATCAGTCCAAAACTCTTCCTTGATAGAACACAAATTTGCAAGTCAGGGACTACAGAGCTGACCACCACCCAGGCATCTGCAATAAATCCATCCTGCTGCCCCGCTGCTGTTATTTAAAACTCCTTTGACTCGTACTGCATGTGTGCAGAAGACTGGGGGCATTTGATGAATGTCATGGAACTGTAGATGAATTCTTGAAATGCCTAACAGAGAAGGACTCAGTACTTGGCTGATATGAATTTTAACACTGAAACAGTGCTTGGTGAGATTCAATGACACTGGTTGGAATAAGCAGCTATTAAGGATCTTTCCTTGACTTCCAAAACCCTGATAGCCTTGAGGTCATCTACAGTCTCAAAGCTGTAAATCTGAGTTTGAGAGATGAACTAACCTGCATTCTGTTGTCTGGTTTTCGCTGGGATTTTGTAGATTCTGGAAGAGTCAGACATTGATAAAGACGGCACAGTGAATCTCTCTGAATTTCAGCATGTCATCTCCAGGTCTCCCGACTTTGTCAGGTACGATGGCACAGGACAGGTTATACATTATATCTACTTACTGCCAATGTTTCAATATGCCTCTGCTGAAATCTTTGGTTGACTCTTCTTTTTGCAGTTCATTCAAGATTGTCTTGTAAACGATATCAATTTGGATCTAAGGATTTGGAAGCTGTTCAATGGGTCCACTATTTTTACAGAAAACACCAGCATTTTATCCTTCCAAAGAGTTTTAAACATGATGGTGCCTTTGAACAAATACTGTTTGTCTAGATCAATATTTTCTATCATGGGGCTGTAATGGGGCATTTTTAATGTAAAAATTTTTATGTGAAATCTTCGTGCAATAAACTAACTTCCTACAGTGTACAGAAAATGTCAACTACAGTGTTAATTGATTTCATGTTGTGATTGACAATCCACCTGAATTAGACGTAGCTGCCAAGTCATTTGCATGTGATCCTGGTGGGTCTGCTTGAGTCGCAGACACATATGTGTTCCACGGTCCACATGTCACATCCTCCACACGCAGTCCACGTCTTGGGAAGAAGTCCACAATGGAAGGCTGATCTGAGCTGCATAGGTTCCCATGCCCCAACTGTCCATAGCCACCTAAATATAAAATGCAATACATATGTCAATAACATATACAACAGAAAATAGTAAAAGTATTTATCATAGAGCATTGCATAGTAAATCATTGTAATAGAGGGGGAAAAAAAGCATCAGATCAATAATACGCTAGACTATCTCAAAATCGAGACACTATGGTCAATCATATCTGTGCTATGCGCCACATGTAATGATACAACATTAATCCAGACATACATCTTCTTAACTTACCCCATCCCCAGGTATATAGATCCCCTTGACCTACCAAAAAAAGAAAGAAAGAATTGTTGAAGAGTCTGAGTGCTTTCAACAAAGATCTGCCTGCACATCTCTGCTTTTTAATATGGCTATCTGAAAGATATTTACTGTGGACTAACTTACAACTGACTGCAGCTGTGTGGCGGGACCCACAGCTAACACTGCTGACTTCAGATACATGTGGAATGTCCAGCAGCGCAGGGAAGGCCTGAATAGAGATGAATACATCCTCAGCTGTCTCCTCCTGCTCACTTCCGGGTGGACCAGTTTTTGATTGAAACTCCTTGTCCTCTCCTTGAGACATTAAACAATATTAATGCACAGATTTTTTTCAGGTATTCCAAAAATATAAAAAAATATGTTTAACAGAATTATGTTCTGGTACACGTTATGTATTTTCTAGCAGTTGAAATTGGTAATGGGTCCATACTTCATGTACCAAATGCACATGACATATCTTACTCATTGCCAATACCTATGGCCATTTATTTCTTTGTCTACCAAAACAAACCAGACAGCTGTGGCCACTGACACTGGCTTTAGTGAAGTATGATTCAAGGAAGTTGTTAAAACAAATTAGGCCTATGTCACCCTGCATCATCCCAGTCTTTATTTCATACAGGCACAGAGGGTTTCCATCATTATCAGTGTATGACTAACCTTTGCTTAGTTCACCCTCCTTCCTGCAGCGCCGTGACGGGAGGCCCAGCTGACCGCTCTCATTCCAACCCCACATGTACAGATCTCCGCCCTCTATCCTTGGCCCATGCAAGCAAACACACACACACACACACACAGATAAGTCCGATCAAAGAATACACTCAGCTTTAGATGTCATTTAAAGATGCATTCTTTATATATAATCCACTGCATAAATTCTCCACAGGATCTTCTAAACATACAGTATGTGTATTTAAAATAGCATGTGTGTTCAAGCACTGTCCTATGCAAACAAACAAAATGGCTGTACACAACCACACACTCTTTCAGCTGATGAACACATTGTTTCAGGTGTGTAAGAAGGAGCAGTATCATTGAATTGGCTGTTCCAATATATACACGCTAAGAAATCTTTTTGACATTTTGCTGCATGTGTACAAATATGCAGTAGCGGTCAAGAAACGGTTGCTGTACTGATGCAGGTTCTCACCACTGATGCATGCAGAATGCCATCCTCCTGCTGCCACTGAACTTACAGGGAGACCCCACAGTGCCTCAACCACGCGCGGCTCCACCTCTGTAATCAGATTTCCATGGCCTAGCTGACCATGGCTTCACATATCACAGCGTATGAGTGTAAACTGTAATCAGTGGGTTTAAGTAAGAGCAGTCCGTAACATTACTGCGTAAGTACTGTTACTTGACTTTACATGCCAACTTGCATTTGGTGTCTGAGTCAAACAGCAGAATAATACTCCAGAAACTCTCACTTTTTACCCAGACAACTTACATAACTGACACATACTCACCCAGCACACCACATTAGTAAGATGAACTAGCAGGAAGTCTTACCTTCCACTACCCCAGGTGTATATGGTGCCATCAGCACACAGGAGGAGAGCGTGACCTGTTCCCAAAGCCAGCCTCTTTGCATGGAGCTGAGGAGACAAGGGGCGGAAAAGAGGGGGTCCTGAGGCAATGTATCCTTCTGGAACAAGAGGAAGCCGAATGGAATGACCTGTAGATTGAGCAAAATTGGTAGATAAGTGGTAAGTTATTAGGAAGAGCTTGGGTGTACTTGTAATACAGAGTGCTCCTGGGGAACAGACAGATTCCAGCTGGAAAATACTGCTGAAGACATTTCAAAACATGTTTTCACTGTTGAAGGTTGGCTGCAATCTTACTCATTCTGATACAACAAGGTTGCATCACCTTTTTTTGCAGGTAATGTATCCAGATCTGACTTCCAAACAAGCCCTCTGTCTGAGCCATCACAACTCCAGCATTCTACTTTGTCTGGGAAGCTAAGAGTCACGTATTTCTCAGTGATCCAGGCATCCACACATCCACTGCTCCCGCTGATGCCTTTTCGGCTGTCTGATGAACCATCAATGAATCCTGTCAGATGCACCTGTCCTTTACCTGAGAAAAAGCAAGAAATTACGAGAACAACACTAGGTCAGAAGCAGGTAGGATTGTATTTCATATGATGACACATGACATGAAACACATGAGCCTTCACTCTTCACAGTAATCTGTGTGCAATTCACCATATGTCCACTAAATTAGTTGCAGCTTGTCAATTCAATCAGAGTTAATAAATTAGGGATTTTGTCAATTTAGGTAACGTTAATTAATTTAAGATTAGGCCTACCTTTCGGTGAAAACAAAGCCGTGCGACTCCAGCACGCTGTGATCTGCGCATTCAAAGCTTCAGGTTCCTTCTCGTGCTCGGTACTGTTATCTGGTACAAGTTTGACTGGGCTGTCATTCGAGTGGTTTAAAGCGGTAGGAATTACTATTTTAAGTTGTTTCTCGCTAGATGTGCCACAATCCGCTTTATCGAACAAAACAATTTGCCCAAAGCCGTTAAAACCAAAGCCATACCAATTAATTTGGTGGTGAAACATGCTAGTGACGTTACAGTATTTGCTAACTAAAGTTACGCTAGCTAAGTTCGCAATCATTATTTCTACCATCAGATAAGTAGTATAATTATATACATGCCTCCTTTGATTAATGTTAATATCCAGGCAAAGAAAGGACATAAAGCATGTACTCGTCTGGACAGCTCTGCGTATGCAAAGGAAAACGGCATGACCAACTTTAAGGGAGCGCCATTGCAAGTTTGATTCCTGCGCATGCGCAAATATTTATTCGCGTCAACTCCTTGCTTCTTGTTTTCAGCACTTTATTGTGCACTTATCCATGTAAAAAATTATTTACAGAAAGAAGGCAGTGGTACACTGCACACACATTTAGTGTTCATCATAAAAAGGCACAGCAAAACATAATTCAACAGAGTGCAGTTATGAAGTACAAAACAAATCCTTACAAACTTGCACACCATACCTAGCACTGAAATACTATAGGGTATGGCCCTTCACATTGAAATAACTGATCTTCATTGCATCTGAAATATCAATATTACCTCTGTTTAAGACTTGAACAAAGATTTGGAATGAAAGTGTGTTAAATACATAAAACAAAGAGTCTGTGAATATGTGTTTGTGAGTATGAGAAACATTTTGTCAGATTTGGTGTCCAAAAGCTGCTTGTGATGGAAGTGTGAAAATAAAACAACTATTTTTTTGGAATGTGGCCTTGTGACAGTACATTATTCTGCACTTGGTTTGAGGCAAATCTAGTGTTTGTGAAAGAAGCTGAATCTCATTATAACTCCTTATAATTCACTTCAAACTGAGTTGATAACACTGCAGCCTTTCATGCTAGTTTTCTTGAGCAATGCTTGCGTACTTCAGTGGGATATGATAACCACAGAGCCAAGGCTAACTCTACTGCCTCACATGCTGAAGCATCACACAACCAGAGAGAATGAGAACTTGTCTTGAAGTCTTATGTCCTGCTAGACATTTGAAGGCCTCATGTGCTGTAGTACAGATTCCCAGGAGAGCTGTTGTCATGCTTCAGACCTGGGCTCTCCAGCTTGGGCTCCAGGCTGGATGATCCCATAGCCAAGGGCCAGGTCTAGACACTTCTGGGCAACGCGAGCCTCAGGACCAATTGCTGGGTTGTCCTCCTTGGCCATCACAGAGAGGATCTCCAGCGCCTCGCTCTCCATGAGCTTCTCGGCCAGTTCGCGCTGTGCCTGCATTAGATTCATTGTGATCACTGCGCCACGGTGACGGAGGTCCTGACTGTCGCTTAGCAACAGTGCCTGCAGGATTTCGAGCCAGTGGCTTGTCTAAAGCAGGGAAGGACACAATGATGAGGATGATATGAGGGGAAATTTCAAGATAAAACTTTTTGTTATGAATCAATCGCATTTGGTCTCGATGACAAGACATGACATCCTGTCCTGTGAATTTCCACAACCTGTTTTTCAGTACTGGAGAGCACAGCATCATCAGGGTTTTATAACAGACTGCCTCGCCTTTAAAAGTACATGCCATCCTTGGCATGATTAAACATATCCAAAACTGTGCTCAGGTTTATATGACTGTAGCTTGTCAAAAGCTTACCGTGTCAGGGATGCGGACACATATGTCAGGTTGCTCCACCGTCAACATGGCCAGCGTGCCAGCTGCGGCCTTTCGAAGCCTTTCATCATCCTCACCAGAGTACAGCACTAGCAGCTTCAGCCGGTCACTCCCTGTGTCCAGGAACAACTTCTGCACCTGAGGTCAAATACAAGGACAACTCAACTTTTTTACCTGTCTTCCAGAAGAAAAAAAAACATTTTACATACTGCTATTTACAGGTAATTTCATATATTCATTCACATATTCTCATGGGAAGTACTACCTACTGTGCATCGTATTAAAAGTATTTCTGGGCAAACTGTCTTTATAGAAACTGTTGAATAGGCCAATGAAGAGTGACAGGAAGCGACTGGAAGTGAAATATGGGGCAGGAATTGGAAATGAGTGAAGATCAGATTCAAACCCCAGATCCGTGGGAACACTTGGGTCCAAATATCCTATGAATCTGTAACACAAATATCCGGGTGACTCACCTCTGTGCTAAGGACCAGGTTGCACATGCATTCGGTGGCTGCAGCACGCACCATGTCATGCTCCTCAAACATATAGCCCTCCACCTTTGGCACAGCCTTCTCCTTAATGATCTTCTGCCTGCTCAAGACAGCAGTGGTTCATTGGTTCAGAGAACTTGCAGTAGATATCTCTTTAGTGCAATGTAAAAAAAAATCAGTTGTAGGACTATTTTTTTAATAGTGACACTTGCAAAGCACAATGGAGTATTTAATGGCACAGAAAGGTAGTCTACTGCAAGACACATTATGCCAACAACATCAACAACAGGGTGAAGAGATTTCTTTTATTCAGCCTTTATTTATATTGACCTGAGTTTCTCACTGATGCCAGCCAAGTTGGTGAGGGCCATCAGTGCTTCAAAGTTTTGCAGCATTGTGCACTCCAGATGCAGCAGGCTGACAAGAGGACGGACTACCTCGTAGATCTAAAACAGCAGACAAAGTTGTACAACAACAATAACAATGTATTTATATACTGTAGCATATACCTCCAACATGTAACATCCACCAGGGTTAATATAAAATATGGAGCCCCTATGGGATGTTGTTGTGTGTTAAGTGGATGAAAGATGATACTGAATATGTGTGGAAAAAGATAAATAAGTGCAAATGAACCAGCTCTGAGTGCAGACTGAGAATATACTATACCTACTAAGAACAGACTAGCAGTATAAGTTTAAAATATGAACATAACTTTTAACCCTAGATGCAGTCAATGCATTTAACAAACCATTACCACTATCTCTGCTGTCACTTTAATCCTTGAAACCCAAGAAACAGGCCACTCACTCTCTCGCCAGGGAAGGCGATCTCTGGGTTGTGCGTTATGGTGATTTTGGCCAATGCCTGTGCTGCTTTGGTCTTGCCCTTGTCTGTACTCTCTGTGACTAGAGGGAGAAGAGCCTAAAACATAGAGCAAAGACTTGTGTTAAGACCAAAATCTGGAGCCCAAATGGGAGTATAAATGCTATAAATGCTGATGTTTCATAAGCATGACGACCTTTCCTCCCCCTTGTGCCACCACTGTTCCCCGGTCCTCTTGTCGTTCGACCAAAGCCAGGAACACCCTAGAATGTTACAACCCAGAGGAAATATTACACACACTAAACACTGACCATAAAATTCCAACCATCTGTCTAAATTGATCAAGTTAGAACCAAAAGGATTGTATATTATTTGAACATGCACCTATGTTTACAAATGGGTTTATCTAATGTAAGTGTGGACAGAAATGATCATACCTGGCAATGCACTCTCTGCAGGACTCGGTGAGGGCTGGGCTCTCCTGTTTGACCATGCATGCCAACGCTGACACCACCCCAGCTTCTAGCAGCTTCACCAACCGCTTCTCCACATAAGATGGAGCATCCTGTCATACACACACAGATGCAAACTCATAGTGCAATTGTAACCACAATCTGTAGAAAAACAAAGGGCATGGCCAGCTCAGGGTCTGGGCCTTGCCTTAGGTCTAGGTGAATCCCTTTATACCAACAAATGTGTGAAGTTTGGAACCCACTGTCTACTTTTGCCAACTTTTATCAAGTTAAGATGATGGTCTGAGAATTGTTTAATTTCTGTGTAGACAAATTGCAAAATGAAACTCATCACAGTATTGGCAATACCTTTGGATGTTCTTCAGGAACATGTTGTTTTGCATACTTGGCCAACTCTACCATCTGTGGATCAGGCTTCTCAACATCATAGCTGTTGGTGCAATTTACTAGAGTGGAGCCAATAGCAAATAGCACCGTCTTGTCCTCAGACTGTGGGAGCAGAGAAGACACACTTAGTGCTGGTAGGCAGGAGGACTTTCAGTAACCTAGTGGAATCATTTGTTTACATTCTAGAATTCAAAGACTGCCAGACTACCTTAGCCAGGTGGAACATGGCCTGTAGGGCATTCTTGTCCTGCACTAGGTCCTCTTTCACGTCTGCGTCAAAGGTCAGATATGCAAGGCCCTCGATGGCCCATCGCCGTGAGGTGGCTGGTAGGGACTCGTTGCATAGCCACCTGTGAAAAAGATTCAGAACAACATTGATTTCTTCATAAGAAAGCAAGGCAAGCTCAGTTGAGAATGATCAAGCTGACAAAAGCCATTTTAAATAATGACTTACTTTCTGCACTGTTTAGCCAATTTTAATGTGGAGCCTTCGGCAAATTGTTTCATGCTGAAATCAGTGCCTCCTGCTGATCCCAATTTGCACAATCCCTATAGCACACACACACAATTTTTAGGACTCAGAAACAGAATGGGGCTCTTAAACCCCGTGTAGGTATACAAACTAAAGCACTCTTAGGCATGACACACACCACCAGTGCCCTGACACGTATCCTGTCGTTTTCGCTGTTCTTGTAGAGGTCCTTCAGGAGCGACACACCATTAGCTGTGATGAAAGAGGCCCTCTTGGCCTTGCCAGCTGCGTGGATGAGAGTCTCCACTGCCACCTGCTGGTGGACCAGGTCTTTGGAAGCGCACAGAGAGATTACCGCGTCCATGATGCCAGACAGCTCCAGCGTACGGTTGCCCACATCACTGGGGCCCTGCAGTAGCACAGACACTGCCTGGATTGCCCTCAACTTCAATTCCAGGCTCGAACGTTCAAAATGACTCCTGGGAATATAGGGCAGGCATGGCAAGACACTTAGGTTTCATCAGCATTAAAGATAAAACTGTACACTGGACTGAAAGTCATTATGGTACCTCAGAGTACCATATCACATTGTATACTGTATCAGAGTATTACATTTTAATAGGAAGACTTTGACTGTATTCTGTTGTGTGTAATAATTGATCACGAATGTACAATCTATCTGAAAACTGGTGCAAAAATCTACAGTGAGGTTTGTAATTTCTCCAAACTTAAAGCGATAACAATCATACAAGCAGTCAATATGACATGTTTTATCTCATTCTCAGGCTGCCTATCTACTTGTTGGTATATTATCTGTACAGTACGTACAGATAATATGACTGATACATGACTGATACATTGCCTACATAATATAACTGATGCATTGCCTTTCACTCACTTCACGTATTCTTCACAAATGCGGCTGAAGTTCTCCCTCTCAGCATCACTCTTCAGGTCATCATAGAGTTTGTTGAGTAGCACTGAAGCGCTCATGTGGGAGTTGTCTGTCAATGGGGGTCCACTGCCTATCTCTGGTACTGTTCCTGCCACTTCAAGAATATTCTTAAGCCCTGAAAGTGGTAGAATGATTCCATATTTAGCTCTTGAACAACATGGTTTTCATTGACAAAAGCTACAGCCAGTCTGGCCCTTACCCTGGTCTGTCACCCACAGTGTGAGTGAGTTGTCTGGGTTCTTTTGGGATTTTCGGGGAACCTGTTTGACCAGCAAATTGATAGCACTGTCTCGGCCAGGTCCCGACACACTAGGAGCAGCTAGCATGTCCAGGAGGTGCCGCATCATGGAACGCAGCTCACGAGATGGTTCTGTGGGACAAACACACACACAGTTTCTGTACTGTAACTGTATATAATGAAAGGGGCAACCTAATACATGTAAATGCATGTACATTTTATTGACTGATTTCTGGAGGCTGTACAGCAAACATGACTCTTTTGTCAACAAAAGCTTAAAAAATGTTGGTAAAACACTGGTGTGCACTTGTTTGTAAGGGCTGAATAGAGCATTAGCTGGAACAGTTACTGAAAACAAAAACCTTTTCTATATTCAGTCAGATATGTAATTACCAGGCAGGATGGCCTCATCCTTCCCTCTGATGGCCTTGTGCATGCCCTCAGTGAGGGCCTCAAACATGACTTGCAGTAGGTGGCAGGCAGCCAGAGACACGGCCTGCTCACTGGAGCCCATAACCGCACACAGCTTTTCCATGCCAAGCTCATTCACGATAGCCATGGTCTGTTGATAAGGATATAGTCATTTTCACAACTCCAATCTCTAACATAGAATGTGTTTGTGTATGTAAATTTTACTTGTTAAGTATGATCAGATAACGATCATCTCTGTTGTTTTGTCTGCCAGTGAGGAAAAAAAAAAATCTACTCACCCTTGACTGGTGTCCAGTACACAAGCCAACCAGTGTTCTCAAAGCAGACAACACAATGTCCTCCTGCTTGGACTCAAGGAGCCTCTGAAGGAGTTTCACGCCATCGTTACGAAAGATCTGCTCAGCTCCTGCGTCCTCACGGGAGAGAACCACCAGATTCTGAGCTGCCTGCACATAGAGGAAACAAAAAGTAAGCATGAAAGGAGAGCAACAGAGTAACAGAAAAATATGTATGGCTACCCTGTGTGTGTGTGTGTGTGTGTGTGTCTGTGATGATTATAATGATATCCTTTACCTTCTGTCTGTCTGATTGTGAAGTTGAACTGTCAATCAGAAGTTTAAACATCTGCTGGACACGAGCATCTGTGGAGGAGAGCTGTGACGCCTGAAGAAGTGATCAGGAGAGAAAACATAAACCTTTCAGCGACATAAAACTCAGTACAAAAATAGGACATGGAGATGCAGTAAGGTTTTTCCAATGTACTGTGTAACAATGTTGAAAAATGTGTTCTGTCTTTTTTTCTTTGCTATTCATGGTTACCTTTTGCTGGATATGAGCACCAAGTTGGCGCAAGAAATCCTGGAATGCTTTGTTTTTGGGCTCCAGCTGTGCGCATTTCTGGGCGTCCAGAAATGCCTGATCCAATCGGCCAAGGTTCTGTAGAGCCTGTGCACGACGATACCTTGCCTTGATGTCACCTGGGTCAGTATCAAGAGCTGGACAAGATGCATACTGTTCAGTGTTCACTACATCCATGGCTCTTTTTAACTTCACTTGAATTCGGCCATATGGAAGCACATGTAACCCTATGGTTAGAGTTGCATACCTTTTGAAGCATCTGTCTCAGCCTTGGAATAGTCCTCCAGCTTCAAGTAACAGGCGGAGCGGTTGCGATAGAGGACTGCATTATCGGACTTACTCTCGCTAAGTTTTAGTGCCTTGGTGTAACAGCACAGGGCACCTTGAAAATCACCCGTTTTGAAGAGATTGTTACCTTCCTCCTTCAAAGCCGCCGCGTCCTGGGTCATCTACAGGGTACATCCAACTGAATATTACCTATCTAGTTATCATTAACTGAATCCAACTGAATATTACCTATCTAGTTAACATTAACTCATGCTATCATAACTTACCTTGTCGTTTCCGTTTCCGTGGAATGAAAGGGAATGTAAACTCTTTGGTAATGTAATGATTAGATGTATGGAAGTTCTTGAAAATATTAGTAGTCCATATTACACAGCTCCGTTATTTTGCTGGACTGTTCTAGATCTTTACTTGTGTCCGTGTAGTCTATTTCCGGGTGTGGTGCACATTGATGACGATTTGGAGCAGCCCCTCCTCTCCCTTTCCTCTCCGTAACCATACATGGCTGTGCTGTCCTGCTCGGTCCTGGGTGTCGCTATGCTATGCACTGCTGGAGTCAGTTGAATTATTTGCTTAAATTCCGTCAGATAGCCTACAGCCCCGTGCACGTAGGTCTGTCTATGTATTCACTTCATATTACTATCACCTCGTCTTCTCAGCAGATTACTGACAAAAAATAATAACATTAAAAAGAAACAGCGGCCATCAATCGTACAATTTATGCCATTCATCAAACATATTTTTTTAAATAGACAGAATGACTATGTTTGGTTGACTATATGCAGATAACTCAGAAAGAAGGGGACATGGAATCCATGATGCATTTACCAAAAGTAGACTAGTAAACATAGTAAACAATCAACTGTGCTAGTTGTAATACTTATGGTGGTGGCGCTGAAGCCTACATGAGACTTTTCAGGTCATTCCCTCAAGGCTCTGCCATCCTGCAATGTGATACTGTTTATTTAGTTCCCATGGAGACAAAAAGAACCCAGAGGGATACACTGAGACCATGCCATTGAGTCCCTGTTATCCCAAAGGTAGCACTTGAATTGTGTGAGGGTAACATAGCCTGTCTTTGTGCTGACCCTGACAGCTTGTGATGAATTATTGAGACACATGTTCAAATCCAATTTCAGAGGGACTTTGCTGAGATGGAATCAAGATGCCTTTTTATATCCTTGACTTGAACCTCTCCATCATCTTTGAAAGTGTTATCACTCCATATCCCAGCATTTCTCACTTTGCCTATTTGCATTTTGATATAAATTCATTGATCCCACCTCAGAGAAGTGGGGGATGCCAGCAAAGTATCCAGACCAATTTCAATCTCAGATTGAGGTAATCGCTTGTGAAAGCTAGGCCACCTCCATCTCAAAGTTATTGATAAATGATATGAACACAGGCCATTTTAGAGTATTGAAATCAGAATATATGTCTTACTATTTTTTTAGTAATAGTTTATGTTCTTCTAGGTTTATGTTTCAACTAGGCCTAATTCAAATGTTATGTGTCTTTCCAAATATGACAAGGTGATGTTTTATATTTCATTCTGTTGTATTATTCCATCCTATGACCATGTCGTTAGAGATGAGGTGGAATATTGTGTTTTTGTGGTGTTTCACTGTCTGCATGGGGTCGTTCTCTTTATCTGTCCTAGATTGTCAGTTTGGCACTAATCAGGGTCTGATTCAGTGTGGTCCGCAACTGGGATGATCTCCCGTCAACCTGAAAGAACACTTAAGGTAAACTTTCTCCTTGTCTAGTTAGAGCAGTTTGTGGATCTTCATGTAAAGCATGTTGTCTCTCCTTTGATGCGTTCCTTATTTTTGAACATTGCCTGTCTTTATCAGTATGAAAAAATAATATTAACCACCTACTGAGGTTCTGTATATAGGGATGCCTAACCATGTCACTTACTGTAAAAAGCAGCTATGATTTTTGTGAGTTTCTCTCCGTCCAGCAGAGAGCAACCTTGATCTCTCAAGAACTGCAGTGGAAATTTTTAAAACTAGATTTACCATAACAGTACAAAATATTTCTGCCTCTTAGTTCTGTTTGTTCTCTCAGCTGAAAATAACATCATTTTCTCAGCACCAGCACCCCAGCGCCTCCTTGTATGTTGTAATGAATTTGTGTGTGTGTGTGTGTAAGTGCCACTTTATGAATGTGTTCGTGTTCATGAATGAATTCGTTGTAGAGCCATGTGATGTGGCTATTTACTGTGAGTCAAAAGATATATACAGAAATTAATTAATCATAACATCCCATCAAAAGTTCACAAAAGTTCACAAAAGCATGCTTCTGTATAGTCCATACAAGGCTGCTTATTTGGGCTGACTCCATCTGAAGGCACCAATCCTGGGCCTAATTGTAATGTTCTGATAGCTACAATACATGTATCCCGGAACTCAAAAAAAGTGCATGATGGACATTTAAGACTTAAGCTAAGCAGAGCACACAATATATACGTAAAGCTGGGTCTGACTGGAAAAATGGCACATTTCTTAATGTTCTTAATTTTTTGTTGTTTTTTTTGCTTCCTCCATGATGAACTTATGAACAAAGATGTCAGCCACTTTCATTACTTTCATGCACTTTCATGCATTATGCTGTTACCGAATGGTATTTAACATACGTTTGGTGTCCTCTTGTCTGGGTGCTCACTTCTCAGAACAGCCATGGTACTAAATCGTCAAGTCAAAAAGTCAAGGGCAATTGCATGTCAGTAATCACTGTAGTGCAATTTTCCCCACTAATTAATCAGCCAGGAACAATGTGTTGATAACAGTGATAAGTTTACATGCATGTATATTCTATTCAAGGCAATAGGCTATTCCTTACTTGAGCTCTTGTATGAGATGAGATTGAAGATGGATGTTTATGTGTCACACCAGATGCAGGAGAGTTGGCAATACATAGTGGATTTTTGTAAAGACGAATGTTACTACTGCCAGCCAGAGGTATTTTTATGTAGGCGCAGAATACAACTCATTGTTAACCATCAGTGCAGGGCAGATTTTCTAGTCAATCAGGAAACTCAAGCATCAGGTGCTGCCACTATGACACTGTAAGTTGAAAATGTCTAACTCTCACCAGGTCATTGCAATAAAATATTAGTAAAAACCTGGGAAAAGAATATATATGATAAATGTGAATAATTCTTCCATTTACGGGTTGATATCATTGAACATGGTTCTGTCCCTGAACATTAAAAAAAGAAGTTTCTGGTTAGATTTTTATTCCTACTTATAGTCCTTTATTGGCCTGTCGGTACCACTCAAAGGCAGTAAGTCTCATTGTATTAGCTGGCAAGGGGTGTAACCCTAGAGTTAGAAAATATGTGATAGCATTGCATTCAGGGTAGCTTTTTGTGTTTTATCAGCCTTTTTATGTCCATTATAAACCTATGAAAGGTTTTATTATAGGTGAAAATAGTAGTAATTTAACTAGTAGATATCCCCCCAAAACTTCCTTTGCTGATTTATTTACATTAAGGCAGCACTTTTTTTGTATTGGAAGTTTTCTGAAATGTCATGTATAAATATGTAAATGAGGCATCACACACTAAAATATATGCAATCATTATCTGAATTTTGGCCTGTAACGGAAGGGTAAATAAGTTAAGCAGCCAAACCTATTTATTTTTTGAAGCCTACATAGATGTGATTTAATATGCAATGAGACAAGACCCAACTTCTTCCAATCAATGGACAATGCATAGTCCTGCACAGTATTTTAATCGTATTGCTATTCATTGGGGTTTAATAGGTAGTGCATTCCAAAATTGTTTACATTCAATTCATATTCAGCATAGCTAGACTTTTCACAGAAAAGTTTGTTTGGTTGGTAGAGGTGCACTGTAAGTCCCCAAGCCCATGGCCTAAATATGTATGCAAATTATTGTGGACATAACCAGTGGATAATGGCTCATCTACATGTATGTACTCAGTATTTCAGTAAACTTGTAATAAAAAGAAGTATCATGTAAGGTAAATAATCAGCCAAGGAGGTAATAAACTGTCTATCTGTTTGTCTGTCTGTCTGTGTACAAAATAACTTGAAAAGTACTGCATGGATTTGGATGAAATTTTCAGACAACGTGGGTATTAGGACAATGAACAGATGATTCAATTTTGGTGGTGATCCAGAACACTGTCTAGAATTTGCATTGCGTCAGTGATTGCCTTTGCAGAGATCTGCGCTCTCTGAGTGCCTTTCAATTTTTTAAATGAATAAAAAATGCAGTGTTTATATTGACATTGCCTTTAATCCATTTCACTGTTTAAGCTTTCATTAAGCTTTGCAGCTGTTTCAATAGAGCATGTACGAGCGCTGCATTCAGAACCCTGCTGATGTGAGTGAAATGTCATAAGTTAAGATAATGTGTAAATTAGGGCGGTGGCAACACTGAGCTCAGGTCTGACTGACAGCTCACACACAGCGAGTGACTGTAGGAACAAAGCGAGGCTGAGCTTGCTCTGGCTCTGCTTCTCTTTCTCTCTCTCTCTCTCTCTCTCTTTCTCTCTCACTGATGTCACTCATTCTCTCCTACACTGACTGGCCTGTACTGACTAAACACAGTTGGAGGTGGTGTATACGCAAAAAGGAAGGGATTCCTATCTTCAGTCTTCAGGCAGGACAATACTGATGACATCTGTAGAAAGTAGACGTTTGTTTGAAAAGTGTTTCTTTTTTTTTAAAAAGAACTAGCCAAAGAGGTCTGCGGTCCTAAGTCGCTAGTGACACTCTCACTACGTTTAAACTTTGATTTGAAAGATTTAGCTCCAATAGATGTTTGTGGCCCCTGCCTACGGGAGAGAGGTTGACTTAATGTGTTCCTGTTTTCTCCCAGGATCAGAGGCTATCAGTGTGTAAATGAAACTTCCCAGCCATGCACAGTTCCTGGAAGGCTATGATTTTGCTGAGCATGGCTTTCATTGCCATTTCATTGCCAGTATACAACCATCTGGATGCTGAACTTCAAGTCCTTTCAACTCTGTTTCATGCCAAGACCCCAGAACTGTGGCCTGGGTGCCCCGCACATGAATCTCTCTTGTGTGTGGCTGTAAGCACCTCTACTTAATCTACTATGCTACCCGCAAAACTCACATTGTGGCTACCACACACCGTGGCTCCTCATTTGTGGGTCAGCTGGTCAACCAGCACCCGGATGTCTTTTATCTCTCTGAGCCTCTCTACCACGTCCATGCAATGCTTAATGAGGTGGACGACTGGGCAAAGCTTGGGGCAAGCCGCGACTTGTTGCACCACCTGGAGAGCTACATCTAGCCTCTCCCTGAAAACCACACCATGTACAACCTATTCTGTAGAGGGTCAAGCAAGGCACTGTGGACGCAGCCAGTGTGTGATGCATTTCGGCCAGGTGATGCTAATATAGAGAAGAGCGATTGCAAGAACAAGTATGGGGCACCCGACATGATGTTGGCCGCCAAGTCCTGGCACAACCGATGGCATGTGGCTCTCAAAGTTGTGTGCATGCCAGAAGATCTGTGATTTTCGGGCCCTGGTGGCTCAACCTGAAGGTAATATAGCTAGTCAAGGACCCATGAGGGACTCTCTCCACTCGTATGGAAGCATTTAAGGACACATACCAACCATGGAAGATTTGGAAGGCTACTGAACGAAAGCCTAATAACCAGGACCTGCTGCAGATGACTATGTGATAACTTCCTCAAATCTGTGTCCACAGGCCTCAGCCACCCGCACCCGGCTGAACAGAAATTACATGCTAGTGTGACATGAGGACTTAGCAGAGAGCCCTCTGAAAAAAGCAAAAGAGATCTATGACTTCCTGAGCTTGTCAGTGGACAAAGAAGTTATGGACTGGATACAGGCCAACACCAATGGAAGAAAAAAGCCCTCAGGAAATCAGCGGCACAGTACAATGAGGGGCTCTGTGGCTAATGCTGAAAGTTGGAGGCTGAAGTTGTCCTTTGAAATAGTGCAGATTATGCAGACCGTGTGTGAGAAGGTCCTCAACATTCTTGGCTACAACAGTGCCCAGTCTGCAGAGGAGCTTAAGAACATGACTCTGTCACTTGTGCAGGACAAACATTTGGTACCTTTTTCATAGACAGGGCACTATTTTGATAGTGTAAGTAAAATAGGACACTATTTTAGTACTGTGACACTGGTAAGTTGGTTGAAGTTTAACTGTCTAGGGGTTTGAGTGTATACATGATCCTGTGTGAGTGTGAGGTAGAACAGACTGATGTTGGAATGTCTTAGTCTAGAAGTCTAGACATACCCTAGCGTTCAGCAGGTATGTCTAGCCACACACCATAGGACCTCAGTGGGTCTTCTACCAAGGCTTGGTAGGACCTATCACAACACTCTATCTTTGTAGAGAGTTGTTGGGTGGGCTTAACACGATGGCGACAGGGCTGTAACGGTGCAAAACAACTAAGACAGCTGTGGCAAAGGAACAATGGACATTTGAATAGGCTTTGGCATCGACTTTGGAAGAGTTAGACATTTGTTTTCTTTGGAAGATGAGCAGAAAAAGTCAAGTTATTTGTTTCAAAGAATGCCGTATGTGCTGTTTTGACATTGTTGCTCTGATTGGTTGTGGCGCTATCCTATTGTGTGCAGAAGCAGTTTGAAAGACAACCGCTGATTCCGCCCTTAGGATTGAGCCTGGTCTATCCATCATGTCCAGACTATTCATTTTGATATTATAGTCTGGCTTGTCAGGCTAGGAATGTCTTATGTCTATAGTGTTTATTTTAGTTGTAAATCTCTTCAGTGGAACTACCTACTGTGTTGATCCCCTTGTTGATGTCTTTACCATTATAGCATATCTGTTTAATGAGTATTGTAATTGCATGACTTGGATGTACTGTGTAAAGAAATTGATTGGTATCTAGGGGTCTTCAACAGGTTTTCTTCTATACCAGATTCTGAAAACCTTTTAAAGATTCAGAGGCAGTAGTCACGTAGCTGTGAATAACCCTATCAGAATCACGAATGTGCCTGATGATGCTGTTGCATAACAAGATTGACTGATAGCATTTAATATAAAGCAACATATCTGTTTTTATTGTCTTGATCTACAGCATAGCAGCCATATTTGTGAAAAATAGAGCACACGGAAAAAACAAGTGAAAATGTATTATCCACTGATAAATATCAGAGATTAAGTCCCAACAATGTGATCAGGATCTGGTTGTATGACTGACCCATTTGTGAGAGCTGTAGGGAGACTGCTCTGAAATCCTACACAGAAGGCATGTTTTTATTGTGAGTTTCATCTGAAATAAGATGACTCCTGAAAGGTGTGAGGGTAACATATGCTTTTGTGTACTGACCCTGGCAGCTTGTGATGAATTATTGAAACGTGTTCAAATCCAATTTCAGAGGAAATTTGCAGAGATGGAACCAGAATGATTTTTTGTATCAGCCTTGTCTGTATCATCCCTGCAGTGGTGCAGTGTGTGCTCAGTACTTCCCAGCATTACTTTCAAGACTGAAAATGACTGACACATACTCATACATACACACACAAACCTTCAATTCTCACCTGATCTTATGGTCAGTGTATTGCAATCCAAAATTTTCACTCGGCATACGCTTCAGACAGCAGAGGCACCTTCTTCTCTCTGATCTCTTCAAGACTCATTCGCACAAAGACTCATTTACAAGTTGTCACCTAGACTCCTGTAACCCTGCAGCCAGAATTGACTTTTCCTGAGACATATCATGGCCTATCTTATAACAGCAACCATGATCTTGTAACATCATCATGACATAGGCTACTTTAAAAATGATCATGAGTCTTCCCATGACAGATTGAAGTTCTTATAGAAGACTGCTTGACATAATCTAATATTGTAAAACCTGTTTTTTGTTGATGTTTGCATTATTGTCAGCAAAGTTATGCCCGCTCAAATGCAGAGATTTTTGGTAACGTAATAAAAATACTTCACTACAGTACTTAAGTATGTTTTGGGGGTATCTATATTTTACTTGAGTTGTTAAAAATCTGCCAACTTTTACTTTTACTTCACTATATTTCTTGAGTTAATAGCACACTTTACTCCACTACATTTTCAATTGGCAGCATAGTTACAAGTCAGACGAAAATTAATTTGGTTGTCAATTGAGGGTCTGCAACTAAGTTGCGGGGAACACAACATATTCTCCATTAAACCTCAGATGTGATATAGGCACCATTTTTTCATACAGACTATGTGTGTGTGTATGTGTGTGTGTGTGTGTGTGTGTGTGATTTTTTTTCCCAGGCTTTTAAAACATTATCTAAAGTTTGTTGTAAGCTACATGTTTTTAACAGACTTTTTAGCCTACTTGTATTGTGACTTTCATTAGCCTACTTAAGTGGATTTAATTAAAGATTACTTCTCCTACTTAAGCAAAGTAAATACGAGATACTTTAAGACTTGGGTGGGTGACTTGAACTTCTACCAAAGTAATTTTTTGTTAGGGTATCTGTAGTTTTACTCAAATGGGACTTTCTGGTATTTTGTACAACACTGCCCAAATGATCTCACTACAACTTGATTGCCTAAATTATCACATTTTCATACATGAAACTTTTCACTATATATTAGAAAGATAAAATGACCTGGCGTCAATTTAGAGAGTTGTTAAAAAAACAAGGACAAAGTTAGATTGAACATTTTTTACATAACCCCTTGGACCGCCAACTCAGGACCGCAGCAATGTGGCATTTAAAAGCCAATCATATGTTGATGCGCCTGTGTGGCAACAGCATTTCCCATAATGCATTTGAGCTACAGTCGCTAACTGTACTTGGATAAGGCAGGGTGAAGAACTAACGGTCACCCTTGGGTAATATACATTTATCTCTTCGTGAAAGGTAAATGCATTTACAAAATATTTCAGTGCTTATGAATGGTAATGTGCGTGTGAACCTCACAGCTAGTATTCTTGTCAATGGCCTAAGCATAATGTTAGCTCCTTTTTAGAGGCAAGTGGTCGGTCATTGATGAAAGGATTTGCCCAGATTAGGTTCGTATTGTTATCTTACATTGGCTGGTTGAGTAGGGATTTGCTTGCTTGTCACTTGTCTAATTCTATATCTGTATTTTAAACATTGCAGCTACACACATTTGTTAATGGCAGTCCAATTTCAGTAGCGGTACAGTCCAGTTTCGCTTTTGCCTAACCCATGATAGCTAACGTTAGCTAACCATAGCATGCTGCATCTAAATGACGATAGCTACTGTTAGGTTAGCTAGCTTATCCCTTTTGAGGTCCATCCATTTAACAAATAATCAGACCTGAAGGTATGCCGTAGATAGATACTGTACGACTGCATCTCCAATAAATGTGTGTAAAATGTGCTTAATTACCGGTATGCTGCTACGGTTCATAGCTATCGATAGTTAACGTTAGCGACATTGTTGCAGCCTGGAATGTCTGTATACAACCTAGCCACCTAGAATCGTGGCTGGTTACAACCGCTCTGAATTATTAACCCACACAGGAATATATACCGTCCTTCTTAATAAGTTAGCTAACAACCATTATGACAGTATTAACGTTACCGTCTTGACTTGCCGAGTTTACCAGTTATTAACGTTAGTAATAAACACAGTGACTTTAGCCACCTGGTTTGTCACCTAACCTAAAACTAAAGGGAGGCCTAGTTAGTGAACCTTCCTACCAGAACTACCAATGTGCAATTTGTTTCTCAGGGATTAAAACAGTTCAAAAGCAGATAAGAATGTATGACCTTTAAAAGCTTGATTGTTTTTTTTTCGTTGTATGAAAATCACTGATTGAATCACTGTCCCTATATTACTCTACTTACCAGCACCATGTGTAGGAAATGTTTATGCTTCTTTCTAGTAATGTTTTGAGTGTGTGTGACGTCTGCTCCTGTTATTCTCTTGTCTCATGGAGTTCACCTCAGCCAATTTCATTATTGATTTCATAGGGAAGAAGAAGTCAGTAAGAATAATGAATAAGGATATTCCAAAGAGGCTATTAGGCTATTGTTATTACACAAATAAATGAATGAATGAAGTGATGTAAAACCTGTGAGATCATGATCTGTCGATAAAAGATTGATTCTGCCTATTTGTAGAGTGTAGGGCTATTTTTATAGTGTTGTGCTGTGTGTATACTCATCACACTTTAAAGCTGGGTGTACAGTTGGCTGTAATCTTGTGTCTTTACTAGGTCGAGGTGCGAACTGTATTAGTATCTGCTGGGATGAATGTCAGGTTTTGCTAATCCATTTAAGCACCAGCTTCTCTTTTTTTACTACAGGCTGTGAAGCACCTGTGACGCACATCATAGACATGTTCTGGATCATGAAGAAATTAATGGGTGCTACGTAAAACCCATCAAGAGGACCCTTACGCAGCTTCGTTAAATTCTTTTCTCCCCTGTAAAGACCTGAGACAAGTGCACCAGATTTACGACTGTAAGCACTGTAAGTTTGTTAGCCCAAATCCGCTGCACCAGTGCTTAGTTACTGACAGGCTGACAGCCACGGAGGAGATCGGATTAAGATAATATTAGAATTCGCCTGGGGAAGGAGTGGAGTAACACCTGCCTGCCCGAGAGCTCAGATTCAGGCCATACTGTACTCATCTCCTGTGACTCCTCCACAGCCCCCCCGGTCCCTTTTTGCCCAGCCTGCCATTTGTGCAGTATTAGCTCACTTTCCAGCTTACATAAAGCCTTAGTTAGAGAATGGCCATTTGAATGCGACATCTCTGTGAATACAGGAGTGCAAGTGGACCCCCCTGCTTCGACCAAGTTTCTGTGAACACCGAAAGAAGGACTTTAACCTACCGCCTTTTGAGCATGTTGCTGTGTTGACTGAAGCCTAAATTGTGAAGCGGTGTTGATTGTCACTCTGCAGAGAAGCATCACCTAATGAGCGAAATAGCAGACAGATACATGGACAAGAGCACAGCAGGGAAAGTTTTTAACACCACTCCTAGGCTCAGTGCTGTCATTCCACTCTGAGAGATGCTGTTACTGCTGTGGACAGTCTGGAGAGGGGAGGCGGTGCCTGCCTGAAGCTCCTGTGAATAGGACTGCATTGACTGTGACAAATTAGCACATCCACACATACACCGACATACACACAGGCTCAGTATGCCTCACTAGTAGGCACACTATGCCACTGGAACAGTAAGCTCCCTGTCTGGAGTCCCGCTGTTTATAAGCTGTTGTGTGTATGTGTGTGAATGTGAGTGTGTGTGTGTGAGAGTGTGTGTGCGTGCGTGCGTGCATGCGTGTGTGTGTGTGTGTGTGTGTGTGCGCACGCGTGTTTTTTTTTTTTTTTTTTTCTCTTTCCCACTCTTTCTCTTGTTGGCCTGCCCTGGAAGTTTTGGATGGTTGAGCACAAGGGGCACTCTGAAGGAGCCCGGTGGTGGCTGATATTTGGCTGCAGCTGACTGAGCTGTGTGTCAGGCAGCCCTCCGTTGATTGCGCCCTTCCACGCCGAATCTACACACACACACACACACACCCCTTACATACCCCTAATGCAGAGAGGTTTTTATGGGGAGACCAGGGTCCTAGTCATGAGGGGCTGCTGAGACACATATACTCACACACATACTCACACACAACAACAACAGACAACAGGCACTTTATTTCCCCATAAAAGACTGTGTTTTCACGACTCAATATTCAACCCTCCCCCCTCCCTGTGTAAGGCAGTGGGGTTGAGCAGACGGAGGCCATAGAGCCCTAACATTACCTCCATTCTGATGACATTAACTAACCTCAGAAGCCCAGGATGAAGCTGAAGAAGCAGGTGACTGTGTGTGGCGGCGCCATCTTCTGTGTGGCAGTCTTCTCACTCTACTTGATGCTGGACAAGGTCCAGCACGACCCCACCAGGAGGCAGAACACCGGTGGCAACTTCCCCAGGGTATGTATGAAGGGAATTTTGAGGGATTCTTTGTTATAGTTGTTGTTTGTTTTTATTTGTAAGGCCGGCTATGTAAGTTTGTTTTTAATCTTAACATAACAGCTTTAAAGTTAAGTAAAGTTTGGTGGAAAACTAATTTTTATGTAAGGGATAACGGCTGATGAGGTGTGCTGTTGTCCAGAATTAATAGAATTAACAGAATTAATGAAGCGGAGGCGAATAGCTTCACAACGCAGAAGGCGGAGTGAACTTCCTCTTCCTTGTTCATTAATTATAAACAGCCTACCTCAAAGGCTGTTATCCCGCTTATTACCTGGTTGCAACTCATGCGTGTAATGAATAGATTTAAAAACATTAAAACATTAAAGAATGTAAAACATAGAAAGGTTTGCAGCTCAGTTATAAGAGAAACAGTTCAGTTGCTGTACTACTTGTGTGGTGGTTATAGCTAATAACAGCTGATTCCATTGTTACTGACAAGTTCAACAGCTTATTACTGTGGTTGTTATAGTTACCATTCAAAAGAGCATTGATATAGAACGGTAATTAGACTTTTTCACCAGATCTACTTCATAGGTGTACCTTATACAGAATTATCACACACCCTGCCAGCCAATCAGAAATAAGTATTCCATTTCTCTGTGTGATGATAGAGGAAGTAATGTACTAACTTTACCTGTATTCAAACTTAATAAGGAGAAAATGGCCTCATCACTCTACCTTTGCTGTATGGCCTGCGCTCACTCATGCAGTAGCCTTTGTATGAAATTGAGCTTTACCTTGTATTAATTAGCATTAATTAGCATGGCTCTCCACAGCCAATTCTTGTCCTTTGGCCTCTAAACTAATGGACAGATATTGGAGTAAATTTTAGATGTTGTAAAATAGAGTGCAATGCAAAAAAATTTGCAACTTTAAAGGGAGCTTGTTAGTGACAAAAAACAGAAACGGCACAAGGTGTCAACGATTGCTGTCCTGATGCTGAAGTGAGTCACTCAAGATATTCCGTCTCGACTACTACCAGTCACTAGATGGCCTCAGGCTCCAAAATGTAGTCAGTAGGCAGAGCAGATTACTTTCACAGCGTTCTTTTTATCACTCTACTTTAATTCACCAAAGCTTAATTAAGTCCATATTTATAAGGTGCTAATTGGCTTAAATTGTTAAGAAACTATTTATTTACCACACAAATCCCCTCAGTGCCTTATTTGACAGTAAGTCAGGGAGCAGAGTTTAAGGAAAGATGGGCATTTGACACCCTCTGTAATTACCTTTTTTAAGAAATGTCATCATCTTAATTACTTTATGAAGAGAAACAAGTCTAGTTAATTAATTTGGAGTGTTTTGTTAGTACACTGTGTGTGTGTGTGAGAGTGTTGAGTTTTCTTTCCTGTGGTTTTAGCTGTGAAGAAAATGACAGGAGCTGGCATCGTGTCTGCGGTTGATTTGGTTCTTTGTATGCTGTTGATGTTGTTTATGTGTTCTTTTACTTGTGCGGAGTAGAGCCAGATCTCGGTGCTGCAGAACCGCATTGAGCAGCTGGAGCAGCTGCTGGAGGAGAATCATCAGATCATCAGCCACATCAAGGACTCGGTGCTGGAGCTCACCGATACTGGCGCCATCTCACCAAGTGGGCACCTGCCCTTCCGCAGCACCAATGGCTCCTGGGTCATGCCTTTTGATGGGCGGCACACCTTCCTCTCGCTCCGCCCACGCGACTGCCAGTTCGCTCAGACCCATCGCGGCCCTACGGAGCTGCAGGTGAGTGAGAGTGGACTGGTTGCTCCATCTGGCATCCTGTCTAGTGCTGCACAGACACTTGCACTTACACATCATAGGCATTTATTCATTAAATCTCTGTATGTTTTCTGTGTGTATTCGTATCACCTGTTTCATTATATTAAGCACCGCTTAAAATTTAGTGGGGTTAAGAAATATTTATTACATGCCTATCTGATCTGTGATGTGTGTTTGTATTGTGTTGTTGGGACAGATGCTGGATGTTTACTCCCTACTGAATTTCGACAATGTGGATGGTGGTGTGTGGAAGCAGGGCTTTGACATCACCTATGACCCTGGAGAGTGGGACGAGGAGCCACTGCAGGTGTTTGTGGTGCCGCATTCACACAATGATCCAGGTGGGTTCTCCCCCACACAACAGCTATAAGTGTGATTTGAGGTCTACAGGCACTTTGCACTAATTACTGGCGTGGGCAAAGCCATTTAAGATTTGGCAGTAAATGATTATACGGTGTATAATAGATTTGAAAGATAACATCAGGCATATTTTTAGGGATGCACCAATATTTGAATTCAGGGCCTTACCTGTCTAAAATGTAATCCAATAACCACTGCTAGTGTTTTTTTTATATGCTTGTTTACTTTGCGTTTGTTGTTTGCTTGTTAATTATACCCTTTCACAGCAGTGAAAAGAAAATATTTGTTTACAGAAATAACTTATTTTCAGGTCATGCAGCCTTTCAAAGCACTGTCTCTGAGTGTGATAATTCATCTATAGCCTTTATCTTGTGCAGAAATCAGCATAACGGATAAATATTTGCTCTTGTCATGGGTAAATGCCATAGTACCTATACTGTTGTTATGTAGTTGATGTGTATGCTGAAATAACACTGTGTCTGCATATTGAGTCAGTTGAACCACTGGATTCCCACATATTTCTGATTGTGCGTTAATTGACCATGCCTTCATAATTGGGCTCATTATGGGATGAGGGATGGCTGGAATGACTGCGGTTACGTGAGTGAGACTCAGACGGGCCTTCCCTGCTGCTGCTGCTGCTGTTGTTGCTGCAGCAGTGCGGCTGAGGATGATGAGGCACAGCGTGTTCCACTTGCCTCTGATCTCCCACTTAGACACGCGAGCAGAGGACCCTCTCTTTAGTTTAGTTCTCTCTCACGCTCGCTCGCTCTTTCTGTCTCCCTTTGAATAGTGCTCCTCTCTAGCTGCAGGCACACACACAGCCTGCCTGGCTGCAGGGACTGGGCAACAGCCGGCCGTGTGTGCGTGTGCGCGCGTGCGTGCGTGTGTGCGTGCGTATATGTGTGCATTAGTGTCTGTGCGTATATGTGTGCGTGTGCGTGTCTGTGTGCGCACATTTGTGTGCATGCGCGTGTGCCTGTGTGTGTGTGTGACCAAACTGACAATCAGGCTGGCCACATCACCACCAGACCCCTGATCACCATATTGCAGCTTGTTTGCATAATAACGTGCCTCAGATGGTAAACATGATAATTATGATGAATATGCCAGAGAAGTGCCATCGCCGTTTTTCCTAAGGAACCTATCCCCATAGTTATGCAAGCACAACTGTCAAAAAGAATGAGCTATGACTTGGCCCTTTTATCTCTCACACACCTTTCTGTTTGAGCTGACTACATGGTTTGCGCAGGGTAAGCAGACATTCATGTCTGAATAATTGAGGGAGTGTTATTTTTAACAGGTTGGCTCACAGAAGTTTTTCTCAGGCACCTTTCCTTATTTGTTTTGCTGAGTGGGTGCCTGTCGCAGTTCTAAACTTTCGTTAGGTTTTTTCATCCCTTCATCCTTCCGTACTTCCATCCCGCCTCCCTTTCGTTCCAAGCCCAGAAGCAGGATGGTGCAAACGCAGCGGGGAGGGGGAGAGCTGTTGCTGGGAAATTAATTTTGAGGCGCGGGGCTGCTCGTTAACTCCCGCTGTTTCTCCATCTGCGATCAAGGCTGGATCAAGACGTTTGACAAATACTACAGCGACCAAACGCAGCACATCTTCAACAACATGCTGGTGAAGCTGGCCGAGGACCCACGCAGGAAGTTCATCTGGTCTGAGATCTCCTTCTTCGCCAAGTGGTGGGAGAGCGTCGACATCCACAAGCAGGAGGCCATGCGCAAGTAAGAGCTCTGGCCAAGAGAGTCACCACTGTGTCTCTGTATGCGCTGTGTCCAGTTTACAAGCTATTAGTCCTATTTTAGACGGACGTGTGCAAGTACTACTGAGCAGTGACAGCAGTGCTTTGTCTTCTGTAAATGTGTAATTGGCCCCTGTTTCTATTCTATTCAAGGAAGAAATCCTATTCAGACATTTTGAATGAAATGTATTTATTCAACCCCTCAAGTCCCTAGGGTATCAGGCAGCAGGATGTAGATGAGGATATTGCTAACATTGTTGTGTGCTAACATTTAGCAGTGGAATGTTTAAAGAGGCGACCCCGTTGCTCTTGCCGACAGGTTGATTCAGGGTGGACAGCTGGAAATGGTCTCAGGGGGCTGGGTGATGCCAGATGAAGCCAACACTCACTACTTTGCCATGATTGACCAGCTCATTGAGGGGCATCAGTGGCTGGAGAGGAACGTGGGTAGGTATTGCCTCCTCTCCCATTCTCATGCTTTCTCACAGCTTGCCAATGAAAGGTGCTTTATTTTAGAAGTTAGGAAGAGATTCTAATTACCAGCATAACTAAAAAAATAAATAGATTGCCTATTTGTTTTATCCAAACCCTGATGCACTGATGTAGTCGCCGTGTTGCTCTGTGCTCTGTGTTTGCAGATGATGGACCATCTCTGAAAATGAATGGCAGCTTGTCAATAGAGCTGGTCGGTGCTGGCATTTTGAATGTGTCCCTGTTTTTTCTTATGGATTTCAGGCATCATTCCGCACTCTGGCTGGGCTGTGGACCCGTTTGGCCACAGTGCAACCATGTCGTATGTGCTGAAGCGAGCCAACCTGACCAGTATGCTCATCCAGAGGGTCCACTACTCCATCAAGAAGCACTTCGCAGCCAGCCGCAGCCTGGAGTTCATGTGGAGGCAGGCCTGGGGTGAGACTTGGGCCAGGGAGCAGAAGGAGTAGGGTGGTGTTTCGACGGGGGGGGTGTCGGGGGTCTGGTAATATTAGGGTGTAGAATGGAATTGAGTTATAGAGGTACAATACTTTGATATTTAAGTTCATGGCAGACCTTTATTTTTTGTTGAACATGGTAGGAGAAAGTCTGTCTTTGTGTTGGACATTCATCATATTTTATGCGGAAATTATTATTTTTTTTTTTTTTACATTTTCTGCCTTGTTATTGCATTTCTGTCAAACAACTTTTGCACTGACATTTGGAGAGTGGGACAGTCTGAACTTGTCCAATATTACTGTTATTGTTAATAGAAAAAAAAAAATCTTCAATCAAATTCTCTGTTGCTATGGTGACAGACCCGGGCTCCGGGACGGACATCTTCTGCCACATGATGCCGTTCTACAGCTATGATGTTCCACACACCTGCGGACCTGACCCCAAAATCTGCTGCCAGTTCGACTTCAAGCGCCTGCCAGGGAGCCGGGTCAACTGCCCTTGGAAGGTTCCGCCCAAACCCATAGTGGACACTAATGTGGCTGAGAGGTAGGTGTATGCAGTAATGAAATAGAATAGAATAATACAGTATAGTATGGAATAACATGACAATATTCTCATTTTATTGCTGTGCACACTGAACTGAGGTAAGAGTGACACTCCTGCTTTGAGCATTAAAAATGTACAGGGAAACAAACAGCATCTAAAATAAACACAGGACCAACCTGACAATAACATTTAATAAGTAATGTTGATATTAAGTATCAGAGGTACTTGGATATCCCTGAGATAATTATGGATAAGAACACTGCAGTTCTGTGGTGGATTGTCCGCAAGTAACAGGCTAACAGGCAGGAGTCTGGGTATTGCCTGTGCCTATAGCGGGCACTACTCTGTCCGAGAGAAGGGCACTGGTATTGTTGAATAGCTGAACACCTCTCCTGTGTAGGCCCCCCCCGCCCATGTCTGTTTTCCTCTCTGACTGGCAAAACAAAGTGTGACTAGAGCACCGAACAGAGTTTGCAGGCATTCACATACTGATAGATAATACTGTGCATGTGTCTCTCCATTCCAGGCTGCCCACTGAGATGTACTGTGTGTTTCAGTTCTAATAATTCCACATCACAAACAGCACACAAGCTGTTGACCTTTATTACTTATACTATATCTTTTACTTATATACTTATTTTTTACGTTACAACCTTTTTACGACTTTTGTCTTTTTTTACGTTACATGTAAATCAGTTTTCGATGACTGGTCTAAAAATTTTTTTTTAAATCTGTGCTGTGCTCTTGCAACGGATGTAGCCAGATCCATCGATTACAGTGGCAGTGAAACACTTCAGAAAAAGAACTCTGTGTAGCCTTCCCACAACAATCTGACAAGCTCCCTCTTGAGAGCCCTTTATCTCTGCAGGGCAGTGCTCTCAGTACAGGAAATAAGGCTGTACAACAAGGTTCTGGAAATAGACAATGTCAGTGCTAAAGGTCAGGAGGAACAATTTGCAGGAAATGTCAGAAGTGAAAAAGATAGTTGTTATAAGAAAAAGACAAAAAAAACTCACCCTAAACAAATTGTAGACTGATAGATGCTTTGTTGAGAAGACCTTCTGACCTCAAATGACCTTATGAAATGTCACACAGCCAGCAGATTATCCTTTTCCTCTGAATATGGGTGTCTACTTCATATCTACTCGATGCTAATGCTGTTTTTTTTTTCTCTCCTCCAGGGCTAACCTTCTTCTGGACCAGTACCGCAAGAAGTCTAAGTTGTTCCGCAGTAAGGTTCTTCTGGTTCCGCTCGGCGATGACTTCCGCTATGATAAGGCCTTAGAGTGGGACCAACAGTACCATAACTACCAGCGTCTGTTTGACTACATGAACTCCCATCCAGAAATGCATGTGCAGGTAAGGCTCTCAACTTATGAGTAGAGGAAGGCCACACGCATCCAGGTCAGTTTTGGACGGGTACAGGATCTACTAATGCAGTATCCCAGTCAGACACAATCCACACACCAAATGTCTCCTGTCCATCGTAATTTATCGATGACGTTTTGAGATGTGCAGTTTTTCCTCTGACTTTCTTAGACTTCATAGTTCTGAATTTAAACAGTCTTTCAGGTCACCTTCGGTCAGACTTGTCTTGTCTCTGTGGATCTCCTTATAAATGGCAGCCAAATAATAAATCAGTAGGCCAGACATCAAGGGGACTGCTGTTTATGACTGAGTGCTGGTTGTCGCCTCGTAAAAATGGTCATTACGCCCTGAACGCCACTGTTCTCACTACGATACGGCACAATGAAACAACATTATCGTTTCTGATTTGCCAAAGACATTCGTTAATTATGCAAGGAAATTAAATCTGCTCGATGAATTACTGGTGAAACACTCTGTCTGATCTTTAAAAGGCCGCGGCGGGTGTTTATCACCCTTCTTGAAATGGTGCCGGGAGACAGACATGGTGGAGCTGGAGATGTTTGTCTTTGGAGTCAGCAGATGCTGATTTTAGGGCCTCTCCATGGCAGTACAACAAATACCCCATTAGATCAAATGGCGGGTGCAGGAAAACCTCTGAATTAATGAGTAATTCATATAAAGATCATAAAGTTTTATAGGCAAGGCACTGAACAGCTGAGACGTCTAGACCACCCCTGGCTGCACAGAATCACATTCCAGGTGTCTCTTTTCAAGAAGGGCTTCAGCTCCATCTGATTTGTCAGCGAATTTTACCCTCTTGGTCTCTCTCTCTCTCTCTCTCTCCCTCTCCATCTCCCTCCCCCATTCCACACCCCCCCACACACCCACACCCTCACACACACTTTCTCTCATGTCAGGCTCAGTTCGGGACCCTGTCGGACTACTTCAATGCCATGTACAAGGCCAAAGACGTGACCCCAGGCACACGGCCGCCTGACCTCCCAGTGCTGAGTGGCGACTTCTTCGCCTATGCCGATCGTGAGGACCACTACTGGAGCGGCTACTACACCTCCCGGCCCTTCTACAAGAATCTGGACCGCGTGTTGGAGTCCCACCTCAGGTGAGCGCCCCACCTCCCTCACCAACACCCCCCCCCCCCCCCCGGTTAAGATGTCCTCATTAAAACAAGCCAGGCAGTACACCCCAGTGTGAGAAGGATGAGATGACAGGAGGGTATAAATCTCTCTCTCCTCTTTCTTATCCTGTTGGGTTGTGGCGGACCGATTTTATGGCACAGGCCTTTGTTCGGGGGAACAGCCTCCCTAATGGCTGCAATTACGGCCACCTCCTTCAAAATAGCCTCAATAATGCATGGAGCTGGCTCCAAATTGGTTCATTCACTTGACAGGAAGACCAGAGACCGCTTCTCTGTGGGGAAAAGTCAGGATGGAGAGAGCAGAGACCACTGTACTCGTTAGTCCTCTCCTCTTTAAGCTTCAGCACAGTGCGCAGCTTTTTGAAAAGCCCAGTGGGCCCGAGTGTGCGGCTTCGGATGTGCTGGGACAGCTTTGGCAGCTCGGGTCCCGTTTATATCAGTTCACTGACCTCACTGAATGTGTGGATCTTGTGGGTGTGTGTGTGTGTGTGGGTGTGTGGTGGTGGTGGGCGCTAATGCTCTGCTCTGTGTGTGATTGCTCAGGGGGGCAGAGATCCTCTACAGCCTGGCGCTGTCCCACGCCCGCCACTCGGCCATGGAGAGCCGCTACCCGGTGTCGGACTACGCCTTGCTGACGGACGCCAGGCGCAACATTGCCCTCTTCCAGCACCATGATGCCATCACTGGAACTGCCAAGGAAGCGGTCGTCATCGACTACGGCAACAGGTAGCGTCGGGCAGGGTGGTGTGCTTCTGTGAC